>SPJY01035200.1:109012-196122 GCA_005191435.1 Raddia distichophylla | reverse complement strand
CAAGAGGCGAGGGCGCGCCGGAGCCAGGGGGAGGCGGGGCGGAGGAAGGAGGCGGCGGAGCCAGGGAAAGGCGGGGGAGGCGGCGGAGCGAGGGGGAGGCGGGGGAGCTATCCCGTCGGGGGGCGGGTGGGACGGGATCCCGTCCCCCAGTCGCCCCCTATCCAAAAACACAACCATCAATATATATCCAAAAACACAACCATCAATTTAAACAAGCTGTACCTGGACTCTCTTGGGTGCAAGTGACCCAGTCCTTTCAAGCGTGCCTACATGTGTTTGTGCATGCAGCCATGCATGTTTGCACATGTTTCTTCGACATTTGCGCGTAGAAACACGGCGGTTGATGTCCCCCCAGTTGTACGTACGACGATCAGTGGCGGAGCCAGCCCAACTAAGGAGCCTGGGCCTAGGGTGGCTGGGCCTTGGCTCCGCCTAGTTGGGCCAGGCCACTTGCCACAAATATACTGGAAAAATGAGCTGGGCTTTAAGGAATAAATGCCTTGCTATTGGGCCGGAGCCCGGGCCTGGGCCCAGGGTGGCCGGGCGGTGGCTCCGCCACTGCGTCCATGCGTAGACATCTTGCAGTCTTTGCTCGCATGCATCATGCATATATCATCACGCATGTACAATGAATCCCATCACTGCTGCCTGGCGTACGTGTAACAGTTCAAGCAAGGGGCAGAACTGGTGCAACCACATGGTTGTTAAGCTTTGGAGTTGCCACAACATGAAACGAGAATTGTGTCGGCGATCGAAATATCTAAGTCGGCGGCACAAAAACCGACGACGGTAAATATCGGCAGTCTAAGACGAAACCGACGACAAACATACGGCAAGACGAGCTGTGTCGTCGGTCCTAATTAAGACCACCGCCGACATATGTTGTGCTTCTGTCTGCTTGCGTCCAAAAATTTATATTTTTTAGAGCCCGTCAAAAATTGTTTGTGTCGTCGGCCCAAGTCTATGCTGCCGACATTGTGGCACCCCTTAACGGCGCCTTAAAGACTCAGATAGTAGGAGTTTAGGTTGGTCCCGCTTAGCAGACATAAGTATCTCTCTGTCCAGTGGGACCAACTTGGACGTCCATTACGAAGGCCACGTGGGATCTGTGTCGACGAGAATTCTTAATTTGTCCGCGGATGTAAATCCAGGCAAAAAATATAAAAAAGCATGAGGGGGCGCAACTGCGCGAGCGGGGCTCAAACCCCCGACTTGGCGGGTGTGCCGCGCCGCACGCTCCTAGCCAGGGATGCGGCCTTGTCGTTGGGGACATCGACACAGTAGGTATGTGTCGTCGACGTTATGTCGACATAATTTGTGTCGTCTGGATGACACAGGTCTATGTCGACGGTTTTTGGCCCTGTGTCGGCCGGCGGCGATCCCGATTCTTGTAGTGTGCACATATTAGAATATATGAGTTAGTTCTTGCTAAATCTTTTCTCATACTTGGGTTTCCATGCACCATTGTACTTAAACCTAGCTCCACCCCTGAGTTCAATGTTTTCAAACCCTGGTTACAAATAGTTTTGAACTATTTCACTTGATTAAGTATATGAAAATCATAAGTCGATTAGTCCTAAGTAGTGCTTCCGTAGTTATAATTTTAACATTCTTTTGCAAATAACTTGCATCGATAATAATTGGTCAAAATATGTATTTCATTTGGAGACCGTGTATTACTGGGAGTATAAAAATCAAAATAATTTTACCGACGACAAATTATGAAAAACAGGGGAAAAATTATGATAAAATAATGTTGGAGCCAGAAGAATTGAAGTAACAGGTAATTACGCAAATGCATGTAACTAGGAAAAATTGGTTGTATAGCATTTTGAATATCATGATTTTGCTATATGACACTCCATATACATATATATTCATTAACATATGGCCCATCATCCACATATACCATGACACATGGGTGTATACGTTTCCATCGCGGTCACCTCTGAAGAAGAGCATCCTTGATGAAAAAATTTCAACTGCCACTGTTGAGTTCTCTTGGACATCTCATTGTTCATAGCCCCCTCATCTAGATGTTGGGTGTTGAATTGCACAGAATTGTTTGAATTTGTTGTTACTTGAGAAGGAACACAGGGATGTTGTTGATGATCTCCTCCCCTGTTTTAGACCTACTCCCTCAATTCCAGAATATAAACACATTTTTTAATGGATTTATCCATTAATATAAGACTTATTTCATATTCCGATACAAAATACTCCTCCGTTCTTTTTTGTTCGACAGAAACACAGGGATGTTTTTTTTTCCTATTAGTCCCGATTGTGCAAGAGCCAGGATTTGTAGTTAGAACAGTTCCAGTTCAACGCACCACAACGTACAACCACGTGATCCTCCAACGGGGACTGAAAGTATATCGGTCCTGGGTTAGGGAGAGCATCAATCCCGGATTGCTTATACAGGTTTAATAACCGGCCGTACTAAGGCTCTCTCCAACAAGAATCCCTAAATTTGATCCCCTATAGCCTCATATACAGGCTCCCTTTAAAAAAATCTCTCCCTATATTTCTTCCATCTCCAACAGCGTTCCCTATATGGAGAATTGTATAGGGGATGGAAAGAGAACCCCTACATATAAGGGAATGGAGAAAAAACTCTATTTTAAGAAACGAAATAGGGAATGCTATTAGAACACATAGGAGAAGAATCCGTCCTCTATTTAATGATAGAGGGTGCTTTAGGGGAACCTATTGGAGACAGCTAGGCCGTTTTTAACCAGGATTGAAAGCAATTTCCGTAGCAATTTATAGCAACTGCACGTAATTAAATTTATAGTGATTGCCTGATTGGCAAAATTTTTGTAAGAATTAGATCGATGAAACAGTTAACAGTCTCCTGTTGTTTCAACAAAGTAAGCATGCATCAAACATTGGCAGTGGTAGCGAGGAAGAGCTTCTCCTTCTGATCTCTGCTATATCAATGCAGGAAAGTACACACGAAATATCGACTGCCAAAACCATTGAGAAAGAACACAAAATCGTCAAAAAAGATCTCTCTCGACGATCCGCCGTCAAGAAACGGCCATCGTGACTAACAGTTCGAGAGAAGTAAGTTGTCTCAACGGCCTGACAGTCGAGAAAAATCACCCTCGACAGCTAGAGAGCGACGGTCGAGGGCTCGTGGAGTCACCGGCCAGTTAGATGATGGCTCAATCTCCATACGTTTGGGCCGTCGAGAGAGACTATAATAAGGCTGGCTCACTAGCAAATGGCTAGTTTTTTTATGGTGCACAATAACTAGTATTCCTCCGCGCATCGTGTGGCACTTTCTTTAATTTTTTTTAGGACTCCATGATGCTCGGTGTGATTGATTCGCATAAAAGTGATCATATCCACTAAACTCCACCAAATAGAATATTATTTAACTTGTAGTGAGATGTGCTAAGCACAAATAGAATATGGCTACAAGTTTTAAATCTGTAGCATGAAAACCATGAGATCGATGCATCTTTCCATGCTAACCTTAACATTTTCAAACAATTTTCTGTATTTTATATATTTTGAATGATTTTAAATACCTAAAAAAATAATTTTCCCACTATAACATGATGAATAAAACATAAAAAAAGTTAAATGCATATCATGAAATGATTTTGTCCATGAGTACTTTATCAAATACATGATATATATAAATTTATTACATTTTTAAAATAATTATATTTTTAAATTTATTTAGGAATAATTCATAAAAGTTGTGTTCTAGAATATTGAAGAAACTACACTCTCTCAACGGCTTTTGTATGGGCCATTGAGAGAGGTGTGCGACAACGCACACACTACGGTCTACGCAGAAAAAGGGGATGAGTTGGTGCCTTGGTGGAGAAAAAGACAGACATTGGAATGGAACCTACATATCCCCAACCTAAAACCTCATGCGTATAACCAACCGGCCCAATCACCTGCCTCATTTTAGTATACAATGAAAATATATGTGTTTATAGTAGTTTACGATGGATCTCCGGATCTTATTTCATCGATCGGATGACCCATGTTTTGTGGATGACAAAAAATCAAGAAGGGAGATGGGGAATTAATCAAGAAGAAACTAACATATATATATAAATTGGTTTAATAATACATATATAAATTGATATTAGAAAATTATACCACATCTTTTGGATATTGCAGTTTTGAATGTGATTTCCGCCATGGGGGTGGCTTCCGCCACCCCGGATGGCATGGTACCTTTCTGTTTATTTTCAGCACTAGACTCCACATCAGGATAAGCTTCTTTCTATTAAAGAAATGTCGATTTTGAGTAGGCTCATGATAGATTTTTACGCATGAGGTAGTAAAAGCGAGTTAGAAGCTCTTTTCTCTAAAGAAAGGAAAGTAGGCTTCTAGCAAGGCCAATGGTTTCCTCCATGGGGGATGGAGGAAGCAACCTGGAGCCACCATGTGGCAATCAGCTCGCTGCAGCGCGCACGGCTATTGCTGCTTTGTTCTGGCGTTGATTCCCATGACTAAATGCATAAGTTTTCATATTTTCTGTCCAAATATTTGCAAGTTATCAATTTGTTAACTTGCATTCTAATGAGCTTAGGCAATAATGTATCGTTTTATGGGTACCTCCTCATATATTTGGGAACATTATATTTATTTTAAATATTTACGCAAAAATGTATTCCTAGAATGGAATTAGATGAAACTAGAACCCTATCGTCCTTTGTCGTTTAAAGGGTGAGAGGCCCCTCCCGTTGCATTTCTATCCTTTGGAAAATAGCCATTGAACTATCCGTTGATTATTGCCTTTAAACGACAGCTGGTACTAGCTACAGACAAGACAATACTACGGTCGGAACCTGATGTGATCATCAGTTCATGTCGTCGAGCTACATGCATGCATCAATCTCAGTAGTCTGACAAACGTAAGACAAACACGTAAGCATACGTCGCCTAGCTAGCTCAGCTGCTCTGCATATCGCGCTGGTACCTCCAGCGTCGTCGTCTATAAATACGTAAGCCCTTGCAGTGCAAGCCGGCAAGCTGCATCAGCACCCAGAGCAGTTGAAGCAATTAGACTCCAGATCAAAGAGGATGGCGCCGGCAGCACCTGAAACTGTAGCAGCTGGTTCCGGCAATGGCGAAGAACAGGGCTCGCGAGGAAGGGCGCCCACCACCTTCCAGTTCCACCCCAGCCTCTGGGGCGATTTCTTCCTCACTTACCAGCCGCCCACTACACCTCAGGTACTCGTATCGCATTCGCATGCCTGCAGCGATTGATGCACCTCCACGATTTTGCTAACCGTCCGTCCACAGAACCGCGGATAACCGCTAGTTTTATAAACACAGTTGTTAACCAGAGATTGGCATCATATCACTTTTCCTAATTATCAGATGACTGATTTTTTAGAAAAGTCTCAATCAAGTTTCTCATACACACACATACATATATACATATACATATATACATATATCTATGTATGTACGTACGTACATATGTAGATGTATGTATGTATGTATGTATATATGTATGTATGTATGTATATATTTTCTTTTTTTATGCAAGTATGTAAATATTTTTGTTAAATCTTTTATGCGTTCTATAGAGATGCCTAATCTACGTACGGTCAACAAAATTGAGTGAAAGTTAAATAACTCGATCTCAGTCGTCTGATGTAAAGTCGATTCCGCATCACATATTTATTCTTGTTTCCAACGGCGAAATGCTTTACACTTCTTTGATTTTAATTTGCAGCGCGCATCCATGGAGAGAAGGGCTGAAGTGCTGAGGGAACGAGTTAGGAAGATGGTGAAGAGTACAAGGGAGGTACCCAAAATCTTGGATCTTACAATCACGCTGCAACGGCTTGGTCTCGACTACCACTATGGCAGCGAGATCGACGAGCTCTTGCGCATGGTTTACAACTCTGATTATGACAAGAATGACCTATACGTGGTTTCGCTTCGATTTTATCTTCTTCGAAAGAATGGTTATGATGTGTCATCCGGTAAGCCAAATATATTAGAGTACATGCTTTCTTTTTAACTAGACACAACACATCACGGTAAAGATTGTTTTTATGATACAATCTATATATTTTATGTCTGCATACTCTTTCAACAAAATATAAGATATTTTTTTTCAACTTTGCAGATGTATTTCTAAATTTTCAAGACAACGAAAGAAATTTCATTCACACTGATATAAAGAGTTATCTGAGCTTATACAATGCGTCGTACCTTCGGATCCATGGGGAAGAAGTACTTGATGAAGCCATTATATTCACTAGAAGTCGTCTTGAATGTGCCTTAGAGGGACACTTGGAGTCTCCACTAGTGGATGAAGTATCTCTTTCCCTTGAAACTCCTCTTTTTCGTAGGGTCCGAATATTTGAAGCAAGAAAGTACATCCCTATCTACGAGATGGAAGCAACAAGAAGTGAAGTTATTTTAGAGTTAGCAAAATTGAACTTCAACCTCCTTCAACTTGTTTATTGTGAGGAGTTGAAACAGGTCACATTGTAAGTTACTCTAAATATCATGCTTTTAAATATGATGTATTGTTCCTTCTATTTTAGATACATATGTTTACCTTTGTAGGTGGTGGAGGCAACTCAACATCAAATCAAATTTAAATTTTGTTCGAAATAGAATAGTGGAAATGCATTTCTGGATGACTGGAGCATGCTCCGAGCCCCACTACTCTCTTTCACGGATTATACTTACTAAGATGACAGCATTTATCACCGTACTAGATGATATATTTGATTCCTATGGTTCAACTGAGGAGTGTACGATGCTTGCGGAAGCAGTGTATAGGTAACTCTCTTGCCATATATGATGTTGATATTGTAACCGTCTTCTAGCTATTTTGCCCCATCTAATTAATTTGTGTTCATATTTAGAATTCATTTATATATGGAGCATTGGCAGTCGATGAACAATTCAAAAAATTAGCACAGAATCAAATACAAACATTGTACACCAAGGCGCAGATGTGTATGCAATTATGTAAGGCTTGAATAATGATTGCTTAATATCACAGCATGGTTACACACCAATATGTATTTATGTAAATCTTGTGAAGTAATTGCATATTATGTTCTTCCATGCAACATCAAGCACTATGAAAAACTAATTAATAAAACGAAACATGATTTCATATCTTGCCGCTGTTTTATTGAATGTTTCTGACCAAAAATAGTTAATTTTTCATCTTAGTGGACAAAAACAACAATATAAATGTGTTGAATTCTAATACATTTTCATGTAAATAAATAGTAGCTTTAAAAATATCAAATATACTTGAGTGCAGGTGCAATGAAGATGCAATTGAGCTACTTCCAGAATACATGAAAGATTTCTATCTACATTTTTTGAAGACATTTGACTCATGTGAGGTTGATCTAGGACCTGATAACTGTTATCGAGTGTTTTATCTCAAAGAATTGGTATGTATTCTTTTCCATCTAATAAAAAAGAAGTTCACTAAAAGCATGGACCGTATAAGATAATGCATAGGCCTAAAACAACATAGAACTGAACCACACTATTTGTGAACTTGCTATCATCCTTTGAATACAATTTAATAAAAAAGCTAACACATTAAGTCAAAACCCTAATACCCGTTGTCACTTTATTCTTCATAAACTTTTCCAAAGTAAGTCAATAAAAAGTGTATAATATATTAATTTATCTGGTTAAGAACCAAAGGCACAATGAATTAGAAAGGGAAAGACGGGTATCAGGGACAAGCGAGCCCTCTTTAACATGAAAAGTCAGCATTCCGCATTAATTCCCTTTTATGTGTTACATAAGCACCATTTATGATGCCACAAAGCAAAAACCTTGCATGTAGACGTCATGTCAATGAAAACCATTGTTTTGGTTGTTTTTCCTCCGGGTGTCGTAACATGTTAATTTTCTCACAACACATGAGTAGATTTTTCCACAGCTAAAAGGAGCATATATGTTTAGTTTTTAGTACTTTTGGTACAAAGTTAGACTAGTTTTTGCAGTTCATCAAAAATCAAATTGGATCAAGGGACATAGTGTTGGGATCAAAAATAGAAATACGTTTATTCAAACCCTAATAATAATATTCATTGTTGTTTTAATCTTTTTGAAAGTTCTACTATGTTTATGAACTGGTATTAGTTATTAATTTATCTAAGAAGCGCACTCAAGAAAAAATAATGAATTTAAGACCATCATTTTGAATGTTTTTTCAAAAATTTAAATATATATTTACAATTATGTAAACATATAAGTTGAATGGCTCGTCCATATTTCTATCATGTAGTTAAAAATGTTAGTTCGAAGATACTGTGAAGAGATAAAGTGGCGAGATGAACACCATATCCCCAAAACAATCAATGAACACCTTGAAGTTTCAAGAGAAACTGTTGGAGCTTTCCATCTAGCATGTGCTTCATTTGTTGGGATGGGTGACATCGTGACGAAGGAAACTCTTGATTGGATGTTGACCTTTCCAGAACTTTTCAAGCCATATTCAATAGGCGTGCGACTGTCCAATGATATTACATCCACAGAGGTCTTTATTTATCTTTGTACATGTTACTTATGAATTTAGCATCACTTTCATTAGTTTAGTGATTAATTATAGTCAAAACTGCCTAACTAATTAAATGCATCTTCAGTTGACTAAATATAATTGATATTTGTGTTTGCCAATATCGTAGCGTGAGCAAATAGGGGAGCATTCTGCTTCTACTGTGCAATGCTACATGTTGCAGCATGGGACAACAATGCACGATGCATGCAAGAAGATAAAGGAATTGATAGAAGATTCATGGAAGGATATGGTGAAATATTGCCTTCCACCAACTGAACATCCGACGATTGTAGCACGAACAATTGTTGATTTTGCAAGAACTGGAGACTACATGTACAAGCAAGGCGATAGATTCACTTGTTCACGCGCAATCAAAGATATGATAGCTTCTCTCTTTGTGGAACCATTACCCTTTTAAAACTACGAGGACAAAACTATGTCTACCATCCGCTTCCAAGTGTAATGAAAACCCCAAGCTATATTGAATAAAATGTTGAGAACGACGATAGCTGAATAGTATTATGCACTAATTTTTTGTTTGCTAAGAGTGCAGTTACACAAATGATACCATGGTAATGTACGAAGCCAGTGTTATATACGGTCACATCATGACGTGCATATGATCTCCTGGGCGGTATATTGTAATATCCCTTTTTTAATATTATTTATTTTAAAACTATGTGATGAGTGCTCTTATTAATGTGATGGTCATATCATGAAGTGTATATATTATTTATTTTAAAACTATGTGTTGAGGGTGTTAAATTTTTGACCGTTTAGCTAACTGCGGCCAGACCAAGCCTTAAACGGTAATTAACCGCACTAATCGCAGTCCTTATAACCTGCCCTAATCATGGTCATTAACACCCTTAATCATGATCATTTATGCCCTCTAATCACGCGCCCTAACCAGGGCCGCAAAACCAACTCATGGTTGCGGCCCCCCTCACCCAGCTCCACATTAAAAAAGGGAGCTCGGCGCCTCACTTTAAGCCAATGCTTTGTGACTTACCTCGCTACCCGATGCTCCTATTATCTATTTGATATGAGAAAGGCGCTGAGGTGTGGGAAGGTCGTCGCCGGAAAAGAGTCTGCACCGACAAGGACCTCGTCCTGCGTCTGTCACGACCCCCTGCGTCTCCACAGAGAATCCGGCACCATGATCTGATTCTACAGGAAACGAAACTTTTGTGGTCGGCCAAAGCACCACCGATATTGTTTTTCGCTCTATGTTGGCAGCCAAAATAGAGTTCGACGACATTAAACAACAATGTGGTCGGCCAAAAAAGGGTCGATCACAATAGTCACACCAACTCTCCTGCCTTCATGCAAATTTGAAATTTGGACCCCCTCATCTAAACTCTGTCGGCGGCAAAATTTATGACATCGACATAGAAGCACCCAGCTCACGGCATCTTAACGGCCTAACGAAACCACATCAAGGCGGGCCCATAAGGCAGATGTCTGTGATGGTCCTACCAATGTCGTCGGCCACTGTTATGCCACCCACAAAATCCATAAGAAACCACTGTTATACTTCATTTGGTGGTCGGGGTTAACTCAGCCGACGACACTGCTTAACCATTGTGGTCGGCCTGTCCCTCGGCCGATGACATTGCTCAACTTGTGTGGTCGGCCTCAGCTTAGGCCGACGACATTGCTCATGCAATATGGGCGGCCCAAGTGCAGGCCGCCCACAGTACACTATCTATGTGGTCGGTATCAAGTAAGGCCGACCACACAGACCCCCTGCTCCCCGGCTCTAATTTCCAGCCCTCCCGCGCCTCAGTCGACACTGTCCTATAAGTCATCTAGTGTTTTAAGGCATCTACGACACATTGTAATACCTTTCACGTGTCTACATTGACCTGCGTTGCATTTTCGTAACTAGATTCTTTGAGATCGACCTTAACGTTCGTGGAACGAAGGTGACGCTAAAGTCTCGGTCAGGAGTGAAAATGTGCCGAATGTGAAACTCATGGCGATATAGCCCTGTGGAATGACTTTTGATGTGTTGGAAATACCCTAGAAACTCACGTAGCACATAGGACAGTGACTATCGAGGCGCGGCCGAGGGGGGGCCTGGAGGGGTTTTGCGGTCGGCCTATCCATCGGCCGACGACATTGTCCACCTTTTGTGGTCGGGGTCAGCTTAGGTCGATGACATTGCTCTTGCAATGTGGGCGGCATAGGTTCAGGCCGCCCACATTACTATATCTTTGTGGTTGGTGCGCATGCAGTAAAGCCGACCACACAGACCCCCAGCCCCCGGCTCTAATTTCCGGCCCTCCCGAGCCTCGGTCGACACTGTCCTATTTGTCATCTAATGTTTTAGGCATCCACGACACATTGTAATTTCTTTCACGGGTCTACATTGACCCGCGTTACATTTCCGTAACAGGATTCTTTGAGATCGACCTTAACGTTTGGGGGAACGAAGGTGACGGTAAATTCTTGGTCAGGAGTGAAAATGTGCCGAATGTGTAACTCATGACGATATAGCCCCGTGGAACGACTTTTGATGTGTTGGGAATGCCCTAGAACCTTACGTAGCACATAGGACATTGTCGATCGAGGCGCGGCCGTGTGCCTGTGACATCCTAATAAATATTAGAATGTCCTAGGTATTTTCTTATTAAAAAAACAAATTTAAATTAATTTATTATTTGTTTATATGAAATTCCTGAATCTTCAAACAATTATTTATGTGTAAGAATTTATTTTATTTATTTTCATTATAATTTACAATTTACAATTTATGAAATTCCAAATTTTATGACTTCAAATACAAAAGCTCTCTCCTCGCTTTTATTCGTTCCTCGGTCGAAACCCTAACCTTTTGTCTCGATTGAAAGCTCGGCTTGATCATTAACCAAAACCCTAAAAACCCCTCGTTAAGCTGGCCGTCCAACCCCCTTCCTTGACCAAAAGCCCAATTCATCTGGTTGAGCTGTCCATCATCTCTTGACCAAACCCTAATCGACCGACGTCCTCCGAAACCTTCATTCCACCCGACCTCCTTCGAAAACTCTTCCGACTGAAACCCTAACGACCTCCGTCATAATCCTCGTCGGTTGAACGTCCGTTCCTCTCGGCTGACGAACCTTGAAACCCTAACTTCAATCCGTTGTAACCTGAACTCGGCCAACCTCTCTCAGCATTTCGGCCAACCAAATATCTATCCCTCTCGGTCAAGCTAAAGTTTCCTGCAACGTCGGCCGACTATCGTCCCAAGAATACCGAGTCCAATACCAAAGCTGCCCAAAGCAATCGGATTTGCCAATTAGCCCAATCGGGCTCTACCCTTAACTTCCAACCAATTTGGGCCATAAGCCCAATCTCATGTCACCTAAGAACCCCGGCCCCATAAAAAGCCAGCAAAAGCCCTAGGCCCTGCGATTCCACTCCCCAAGCCACCGCCGCCTAAATCCAGGCCGAGCCGCCGCCACTATCCCCCGCGGTCGTCGCCTCTGTCCCACTGGAGCCAGTCGCCGCCCTGGTGCCTCCACAGCCCTTGTTCCTTGAACCCGTGCCATCCCTGCACATGGAGGAGCCGTCGCCGCCCCTACCCGTGGAGGTGTCCGCCGCCTTGCTCCCATGGAGTACCACCGCCCCGGCCAGGCGCTGGAGCCGTGCCGCAAGCCGCACCGCTACCGAGAGCGCCGCCGCCACCCTGTAGCCGTGCCGCCAGCGCCACCCCCATCCTCAACCTGTCGCCCTGCCGCCGCCGCTTTGTGCCGTCGCCGATGCTGGGGTGCTGCCACCGTGGCCGCGCCGCCCCCAGGTCGGAGCCGAGCAGCCACCTCGACGACGCCCTCACCGGAGCTCACCCAATAGCCGCCTCCTCCATTACTCTCTCTCTCTCCTGTGTATGAATGTGTGAGGGGAGGTGAGGAACAGGGGATTTCCCCCTTTTGATCCACGGTTTAGGCCAAAACCCAGCTCCAACACTGTTCATCATGAACAGTAATGTCTCTCCAATTTTTATCTCCTAATTCGTAACTCCATTTCGCCCCAAATCAATTTTGTTGATCATAACTTGTCATATTCTAGCCACAATACTAATTTGGTATTTTTCAGAATTTTCCCTGCAGCGGCCTTTTTGCGATCACCTTGTTTTGCGTGTCGCAGTCGCCAACTTCGCGAGGCGGACGCCGAGCGACGCTGTCAAAGGGAAAAATACTCCGGCATGAGTTCGCCCAAATCCGGTGCGTGTTTGGAAGATTGAGGCATCTTCGCCAGTAATTATTTAGTATTTTTATTATGGCCCAGTTCTTTTCAGCTTAACGGCTTGACAGCTTAACGTCTTAACAGCTTAATGACTTATCTACGTTTTAAAAACACATATGTTTTGAGTTTTTTGAGTCCGTTTTTCGCTGTTTTAAAGGTGGGTCCTAACACTTTGAATAGCAAGTGAAACGAAATGTATCCGAATCTCGTGACTACCTCGAGAAGCTCTCGAAATTCAGTCATTTCAGCCGTTCAGATCAGCTCAAAGAGCAGGGCCTAAATTTATTTGCTGTTGTTTATTTGTTTGTGTCTCGTTTCGTGTGTAGATTGTGCCGGTATTTTACCAGGAGCCGCGAGTGCCGATAGAACCCCGGGGAATCGTCAGGACCAAGAGACGGGTCAGGATGCCGCTGTTGACTACGTTGGAGCTGAAGATGCCGACAACCTCCCGGGAAGACGTGGAGGCGTGGACTTCGGAACGATACATCGCCATTGGAGATGTGACCCAAGAACATCGACGATTTCTAGAGAAGTGTGCGAGGCCGATCACTTCCAGGCAAGCGCTAGTTGTTTGCATATTCCTGTCCTATGTTTTAATATCTCTTCCACCCAAAAGCAGGTGCTCTCTTGGCTATGATTTAGGGCAACGGTATTTGGACGGAAGGAGCTTAATCGTATTTACTTTTCGTAATTCACCTTTGCATGCATATTAAAATAGCGTGTGTGCCTTATTCATGTTAGTCGTTTACTACCGTGACTAGACCTCATTTGATGAACCCTTTACTGTTCCTTAGCCTATCCTTCGAATAGATGTGTAGGACTGCATTGGGATTTCACTATAAAATGTGCCTTGTGAGGCGTATGCCTTGTGATGGTGTTTTTGATTAAAGCCTAAACAACTAAAACTAGTGTAGATTGTTTAGGGGAGACCCGACAGTGTTGGTTCTGGGAATGTGGTGGAGATTCGAGGGTCTCCTCTAATAAGGACTCAAGCTTGTGTATTGCTAGACCAAACCTTACCGTACAACCACTTGTGGCCCTGGCTTAGTACACTACGAAACCCACTAACCACTGGCTCGTAGGCTGTCTGGTTACGTTTCGTCACTGCTGCCCTAGGGGGCGACTAGCTATCTCCTCTGAGGGGTAGGTGCGTCCCTGAGACCGAATGGCTTAAATGGGGAATGACCCACGAGTGGTGTCCAGACGTAGTAGGCGCCCTATTGTGGCGGGCACCGGCGGGGCCGGGGAAACCAAAAGAAAGGGCTCATGGAGTGGTGGGCGTAGTAGGCTAGAAAAGTCTTGTACCGTTTCTCCTAGTGGATGAGACGGGGATTGCGGGGAAATTTATACACACTCTGCAGAGTTGAAACTATCATGATAGCCGTGTCCACGGTTATGGACGGCTTGGAAAGGTTTGCACATGTAGATCCACCTTTTTAATAATTGAATTTGACTAGAATAGGCTAGGATTAGCCTGGTGTGAGGATGCACCGTCCTTTGATGTTTGGCCTGGTGTGATGATGCACCCTCCTTTGATGTTAGTGATGATACTATAGATTCATGCATTCAACAAAACACCGATTTTGCTAAAACTTGATTAGTAAATAGGTCTTGGTGTAAAATAGCCAATTCCCTGATCTTTGCCCTTGCATACATTTGTTAAGGATTGTTTGATGGGTAGCCGCGTACTCAATATATCTATCGTGGACAATTTTATTATTCAGGTTGCAAGTCTGATCAAGACCAGGAAGGGTCCGAACTCAGGTGTTCAGGACTAGCTGCGGGTGTCCGAGTCAATTGCTTGGATATCGTCTTGCTGCTCTGATGTTCTTATTATTCGTTCTTAATATTTGGTAATACCTGTCTTATTGTAATAGCCCATGATGCTATCTTGTAATTCTCCGTTATTTTGAATATCAATGCAATGCCAGCGATGATAGCTGTTGAATTGTCCATCATGAGGTACTAGTCTGGGCCTAGTATCAGATCATGGTGCCGGATTCCCTATGGTGACGCAGGGGGTCGTGATAGTGGTCGGAAAGCGGCCGAGGGGGGCCTGGGGGTTTTGTGGTCGGCCTATCCATCGGCCGACGACATTGTCCACCTTTTGTGGACGGTGTCAACTTAGGCCGTGCAATGTGGGCGGCATAGGTTCAGGCTGCCCACATTACTATATCTTTGTGGTCGACATGCAGTAAAGCCGACCACACAGACCCCCTGCCCCCCGGCAATAATTTCCGGCCCTCCCGCGCCTCGGTCGACACGGTCCTATTTGTCATCTAATGTTTTAGGGCATCCACGACACATTGTAATTTCTTTCACGGGACTACATTGACCTGCGTTGCATTTCCGTAACAGGATTCTTTGAGATCGACCTTAACATTCGTGGAATAAAGGTGACGCTAAAGTCTCGGTCATGAGTGAAAATGTGCCAAATGTGCAACTCATGACGATATAGCCCCGTGGAATGACTTTTGATGTGTTGGGAATGCCACAGAAGTTCATGCAGCACATAAGACATTGTCTATCGAGGCGCGGCCGTGTGTGGCCGGAAAGCGGCCAAGGGGGGCTGGGGGGTTTTTGTGGTCGCCCTGTCCCTCGACCGACAACATTGTTCAACTTTTGTGGTCGGCCGCAACTTAGGCTGATGACATTGCTCATGCACCTTCCATACTCCAGTCCTTCCTTCCGTAGCGCTGTCTTTTGCCATCCCCGTCTCTGTCCCTTGCGTGCACTGGGAGCCAAGAGAGCAGGCCTCCGGAACCTTGTCCTTCTCATGCTCCTGCTCGGGACAGAAGGCCGATAAGGTTTTTGGGGAGCGTTTCCATGCAACTGCTCGATACCTTCGACTAAGAGGTGAGAAGTCGGAACATCCGACAAGGGTATCTCTGGATCATTGAGAGAAGGCGCCTGTACATCTCCACTGCATCAACGATTTTCTCTGCAACAACCTGTGATCGTCTATATCAACCGTCATGGCGGCTGAGAATGTGCAAGTCATTCCTCCGCCTGCGCCCGCTCCTATGCCTGTAGTGGCCGCGGCTTCGGCTCAAGGGTATACTTTCTTATACCTTGTGTTTTGCTACTTGTTTTTCAGTTCTTTTTGCCTTGTGTATGAGATAGATATTTTCATATCTAGTACTTATGGCATTGAACTGGAAATGTGCTTGTATTTAGTCATGCTTTACATAATAATTTTGTGGATTAAAATATTGAGAAAATTCCTAATATTTCCAACAGTCAGGCTCAATGCATTACTAAATAAACACAAAAGTTATTCGAATCGTTTATCCCTATTTGACTAATTCAACCAAAATAAAAAGGGAGCCAATTAATGAAGTAGGGGCTCAACATATTGTCACCTCTACTTGCCATCGATCCTCTTACTATATTTAACATCAACCCAATTTGGGCTGGGTTTTGGCAGGTTGGAAGTTGCCTTTAAAGTTGGGTTGAGCCATGTGTGATGCATATTTATAGAGAGCGGGTTCCCTCGCTGCCCCGTGCCTCGCCACTCCGTGCACCGCGCTCGGAAGAGCTCAGCGCAGCACCTTCTGCAAAACCCACGTCACCCTAATTTCCTTGGGCCATCCGATCGGCTTTGTATGATCGATTACCAGCTCTGTCCTGGCATTTTTGCAAAAAGACCCCTATACTTTTGTAAATCAGCCCGTGGTCCATCCGCTGATATGCTCCCAGCTCCCCCCTTTGCCTCTTGGTGGGAATTCTTTGGCAGCTGACATAAATCCACCCAAAAAAATAAAAAAAACATGAGGGGGCGCGAGCGGGGCTCAAACTCGTGACCTGGCGGGTGAGCCCGCGTCGCGCCGCACGCTCCTAGCCAAGCATGGCAATGATGCGGCCTTGTCATCGAGGCTACCGACATAATAGGTATGTGTCGTCGACGTTATGTCGACATGATTTGTGTCGTGGGGACGACACAGGTTTGTGTCGGTGGTTTTTGACCCTGTGTCGGTGATGATTCCGATTCTTGTATTGTGCACATATTAAAATATATGAGTTAGTTCTTGCTAAATTTTTTCTTATACTAAGGTTCCCACGCACCATTGTACTTAAACCTAGCTCCGCCCCTGAGTTCAAGGTTTTGAGTCTCTAGTTACAAATAGTTCTGAACTAATTCACTTGATTAAGTACATGAAAATCATAAGTCGATTCGTCCTAAGAAGTGCTTCCGTAGTTATAATTTTAACATTCTTTGCAAATAACTTGCATCGAATTTATTGATCAAAATATGCATATAATTTGGAGACCGTGTACTACTAGGAGTATAAAAAGCAACGTAATTTTACAGACGACAAATTATAAAAAAAGAAGGGGGGGGGGAAATGGGATAAACACTAAAATACTCACAGGAGTACACGTTTGTAGCCCACCACTTGTCCTCCCCCACCTTCTCCAGCTCTTCCACCCATAGGGACTTCGGCAGACATATTATAGTAAATGAGTATACCGGTTATAGCAAAACTACACAGAAAAATAGTAAAGACGTTAAAAGATCCAATTGATAAACCGTTTCCAATTTTATATTCGTTACATTTTTTTGAATAAAACTAGACCGATCTCACCTTTTAAAATTTTGTTTTACTATAATGATGAACAAGATTTATTATATTCTGTATATACTTTGCTACTTGTCTATGTCCATTGTTCCGCCTGTACAGTACTATTTACGTAACACGTTATAGTAAAGTGTTTCAAAGGAAATAGTAAAGTGTTGTTAGATTTATAGTAAAGCAAAGTTTTTAAGAGCAAGATCTAGATTTGTTCGAAAAAATGTTAGGAATTTAATAGAGAAAACGGTTCGTCATTCCGAGTTTTGTAAAAAAAATTACGGCGGAAAAACGGAAATAAATAAGGCTATCAAAGTTAGTTGTATGGATGATGGGGAGAGACTTATCATCATTTAATCATAGGAGTACCCTGTTTTTAGTGCTACCCAAAATTGTGACAAAAAAATAATGTTGGAGCCACAAGAATTGAAGTAACAGGTAATTACGCAAATACATATAAATAGAAAAATTTGGTTGTATAGCATTTTGAGTATCATGATGATTTTGCTATATGTCACTCCATACACATATATATTCATTGACATGTGTCCATCATCCACATATACCGTGACACACGGGTGCATATATCACTACTACATAACCGACCTTTCCTACCGGCCTATCAATCTCGGTTGTGCAAGAGCCGGGATTTGTAGTTAAAACAGTCCCGGTTCAACGCACCACAGCGTACAACCACGTGATCCTCCAACAGGGACTGAAAGTCTATCAGTTTTGCATATACTACAAACTTCTTTTTTTCTTACAAACAATTCATATATCTCTCATGGCATAATATGATCTGGATATCTTTTAGTATGTGGAGAAACCTGAGTTATAATGGTTGTAATGGATTTACTGAAATAAATGAACAAACATAAGAAATTTATGGCGATGCCATCGGGTTATATTTAATTACTTCTACAGGTTTCACTCATATGTTGATATGCATTATGTTTTCTTTTCTAATCTAGAACTAAACAAGTACTCCATAATAGAATTGATCTTGATTTCATTAACTGCTATCATTTAAATTATTCTGCTTAACCAACCAAATATTCGATGAGGGGCTTTCAACTAGGATCCTTAAAACAGTGATGATGCTTCTAACTAGGAGTGGTATTGGATTACGATGTATATCAACTGTCAATTGATTAGGAAGGATATTACAAAATATATTGTATGCTTCAAACTTATATTTGGTAGGCTAAAGTTCCCTTTGGGCAGCAGTGAAAATTGACACTTTTACAATAGATTAGTTTACTGACTTTGATATGTATGTCTTTTTTTAAGGAAAATTGAAGGTCGGGGAGCATCTAATCGTGAAGACGTAGAACTTGAAAGCTTGCTTTATAGAAATGAAGCTGTAGAAGTTGAAACTTATTTGTTTATTACATTGAAGCTTATATTTAGAAATATTTACTGCTATGGTTACAATGAAATTCAAATATATTTATGTTTCTATGTACTATATGTATATGTACTAATGAATATTTGTATAATTTGGTCGCTTGTGAATTTATGATGAATTTATTTACATGTATAAATTGTGTGGCTTTTTTATGTGATGACGAATTGTGAGAAATAAATTATGACTGCAAAATTCGTTACAACATTCCACCATGTTACCTGCCACATCATCTACCATGACATGCCATGTCATCTACCATGTGGCAATATCCTAGTTACTCATTTGTGACATTTTTTGTTTCAAACTGTGACGATTCACAACGTCATAAATTTTTGTGACATTGTAACATTCATCATAAATTTTGTGACGTTTTTCCTTGTTTTGTCACGGAAGGTCTTTAGAGAGGCACCTTCTGTGACAGACATATTTTCGTCACAAAAAACGTCACAGATAACATACGGTGACAATAAAACCCTTTCTTTCGTCACAAAAATTACGTCACAGAAGGTTATATTTCTTGTAGTACTGTTGCCTTTGAGCATCATTCCCGAATTACTTATACAGGTTCAATAACCGGTATTAAAGGCTTTAACCGGGGTTAAAAGCAATTTCCGTAGCAGTGTATAGCAACTGCACGTAATTAAATTTACAGTGATTGCCTGATTGGTGAAATTGGAACAGTCAATAGTCTCATGTTGTTTCAACAAAGTAAGCATGCATCAAACATTGGCAGTGGTAGCGAGGAAGCGTTTCTTCTTATGATCTTTACTGTATCAATGCAGGAAACACGCGAAATATCAACCGCCAGAACCATCATGAAAGGACACAAAATTGTCGAAAGAGATCTTTATCGACGATCGGCTGTCAAAAAACCATCATCGTGACTAACAGGTCGAGAGAAGTTATCTCAACGGCCCGAAGGTCGAGAAAAATCACCCTCAACGGCTAGAGAGCTACAGTCGAGAGTGCTCGTGGAGCCACCAGCCAGTGGGATGATGGCTAAATCTCCACAGGTTTGGGCCGTCGAGAGAGACTAGAATAAGGCCGGCCTACCGGCAAATGGCTACTATTTTTTTTATAATGCACAATAGCTAGTATTCCTCAATACATCATGTGGCACTTTCTTTAATATTTTTAGGGCTCCATGACGCTCGGAGTTATTGATTCGCGTAAAAGCGATCATATCAGCTAAACTCCACCCACATTCTAGTGAGATTGATGTGCTAAGCACAAATAGAATATGACTACAAGTTTCAACTCTGCAACATGAAAACCATGAGATCGATGCATCTTCCATGCCAACCTTAACATTTTCAAACAATTTTCTGTATTTTATATATTTTGAATGATTTTAAATACCTAGAAAATATAATTTCCCCACTATAACATGATGAATAAAACATAAAAAAAAGTTAAATGCATATCATGAAATGATTTTTTCATGAGTACTTTATGAAATACATGATATATATATATAAATTTATTACATTTTTAAAATAATAAATATTAAACTCCAGATCAAAGAGGAAGGCGCTGGCAACACCTGCAACTGTAGCAGCTGGTTCCGGCAATGGCGACGAACAGGGCTCGCGAGGAAGGGCGCCCACCACCTTCCAGTTCCACCCCAGCCTCTGGGGCGATTTCTTCCTCACTTACCAGCCGCCCACTGCACCTCAGGTACTGAATTTCAAACGGTTAGCCACTACGTTTTTTTTGACTAACCATATGTATATATGTATACATATACATATATGAATGTATGTATATATATGTAAATATTTTCGCTGGATCTTTCATGTGTTCTATAGAGATGTCTGATCTACATACGGTCTAGAAAATCAAGAAAAAGATAATTAAATAACTTGATCTCAGTCGTCTGATGTAAAGCCGATTCCACATCACATATTTATTCTTGTTTCCAACAACGAAATGCTTTACACTTCTTTGGTTTTAATTTGCAGCGCGCATCCATGGAGAGAAGGGCAGAAGTGCTGAGGGAACGAGTGAGGAAGATAGTGAAGAGTACAAGGGAGGTACCCAAAATCTTGGATCTTACAATCACGCTGCAACGGCTTGGTCTCGACTACCACTATGGCAGCGAGATCGACGAGCTCTTCCGCATGGTTTACAACTCTGATTAAGACAAGAATGACCTATACGTGGTTTTGCTTCGATTTTATCTTCTTCGGAAGATTGGTTATGATGTGTCATCCGGTAAGCCAAATATATTAGAGTACATGCTTTCTATTTAACTAGACACAACACATCACGGTAAAGATTGTTTTTATGATACAATCTATATATTTTATGTCCGCACACTCTTTCAAAAAAATATAAGATATTTTTTTCCATCTTTGCAGATGTATTTCTAAATTTTCAAGACAACGAAAGAAATTTCATTCACACTGATATAAAGAGTTATCTGAGCTTATACAATGTGTCGTACCTTCGGACCCATGGGGAAGAAGTACTTGATGAAGCCATTATATATTCACTAGAAGTCGTCTTGAATGTGCCTTAGAGGGACACTTGGAGTCTCCACTAGTGGATGAAGTATCTCTTTCCCTTGAAACTCCTCTTTTTCGTAGGGTCCGAATATTCGAAGCAAGAAAGTACATCCCTATCTACGAGATGGAAGCAACAAGAAGTGAAGTTATTTTAGAGTTAGCAAAATTGAACTTCAACCTCCTTCAACTTGTTTATTGTGAGGAGTTGAAACAGGTCACATTGTAAGTTACTCTAAATATCATGCTATTAAATATGAAGTATATATTGTTCCTTCTATTTTAGATACATATGTTTACCTTTGTAGGTGGTGGAGGCAACTCAACATCAAATCAAATTTAAATTTTGTTCGAAATAGAATAGTGGAAATGCATTTCTGGATGACTGGAGCATGCTCTGAGCCCCAATACTCTCTTTCACGGATTATACTTACTATAATACAGCATTTATCACCGTACTAGATGATATATTTGATTCCTATGGTTCAACTGAGGAGTGTACGATGCTTGCGGAAGCAGTGTATAGGTAACTCTCTTGCCATATATGATGTTGATATTGTAACCGTCTTCTAGCTATTTTGCCCCATCTAATTAATTTGTGTTATTATTTAGAATTCATTTATATATGGAGCATTAGTAGTCAATGAACAATTCAAAAAATTAGCGTAGAATCAAATCCAAACATTGTACACCATGGCACAGATGTGTATGTAATTATGTAAGGCTTCAATAATGATTGCTTAATATCACGGCATGGTTACACACCAATATGTATTTATGTCAATGTTGTGAAGTAACTACATATTATGTTCTTCCATGCAACATCAAGCACTATGAAAAACTAATTAATAAAACGAAACATGATTTCATATCTTGTCGCTGTTTTATTGAATATTTTTGACAAAAAAAGTTAATTTTTCATCTTAGTGGACAAAAACAACAATATAAATGTGTTGAATTCTAATACACTTTTATATAAATAAATAGTAGCTTTAAAAAATATCAAATATACTTGAGTGCAGGTGCAATGAAGATGCAATTGAGCTACTTCCAGAATACATGAAAGATTTCTATCTACATTTTTTGAAGACATTTGACTCATGTGAGGTTGATCTAGGACCTGATAACTGTTATCGAGTGTTTTATCTCAAAGAATTGGTATGTATTCTTTTCCATCTAATAAAAAAGAAGTTCACTAAAAGCATGGACTGTATAAGATAATGCATGGGCCTAAAACAATATAGAACGGAACCACACTATTTGTGAACTTGTTATCATATCCTTTGAATATAATTTAATAAAAAAAAGCAAACACATTTAGTCAAAACCCTAATACTCGTTGTCACTTTATTCTTCATAAAACTTTTCCAAAGTAAGTCAATAAATAGTGTATAATATATTAATTTGTCTGGATAAGAACAAAAGGCACAATGAATTAGAAAGGGAAAGTCTGGGTATCAGTGACAAGTGGGCCCTTTTCTTTGCCACATAAGCACCATTTATGATGCCACAAAGCGAAAACCTTACAGGTAGACGTCATGTCAAAGAAAACCACTGTTCTGGTTGTTTTTCTTCTAGGTGTCGTAACATGTTAATTTTCTCACAACACATGAGTAGATTTTTCCATGGCTCAAAGGAGCATATATGTCTAGTTTCCAATACTTTTGGTACAAAGTTAAACTAGTTTTTGGAGTTCATCAAAAATCAAATTGGATCGAGGGACATAGTCTTGGGATCAAAATAGAAATACGTTTATTCAAACCGTAATAATAATATTCATTGTTGTTTTAATCTTTTTGAAAGTTCTACTATGTTTATGAACTGGTATTAGTTATTGATTTATCTAACAGCCGCACTCAAGAACAAATAAATAATAAATTTAAGGACCATCATTTTGAATGTTTTTTCAAAAATAAATATATATATTTACAATTATGTCGGGCGAGATCGGCCTGGTTGGTGGATCTAAGCACCGTCGCCATGGCCTCGAGCCGTTCCCGACTCTGATCTAGGGGTCCTGGGATCCCTGAAGCATCCGCGTTCTGCCCGACTGGAGTCCGGTCACGAGGGGAATTGACCCGAACAGGGGAAACCTCTGCCGGGAGACTTAGCGCGGGCACGCTAGGCGGGTCGCGACGCTGTCGCTTGCACCGATCGCGGAACCGTGCCAAGGTCTGATTGATGGAGGCGTCGAGGCTGCGGCGAATGACATCCTGTTCGCGAGCAGCCAGTGCGGCCTCATCTTGATGCCGAGCAGAGTTAGTCTGCCCGATCTCGCTAGCCGCCGCATCCCGTGCAGGATTCTCGGAGGTTCCTGCATCGGCCATATTGATGCTGCGAGGGCCACGCGAAGGTATGCTAGACGGCGTCATCACTGTGTCGCCACAGGTAGAATTCACCGACATAGCCTTGAAATCCGATAGATCTAAACCATCGTAAAGATCGTCGGTTCCGTAGTCATCGTCAATGACGGGAGTGTGATCTGAAGCCATCTCCGGAACATAGGCAGAGACCTCCGTCCCAGATATGGAAAGTGTTCGAGATCGAACAGATCAATCAGATCCGACAGGGGATGAGACATCCTGTCCTGCTGAGTCATAGTCCTCAGGAAGAGTCTCCGTATCGCTGATGGAGTTCGACATGCTCGATCTGCGTGCCCACGGTCGGCGCCAACTGTCGACGGTTGAGATATCGATCCCAAGTCGATTAAGGTTCTTAAAAGATTAGATAGGAGACACGCCGAACAAGACGAACAGCAGCGAACAGAGAGACAGGGATTTTTATCTTGGTTCAGGCCTCTCGGGAGAGATAATAGCCCTACGTCCAGCCTTTCTGTATATCAAAGATGATTACAAGATGATTCTCGACGAGACGAACAAGTCTCGGCGAGATTATGGGTGTACAAGGAAGTAGTATACGATGATCTGGTATCCGATGGGCTATCAGATGATGGCTTGACCCCTCAACACGCTGTAGGGGCCCTATTTATATAGTGCAGAACAAACCGACCTGCCGAAGGAATACCGGGCCGGGCTAACTACGAATACGTAACAAACTCGTACCATGCCAAATACATCCTACGACAGATAAGGTAAACTCCAAGTATTGGGGATCACGACTCCTAATCCAATCCGGGAACCAACGTCCGGGTCTTCACGTAGCCGTGCAGAACTCCTGTTCGAGTTGGACTCAAACACAATTCCTTGGCCGTTACGCATCGTGCCAGCCAGAAAGCTGTTCGGCGAGATGCATACGGGCCAGATAGAACCTTCCAGGGAGCTGGGCCCTGGTAGGCTGTTCGACTGGGCTGTCAGGGAGTGGTTCATGGCAATGGGCCGTATTTTTATCCCCGACACCCTTCTAATCCCGACTGCTGATGCCTTTCTCAGAAATTATAAACAGTGTTGTGATTTCAGATAATTTTATTTAACAGAAAGGTATTTTTAACCTTACGTTAGTAAAAAAAATATCATGTTCTATTTTTGTAATGTTCGGGTGCTATTTTTGTCGGTGATGAAACCTTTCCCATACTTACATAGGGCGAACATTAATATGACTTAATACAGAAGAATCATCAAAGTATGCATGTCAGCGGAAACAAAATATGTGTAAAAGAATTCTACAATAACCATGCATTTCTACAAACGACTGGAGTGACCCTAAATATCGTCCTAACCGTCATAGCCTTCATGCTCGTTGTCATGGCATTGGTCCAATTCTTTACCTCCATCTAAAAAGAGTGGGAATATGCAAGGTCGGTGTCATACAAACACTGGCTAGTTAACATTCTTCCGAATGCACTTAGCGGTACAAACTTAAAGAGAGGAGGGGCTATTAGTTGCATAGAGGCAGCTTTAAAATAATTTCACTCACCCTATCTAGCTTAGTGGTTATTGTTTATCTTAAGTTAAATCATGAGACCACACCATCCTAGCCAACACTTTCAAGCAAGATACCCAACTAACCTTCCCAACCAAAGTCACCACACCTAACACCACACCCACTCCTCTCATCAAATACTTTAACCTAACCAACTTGCTTCCAAAACTTGACATCCTTTCTAGTAGTGGGTATCCCGTTGTGGACCACAGATGTCATAGAAGCCCGGTCTTAACTTAGGAGGGTTACCAACCCAAGCTAGTCTCAAGGCTCTTGTGGATGTGTGGTCAAATCACCTCAGTGATGACCCAAGCTGGTCCTTCTTTAAGAATGGGCTCAGGGTGCCTTCGCAAAGTGCATATCGTTGACGCACCAATCTTGTACTACTGCGTGATGGCCACGCATCATGTCAGAAACATCATTTCATACTTGTGCTCATGCCTCAAGTGAATACTTCTCTTATACTTAGCTCCGCATCGCACTCATACCGGACATCGTCCGCATCATCCCACTTCGAGTCTCCTTAACTGACCCATTTAGCACCATAGCCCACATCCACGAACTCACTTGACCATACCTGAACATCCCCGACCAATACACAATCGAATCAGAACAAAATCGAATCAAAAGCCCCTCAATTCGTCCCCAAATCGACCAAACTGCGGTACAAATTCCCCACTGCATAAACCAACTAGAACCCTAGTTTGCCCGACAATGTGAATCTCGATCCAAACCTACAAGATCCATCAAAATCCCACAAAAACCATCATTCCCCTACCCCTGCATTCCTATGCAGAGCTCGGACACAGATGAGTTACCTTGACCCAACGGTGGAGCTTTGCATGTCCTCGTCGCTGGTGGAGCTTTGCATGTCCTCGTGGACTAGGGTGGCGCGAGGTGGCGCGGGAGTCGTGGAGGACGTCGGGGCGGCGCGGGCGCGAGCGTGAAGGAGTGATGGCCAGGACCGGGGCGCTTGGTCAGCGCGGGCGCAGCGGAGGACGCCGGGGTGGCGCGGGCGCGAAGGAGTGAGCAGAGGCGGCGGCACAAGCTCGGGAGAGGGGGACAGCGTGGTTGGGGGAAAAGAGGGGAGGTGGCGCGGGTGAGGGAGAGCAGGGGCGGCTGCGTGGTTGAGGAGAGGGAGGGGGAGGCGGCGGACGAGGGAGAGGGAGGGGGACGATAGCGCGAGCGAGCTTGGGAGAGGGAGAGAGGCGGCGGCGTGGTAGAAGCACGGCGATTAGGGTTTACACATGCGGGGCAAGTGTGGGAATAGATCCTACGAAGCAGATGTAACAGCTTGAGATGGATGATCCGGATTGTAAGTTGGTAGTACCACCACCACGACCACAAGGTGCTTTAAGATAGTAGGGATAGAGATATGAATTAAACTGTTCCATCTTAAATTTGCATTAATATCTAAAATCTCTATGTATCGGCAATTGGGATCGTGTCAGTCAGCATGCAAACCTGCTCCATGAACCCAAGTTCCTATTGACTGTCCCGCGAGCATTGCAAATCCCAAATGCCCTCGCCACTTCCACCACCACCCACCGCCGCCGCCGCCGCCGCCCTCGTTCACCACTACATCCGCCTCCTCTCCCGCGCCGGCGCCGGCGAAGCCTCCCTCCGCCCCCTCCTCCCCATCCACGCCCGCGCCGTGCTCCTCGGCATCTCCGGCAACCCCGCCTTCGTCACCAGCCTTCTCGCCGCCGCGGCCCCCGCCTCCCTCGCCTACGCCCGCAGGGTGTTCGACGCCGCGCCCCACCGCGACGCCTACATGTGGAACACCATCCTCCGCGCCTACGCCCACGCCCACGCCCTCTCCCACTCCGCCGACGTGCTGGCGCTCTACAAGCGGATGCGCGCAGCGGGCGTCGCGCCGGACCACTACACATACCCTATCGTGCTCCCGGCGTGCGCGGCCGCGCGTGCCCCGCGGCTAGGGCGGGCCGCGCACGCCGATGCCGTAAGGTTCGCGCTCGCCGGAGACGGGTTCGCGCAGAGCGCGCTCATCTCCATGTACTTCCAGGAGTGGGAGGTGGCCGACGCGGAACGGGTGTTCGCGGAGAGCGGCGATGATGCCCGCACGGTCGTCTCGTGGACGGCCATGGTAGCTGGGTACGTGCAAAACTTCATCTTTGGCAAGG
Source organism: Raddia distichophylla (assembly GCA_005191435.1). NCBI lineage: Eukaryota > Viridiplantae > Streptophyta > Magnoliopsida > Poales > Poaceae > Raddia > Raddia distichophylla. The sequence continues at coordinate 168,850 of SPJY01035200.1, read as the reverse complement.
CGGTTGCGGTGTTCGGAAGGATGGTTGCCGATGGCGTGCTCCCGAATGAGATCACTCTGATTAGCTTCCTGCCCTGCTTGCAGGGGCAGGAATGGCTGGCTGCTGGGGAGATGGTTCATGGGTTCGCAGTCAAACTGGGTTTTGATGCAAACATCCCTATGGTGAATGCGCTCATTGCTATGTATGGGAAATGTGGGAGTATCTCGATGGCAGAGGATTTATTTGATGGAATGACCATGCGCACTCTTGTTTCCTGGAACACCATGGTTGCGACGTATGAGCAGCATGGCAAGGGGGTTCAGGCAATCAAGTTTTTCAGAAGGATGCTTACTGAGAAGGTGGTGTTCGACTGTGTGACTCTGGTCAGTGTGCTGTCTGCATCTGCACAGTTGGGAGCCCTTGAGACCGGGAAGTGGGTGCACGAGCTCGCTAGGAATCACCGGCTTCATACTGATGTAAGGATCGGCAATGTTCTTGTGGACATGTATGCAAAGTGTGGTGAGATTGCTCGTGCAAGGGAGGTGTTTGACAGCTTGCGTGACCGGAGTGTTGTGTCCTGGAGTGCCATCATCGGCGCATATGCCAGCAATGGGGAGCCTGAAGAGGCTCTCAAGCTATTCTCACTGATGAAAGCTGAAGGAGTTAGGCCTAATTCTTTTACATTCACTGCAGTGCTAATGGCATGTGGCCACTCGGGCCTTGTTGATGAAGGACTGAAGCATTTGAACAGCATTGTCACAGACTACCAGATGACGCCAATACTTGTGCACTACACCTGCATGGTTGACATGCTGGGGCGTGTTGGTAGACTTGTTGAGGCATACAAAATCATCAGGGAAATGTCCATGCGACCGGACAAGTATGTGTGGGGTGCATTTCTAGGTGGGTGTAGACTTCACGGCAATCTGGAGTTAGCTGAGTTTGTCGCCAAGGATCTCTTCTGGTCATGTTCCGACGATGTCACATTTTATGTGTTGATGGCAAACATGTACTTTGAAGCTGGAATGTTGGAAGATGCAGAAAGGACGAGGCGGACCATGAAGGAGATGGAACTCAAGAAGATGGCTGGGCATAGTTTAGTTTGTACTCAAAGAGAAAGCAGAGCCATGATGATTTAACAAACCTGTTGTAAAAATCTGTAATGCAAGGTTAGCTTAATTGTTGCCAACACACATCTCAGGGCTACGGAGAATAAAATATAAAAGGGAAATGTCGATAAATAGTAAAAAAATGTGAATAGTGTTTGGGCCTAGGGACGGATCCACCGGGTTGGTGGAGCCTAAGCCTACTATTTTTACCCAGGCTAGAGTATAGAGCAAATTTTTAATTATTTAGATGTTAGGTTTGGCAGATGACAGGAGATGACCCAGTTGCATTTAAGCTACGCAGCCCACCACGAATACCACGTTAGGGATGGCAATCGGGTCGAGTACCTCCGGATCCAGTCATCGTGGACCCAGACCCGAACAGTGTACCTGGACTTGGACCCGAAGTTACTCGCAGGTCTAAACCTATACCCTGACCCATACCCAGCAGGTACCCGGACCCGAACGGGTACCCATCGGGTCCAACCTAAGAGCGGGAGAGAGGGAGAGAGGACGCCGCCGCCGCCACCATAGCCACCTCCTGCACGCAGCCATCGGTCGTCTCCTACACGCCGCCGTCGCTTGCACGCGCTGCCGCAGCTGCCTCCTGCACGCTGCCGCCGGCCGCTGCGCCGTGCTCTGGTGTCCTGCGCGCCGCCTCGATGCAAGCAGTAGATTGATTGTGGTAGAGTACAACTATGTTTTAACATCCTTAAGGCATGTAGGTTTAGGTATGATGTACTAGTAGGGTAAATTATTATGTACATCGTCCGTACCATTGTTTGTCTGCACCATGCAATCTGCTTGTTCGTATAATGTAATGATCGATTCTAATGCAATTATGACCATTTACATGTTTTGAATTTTCTTAATGACTGTACAAGTTCAAATTTCTAACAGTCTCCCTCAATCGCAACTCTGATCAATCAGATTGAGATTGCTGCAAATGTAATTGAACGGTGCCTTAGACAGAGCTTTGGTGAACACATCTGCGAGTTGATCCTTGGAGGAGATGAACTTGACTTGTAGTGCCTTTCGTGCCACTTGTTCTCTGACAAAATGGAAGTCCACCTCTATGTGCTTTGTCCGAGCATGAAACACTGGATTGCTTGTGAGATAAGTAGCCCCAAGATTATCACACCATAGTACCGGTGCATTTCTCTGAATTTCGCCTAGTTCTCTCAACAGTGACTGAATCCATATCAGTTCTGCAGCTACATTGGCGATTGCCTTGTACTCTGATTCTGTGCTCGATCTTGATACCGTAGCTTGTTTACGTGAGCTCCAGGACACCAAATTTGAACCCATCATGACAGCAAATCCACTGGTTGATCGGCGATCATCAGGACTTCCTGCCCAGTCTGCATCTGAATAAGCCTGCAATTCTTCACTGTAGCATTTCTGAAAACGCAGTCCCTTGTTGATTGTTCCCTTCACATACCTCAGTATGCGTTTTACAGCAGCCCAGTGTACATCTGAGGGTTCTTGAATGTACTGGCAAACACGATTAACAACAAAAGAGAGGTCTGGTCGTGTTATAGTCAAGTACTGAAGACCTCCAACTATACTTCTATATTGAAACTGTGCTTCTCCAGTCAATGCATTGCCTTGAGTTCTGTTCAATTTTTCTGTTGCAGCCATGGGCGTTGAAATTGCCTTACAATTCTCCATTCTAGCTCTCTTCAACAGATCTTGAGCATACCTTTTCTGAGACAAAACCAGTCCCAGTCCCTCCTTGTCATCCTTGACCTCCAACCCAAGGAAGTATTGGAGTTTCCCAAGATCTTTTACAGCAAAATCAGCCTTTAATTCTTGAATTAGTTTATCAGTTGCATCTGGAAGAGAGCTTACAATGATTATGTCATCCACATATACTAACATATACATAGTAAGATCTCCCCTTTTCAGAACAAATAATGAAGCATCTGACTGAGACTGACTGAAACCTAAGCTGTGTAATTTTTGTGTCAATCTGGAGTTCCAAGCACGGGGTGCTTGCTTCAGTCCATAAAGTGCTTTGCTCAGCTTGCATATGTAATTCCCAGGTACCTCTTGACTTTCATACCCAGGTGGTTGACACATATACACCTCCTCTTGAAGATGACCATGCAGAAAAGCATTTTGAACATCAATTTGTTTCATTGACCAACCTTTTGTCACAGCAAGTGAAAGGCCTGTTTATTTAATTTTATTAAATGGAAAATTATTTTTAAAATTTCGAAATAAAAATATAAAACATTAAAAAATTCCCCCCCCCGGGCATAACGACCTGTCCACACACACCCCTACTGGCCCAAAAGCCGAAACCAGGTCTTGCCGTCGTCGGGATCCAACCAAAAACCCTCCCCGAGAACCCCACCATCTCGAGCTCTCCGCCCATGGCCGCCTCGATCGCCTCCCGCCTCCCCACGGCCTGGTCCGGGTCGCGCGGCCGCCAGGGATCCCTGCCACCGCCGAAGCCGCCGACGGTGGCCGTCTCCGTGAAGCCGAGGGCGAGCTCCGTGGTCGTGTCGTGCTCGGCCTCGCCGGCGACCGGTGGCGTCGCGCCGGTGCCACCCCGCCCCAGGGCACCGTGAGCTTCTCTTCCCCGCCTACTTAAATTTTTTGTTCCTCCGGGTTGATTTCGGCCCCTGGCAGTAAGGATCACTGTGAAATGTGAATGAGGGGAAAGGGTCCTCTGTTTTGATAAAAAAAATATTTTTCTTGTTCTTTTCGGGAGCGTGTAATGTGTAGGTGAAGGGCTGTGTTGATCGAATTAGTCATATCTTTATCCGTTTTTTCCAGTCGGCCATGATTATGGTGTTTAGAAAAAAAAACTGTTTCTTTTGCCACTTAGGATAGCATCTGGCGCTTATACGAGGAGTGAAGCTTAACTAAACACTGATGGTTAGAGGATGCTTACTGAAAGTTGTACAATATAAACATTTTTTTTTTTTTTGAGAAGGGACATTTCATTGCTAGGGTAAAAGACACAAAGGATTACAGCGTGGACCTCCGAAAAAAACAAAAATACAATGAAGTTCAATCAAGGCCCATCTGGCACTATTGTTCCGTTGTCCCTCTCCACGACAGCCACCACCGCCTGGAAGATGCACGAAGACTAACCGGCAGGCATGCCGGCAGGCATGCCGGCAGCATCTCCTCCGAAGGCCAAACCATCTCACTGGGGAGAACAACCCGTGGAGGTCTAGAAAACACGGTGAGACCTCGTGTACCTCAGCCAATTGCTTCGCTGCCTTTATCAACGAACTATAGAACATGGAGGCCTCACCGATGGCCGGAGGAAGCTGGTTGTGTGCGCCACCAATCTCGGGGGAGACGTAAGCTGGGTCATGAAAGCCCCGTTGTCGTCGCCGCCCCCAGCACTGGCACAGCTGCAGAGAAAGACAGCGGCTAGGGTCTCCGCCCCATGTCCGCAGCACGGTCACGCTGGACTAGAGGGATACCGCCGTGGGGAACGCAAAGCTCCAGCCCTCTCCTTCGGCTTCGATCTCGTCAGAGCCCAGAGAGAGACATCCAGCCAATTTATTGTGCCAGATCTGGAAGGGAACCTGGCGCAAAAGCCCTAAGGCAGCCACCACCGGCGGCATGGAAGGAGGGATGGCTCCACGCGGCCTCGGCAGGCACGCACCCTAGAAAACCGCCATCCACCGCTACTGCCGAGTGCCGACACACATAAATTCACCTTTGAGGGGTCGGCTCGGCTAATCGGGGGTGAAGACCAACTCCGGCATCTCCCCTCAGTCGTCGGCGCCGCCGCCAACCAAGAGGAGAATGTAGGAGACCAAAAGACCCCCTAGACACGGCGCCATAGCGGAATCCCGGTGGTAGACCTAGACCCTACTAACCCTAAACCTAGACTACTAGCACTAGTCGTCCCACCACCAACCCCCAGCCAGCCACCGCCCCCAGCCCACAGTGGTCCAGATCCACCGCCTGGCATCGCCGAAGGCGTGGAGGCATTCAGATCTGGGTACCCAAGGACGGGATGGAGAGGAAAGGGGAAGGGGATAGAGAAGGCGAGCACCTGGAGGAGTAGGAGGGGAGGGAGGAGAGCCGAGGTATCCCCCTCTCATCTCCGGCGAGGACGCTGGAGAGGGAGAGAGGGGCCCGGCAGCGGCGGCGCACCCATGGCTCCTTTTCGCCTGCTCGGTCGCGAGAGCGCGTGAGCCGTACAATATAAACACCTATGTAAGCATCTTTGCCTTGTAATTTGTAAAGTAACTTGTTCTACCTAGGTGCTTAGTGAGGTGTTAGCATTCTCTCTTCTTGCGTATTGCTGTATAAGCACCTTGCATTGTACTCTCTCCAGTCACAAAAAGAAGTCGCCGTTGACTTTTGCACACAATTTTGACCATTTGTCTTATTAAAAAATTTATGTAAATATCATTTATTTTGTTGTGATTTAGTTTATTGTAAAATATATTTTAAGTATGACTTATATTTTTATATATTTAAACCCGTCCGCATGATATACGATAACTGTTTTCTACCCAACCACAAATGCTTGTACTTGTACCAATAGTGTCCATTTATGATTAGTAAAACCCTTCCCGCCAACGAGCGGATTTTCTATGCCACCACCGGCATAAACTATTTATTCAATGAAAAGGAACATTATTTTTTAAATTTTGAAATAAAAATATAAAAAAATAAAAAATTCCCCCCGGGCATAACGACCTGTCCACACACACGCCTACTGGCCCAAAAGCCGAAACCTCTTCTTTGTCTTGCCTCGTCGCCTCGTCGGGATCCAACCAAAAACCCTCCCCGAGAACCCCACCATCTCGAGCTCTCCGCCCATGGCCGCCTCGATCGCCTCCCGCCTCCCCACGGCCTGGTCCGGGTCGCGCGGCCGCCAGGGAACTCTGCCACCGCCGAAGCCGCCGACGGTGGCCGTCTCCGTGAAGCCGAGGGCGAGCTCCGTGGTCGTCTCGTGCTCGGCCTCGCCGGCGACCGGTGGCGTCGCGCCGGTGCCACCCCGCCCCAGGGCACCGTGAGCTTCTCTCCCCCGCCTGCTTAAATTTTCTGTTCCTCCGGGTTGATTTCGGCTCCTGGAAGTAAGGATCACTGTGAAATGTGAATGAGGGGAAAGGGTCCTCTGTTTTGATAAAAAAAATATTTTTCTTGTTCTTTTCGGGAGCGTGTAATGTGTAGGTGAAGGGCTGTGTTGATCGAATTAATCATATCTTTATCCGTTTTTTCCAGTCGGCCATGATTATGGTGTTTAGAAAAAAAAATGTTTCTTTTGCCACTTAGGCCCTGTTTGTTTCAGCTTCTGGCCAGATTTTAGCATCAGAAGCCAGAAGCTCAAACAAACAGCCAGCTTTTGGAACCCCCTTCAAAGAAGCCAAAAGCCACCAAAAGCACAATTTGTACTGTGATATGAGCTTTTTTCAGAAGCTAGTTTTTTGTGGCTTTTCTCAGAAGCAGCTTTTAGAGAAGCTGCAACTCAAACAGACTCAAACAAACAGGGCCTTAGGATAGCATCTGGCGCTTATACGAGTGGCGCTTAACTAAACACTGATGGTTAGAGGATGCTTACTGAAAGTTGTACAATATAAACATCTTTTTTTTTTTTTTGAGAAGGGACATTTCATTACCGGGGTAAAAGACCCAAAGGATTACACCTCCGAAAAAAACAAGAATACAATGAAGTTCAATCAAGGCCCATCTGGCACTAATATTCCGCTATCCCTCTCCACGCAACCACCACCGCCGGGAAGATGAACGAAGACTAACCGGCAGGCATGCCGGCAGCGTCTCCTCTGAAGGCCAAACCACCTCACAGGGGAGAACAACCCGTGGAGGTCTAGAAAACACGGTGAGACCTCGTGTACCTCAGACAACTGCCAGATCCGAAAGGGAACCCGGCGCAAAAGCCCTAAGGCAGCCATCACCGGCGGCATGGAAGGAGGGACGGCTCCACGTGGCCTCAGCAGGCACGCACTCTAGAAAACCACCATCCACCACCACCACCGCCATTGCCGACACACATAAATTCACCTTCGAGGGGTCGGCTCGGCCAATCGGGGGTGAAGACCAACTCCGGCATCTCCCCTCAATCGTCGGCGCCGCCGCCAACCAAGAGGAGAATGTAGGAGACCAAAAGACCCCCTGGACACGGCGCCATAGCCGAATCCTGGCGGTAGACCTAGACCCTACTAACCCTAACCCTTGACTACTAGCACCAGTTGTCCCACCACCAACCCCCTGCCAGCATCGCCCCCAGCCCACAGTGGTCCAGATCCGCCGCCTGGCACCGCCGAAGGCGAGGAGGCGTTTAGATCTGGCCACACAAGGACGGGATGGAGAGGAAAGGGGAAAGGGATAGAGAGGACGAGCACCTGGAGGAGTAGGAGGGGGGAGGAGGGAGGAGAGCCGGGGTCCCCCCTCTCTCATCTCCGGCAAGGACGCTGGAGAGGGAGAGAGGGGCCCGGCATCGGCGGCGCGCCCGTGGCTCCTTTTCGCCTGCTCGGTCACGAGAGCGCGTGAGCCGTACAATATAAACACCTATGTAAGCATCTTTGCCTTGTAATTTGTAAAGTAACTTTTCTACCTAGGTGCTTAGTGAGGTGTTAGCATCCTCTCTTCTTGCGTATTGGTGTACAAGCACCTTGCATTGTACTCCCTCTAGTCACAAAAAGAAGTCGCCGTTGACTTTTGCACACAACTTTGACCATTCGTCTTATTGAAAAAAATTATGTAAATATCATTTATTTTGTTGTGATTTAGTTTGTTGTAAAATATATTTGAAGTATGACTTATATTTTTATATATTTATAAATTTTTTTTGAATAAGACGAATGGTCAAAATTATGTGCAAAAGTCAACGGCGACTTCTTTTTGTGACCGGAGGGAGTACATGCTAGTGGCTTAGTGGACGAGGGTATGTAGTGAAGCTTCAGAATTTAGCATTGCTTTGTCAAATGGTGCGTGGTGACTGGTGAGTGATTGTCATGTTGAAACCATGCAACGCCTGAGACTGATTGATGAGCGCCGCAGCCAAGTAACCCCCAAAAATTTAGGATTAATGCATAATCGGTGCGTATTTTCTTAATAATATATTTTGACAAGGATGAACTTTCCATATTTATGCATGTTGTATGCATCATGAAGGGTTTTTTAATCGAAATATTATGCAACTCCTCTTTCTTATGTCATCCTCAACTTCTTCAACATTAAGAGTCCAAATTAGCCTTTCTAGCAACTTGATATTGTATTTCTTCTGATCTGTAAATGTGGAAAAACATCTATTGTTGTGCAATTTTTTCAAATAGTGGAAAGCAGTGCACATATCTTGTTGGCTTTAGTTAGATATTGTTTACAACCTTTAGGAAATAAGTGATCAGTCACATGCTTCTAATAAAATCATTTTGCACTTCAAATTTTTACTTTACTTCATCATTGACTTGTTAGGATACCTTTCTTTTCCAAAATTGCAGGATTATAAAGCGTCACACTCTGTCAGTTTTTGTTGGGGATGAGAGTGGGATGATCAATCGAATTGCTGGGGTTTTTGCTAGAAGAGGATACAACATTGAGTCTTTAGCAGTTGGGCTGAACAAGGATAAGGCATTATTTACAATAGTAGTATCTGGAACAGAGAAAATACTGAAACAAGTTGTAGAACAACTTAACAAACTTGTCAATGTTATACAGGTCAGTATTGTTTTTTCCAATACCATCTGAGTAACAAAATATTCTCTAATTAATAGTAATATGTTATGAGTGTAATAATTCATTTTAATTTTATTTGTTATTCTGATCATCAATATGTCTGATATCTATAACTTAATATATTGATCAAATAAACAGGTTGATGATTTGTCAAAGGAACCGCAAGTTGAAAGAGAGCTGATGCTTATAAAACTAAGTGTACTGCCAGATAAGCGCCCTGAGGTACAGCCTTACCAAATGGAGATTTAGATTCATGCATTAAATGATCCTGTAGCCAGGATTTTTCAATTTCTACCTGCATTTTCTGGAAATATCTTCTATTACGATAAAATGAACACTGAGCAGGGCATAAATTTAAAGAATTGTGTGAAAAATGGCCCGAATCCAGGATGTGTGCACAATTGCACATCAGATTCAGATGCACAAATTGGCGAATTGAACTTTATAGTTTGGCTTACATACTTCTCTCTTTTAACTTTCAGGTGATGGGTTTGGTTGACATTTTCAGAGCAAAGGTGGTTGGTCTTTCAGACCATACACTCACTCTTGAGGTAATATCCTTGGTTGTCTCATATTGCAAATCACATGCAACATATCCGTTCATGGATTTTATTAAAGAAAACATACTCTCTTTTTTTGGGGGATCATGTCAAAGGTAACCGGAGATCCTGGAAAAATGGTCGCTGTACAGAGGAACCTCAGCAAATTTGGTATCAAAGAAATTGCCCGAACTGGCAAGGTTATACTTCTTCATAAAAGACTAGCAACATATCCTGCTCTTGTTCTTCACTGTATATAATGAAAGTTATTAATGTATAGATAGCTTTGCGCCGTGAGAAAAGGGGAGAAAGTGCTCCTTTTTGGAGATTCTCTGCAGCCTCCTACCCCGATCTTGAAGTGACAATTCCTTCAAAACCTCCGATAAGCACTGAAACGAAGACAGACACACAAAATTTTGAAGAATCTTCCCAGGTAACAGGCAAAAGTTTTTGTTATTCAGGCAAATTCTTGTATCATGTTTTTTTTTTCAAAAAAAGATTATAGTATTGAAACATTGTTGTTTTCATATATATTTTTCGAAGTGTACTGTGGTGTTTTAACTCTCATGCACAACAAACATACCAAGACCTATAAGCATGTACATTGCCCAAATGGCATGATGTGATTATCTGCATTTTGGTATTTGTGCGTGTCTGTTTATGGAGTCAACCAGCATTGGATGGATGACCTAAGTCATTTTTCTTGACTCAGGAATGTCAACATTTTCTTGAGAACTGTTATTTTCGATTTGATTGCTTTAAGAGGTGTTGGCTATCTTATAGCACAACTGCATTTTGTATCCTGATATTTCAATGCTGAGTTATGTCTTGTTCAAAGGAAATTTAACAGCGAAGTATCATACTATCGTTGAATATCACTTAATAAGTATAAATGATCGTGGGTATTTTGTTGTTACACAGTTTGCTGTAAATACTCTTTGCTATTATTGTCAAAATGCTTATTGTCTTTTGGATGAGTATTTTCATGTTCTCTGCCTCTTATTTCTAGGGCGACGTTTATCCAGTGGAATCTTATGAAAGCTTCTCAACAAATCAAATTCTTGATGCTCATTGGGGTGTCATGACTGGCGGTGATGTAAGTTTTTGTGAACTGTTTGCCAGCCCTGTCTTACCTACATTAATTCTGCACTTCTGTTTGCTTTCACAAGTTACTGTTTTGATAAAAGTTAAAAGGCAAGAATTTCGAAAATAATAATCAAACACTGGAGTTATCTATTTTGTTTTACACCAAATTTGAATGTACCCCTGTCAAAACTAAAATATTTTTCTTTCTTCAGTCAACAGGGTTTTGTTCACATACTTTGTTGATCCTTGTAAATGATTTCCCTGGAGTTCTCAATGTTGTAACAGGTGTTTTCTCTCGTAGGGGCTACAATATCCAGGTTAGTTTTCACGTTAAAATTTTTTCTGTTAAATTGCTGCAGGTTCCAGGATTCCAGTTCATACTAAAAAGGTGTCCATAACTTTAACAGAGTCTTGCTGTTGGTCCAGCTGAAAAGGAAGGCACTTCTCGCATCACTACTGTTGTTCCTGGAACTGATGAATCTATTGCCAAGCTAGTCCATCAACTGTACAAGCTCATTGATGTTTATGAGGTGAATCTATTGATGTTGTAGTTTGAATGATTGATGTTGCAGATGTAGGGCTAATTCAATTTTGTATGGTATCTCAGGTCCAGGATCTTACTCATTTACCTTTTGCTGCTAGAGAGTTAATGATCATAAAGGTTGCTGTAAATACCACAGCTCGCAGAGCTATCCTAGATATTGCTGATATTTTCCGGGCTAAAACAGTTGATGTATCAGACCACACAGTAACTCTCCAGGTAATAGCTACTACTCCATTTTTACACGCACCTACCTTGCTCCAGACTTTTCCATGCTTGTAGATGTATCATTGTTCAATCAGCTTGATACATGAATGTGATGTAGGCAATAGAAAACATCCACTAATGCATACTATCCGTGTAATAGTCATCTATTTGGTAGTAATTTGGCTATTTTGATATAGAAAAATAAAAATGATGTTGGTATGAAATGTTATAATTTATTCATATTGACTTTGGATACTAGAAATTTGCATCAACTTCTCAAGCTGAAGACTTATTATGGATTTTAGCCAACACCGATGAACCATATACCTCTGATTACCACAACATCTTTCCTTTTTAATTGAATAAATTTCAAAATAGTTTCAAGGACCATGTATATATTCATATTTGCACCAATTGCTTTTTGTCAAATATTTCCTTCATAATTACTAATTAAATATCAACCTTTTTGGCATGCAGCTTACTGGAGATCTTGATAAAATTGTGGCATTGCAAAGGATGCTTGAGCCCTATGGCATCTGCGAGGTCTATAACGAACTTTCACAATGTATTTACGTAATCTAAAATGATATGCGTAATTTAATAGCAAATGGAATACATTATTTACCATGAGTGTAGTAAAATCTTAGTTTAGCAACTGTGGAAGTTCAGATGTTTGCAGTATATTATCCGTAATCCTTTCATCTTTGAATGCTTTTTGCAGGTTGCACGGACTGGCAGGGTTGCATTGCGCCGCGAGTCAAGAGTTGATTCCAAGTACCTCCGTGGGTTTTCCCTTTCTTTATAATTCACCAATTGGCCAAACATCACCGTCCATAAGATTTCAGAATGCCATTCGTCCGCATCTTTCGAACTCACCAGTGTGCTGTTCTATTTTGTCAATACAACTAGGTGTAGAATCCACAGAAATAGGAATTCATATATGGAAACATAGGTACTGTAGTGCGTCACTTGTCTTACCAAAACAATTATGTACAATGTTGAGTTGGCGAAAACAGTCTTGATGTGTATGGCCATTGAAGTTATCTAAATTACTGTTTACCGTATGTTGTAAAGTTTTTAGTTTTTACTTATAGAAGGTACTATGACGCGCCAAATGGATCCTGAATCAGATGTGAACAGACACGGTGAGAAAAGGAATCAACATAATTTTATATAGTTTTTAACTTGGAATTGACTTTAATCCCTGGGAGCATGCAAATACCGCCAACATGTCTATAATTTTTCTGTTGAGGATAGGATGCAACAGACGCCGGCACCAACGAGCCGCCTACAAAAATTATACAGTATGCTACGTAGTTTTCAGCTGCACTCAACTGATTAGCCCGGGACCGTGGCCCAGGCGACTCCATCGGTGGGCCCTAGCCGCCGTGCCTTGTCTACGTCTACGTCTTTGTCAAGCATGTCAGGTTGATCAAGAAGCATCCCCAATAGCCCCTCTATCCACTGATAGAGGGGCTATTGGGGATGCTCGCTGCTGCTAACAGCTGTGAATTTGCTAGTGGCTTGGCATGGCATGAGAGACATACCTGATATTCACAGCACTCCACCAGTTCCTAGGAACACAACTGAGTCAACATCCCCCTGTCTGATTAACACACCTCTTGATGCCAATCGATGGGGAACCAGATCTCTTGAGGGCCCACCAATTGCAAATCCACCAGCACCACCCACTATGTTACTCACCACACAAGTACCAGTGTTGCCTTACTCCTGTGAGGAGTCAATGAGTTATGGAGGGAATTTCACCAGGAGGACAGGCTCTGGCTTGTGCTACCATGTGACCATAGGACAATATGCAATCCAAGGAGCCCACAGTATGAATCTGATAATTATAAGAACTTTGCCAAAGGACCTAAACTGTTTTTCCCAGAGTTTGATGGAGATAAGGCTGATGCTTGGTTGAAGAAGGCTGAGAAATATTTTGAATTAGCCAATGTACCCATGGCTCAGAGAGTGGAGATCACAAACTTATACTTTAATGGGAAGGCTGAGGATTGGTTGGATAGCACTGGGGTAAATACAAAGTGCTATCTTGGGCTCAACTCAAGGTTATGGTGGAGAGAAGATTTGTGGAAAAATCCAATTTAGACAGTTTGTCCACATTTCACTCATTAAGACAAATAGGCTTTGTCAATTATTACATTGAGAGGTTTGAGAGGATTGTAGGAGTGATTGAGAAGGACAACCCTTTGGTGCATGAAGACTATTATATTGAGAATTATGTAGCTGGTCTATGAAGCTATGTGCAGAAGCTAACTATCTTGCAAAGGTCTAGAGATCTAGTGGAAGCTTACTAGATGGCAAGGACAGTGGAAGAGTCAAATCATGTAAAAAGGACTTTCCAGAGTACCAACTTTGGAGGGGCTAAGAAGGTTTATAATGGGGGCAACACAAATCCTAGGGTGGCTAAGAATGGGAAGTATGACAATGCTATTACAGCTAATGCAACAAAGAATGATAAATGTTTTAGGTGCAATGAGAAATGGTACCCTGGTCATAAACAACACTGTAAAATGAACTAGCAAATTAAGGCCATGAATACTATTGATTCTAACCAAGAGGAAGAGAAGAGAGAAGAAGAAGAAGAAGAAGAAGAAGAAGAAGAAGAAGAAGAAGAGAAAGAAGGTGAAACAGGGGAGGATCTTGAAGGAGAGGGCGAGGAACCTGTCATCCTGATGGTAGCCCAAACAGAGGAGAATGATACATACAAGTCTCCCTCTTTCACTATGGTGATTGAACGGGCAGGTAGGAAAGGTACAACCCTGTTGGACAGTGGAAGCACATCAACGTTTGTAGACACCCACTTTGCACTCCAAGCTGGGTGTGGGGTGAAGGAGTAAGAAGAAACTAAGGGTTTAGGTGGCCAATGGGGAGTGGGTAGACAACACATTAAGCTGCAACCCCTGCCAGTACTCAATACAAGGGAAGTGTAACACCCCAAATTTGGGCTAAAATTAAAATTCGATTCGAATTTAAAAATTCGCGTTCTCTCTCTTTCTCTCTCTCCTGCGCGAGCGCTCCTCTCTCTCTCTCTCTCTCTCGCGCGCGCGCATGCGCGCCTCGGATGCCTTCCCTCTGCTCGCCGCCGCACTTGCTGCCAGTACCGTGTGCATGTCGCCACCCGTCGCGTCGGAGCCCGCCTTACCGCGCCAGTACCACGTCATGTCGAGCCATGGTTTGCCAGCCAAGGCGTTGCCGCCGCGTGACTCGCCGGAGGACCGATGCGCCGCCATGGACCGTTGGCTAAAGACTGCCAAATCCAGCTTGTGATTCGCTACGTGCTTTTGGCCACCATCACCTTCTCTGCGGTCAAAAAGCCTACATCGTAGCCCGGCTGTCGTACACTGCACCTCCGCCGTGCCGAGCCACTCGCCGTCCCGCATGCCCACTCTGGTCGCATAACAATTACACCCTCGCGGCGCCTATACTAGCTCCAGTACCACCTCCCTCTCTGCCGCCCCCTTAAGCGCAGTCCGAGTCCTCCCCTAACTCCGCCTTTCCCCATTTCCTCCAAATCCGCTCGAAGCGCCGTCGAGAGCGATTTAGCCTCCTGCGTGAGCTTCTGGACAATTCCTTCCGCTCAGATCTTTCTTTTGTCGCCCCTAATCTTGCCCCTCCTCCAATTGCAGCAAAACCGTCCAGTGGAGCCGGGTCTGCGCCGTCTCTGTTATCGTCGCCGCCACGCTCACCGTCGCTAGCCGTCTCCGTGCGTCGCCGTCCTCGGCTAAGGGCTCAGTGAGCACCGCTGTGACCTCCTCTCGCTCCTCGTCCGTTGCCATAGTCCATAGATCCGTAGTGAGGCTTGGCTTTCCGGCGTGCTCACCACAGTGCTGCCGCTCGTCATGCCGCCACGCCTGGGCGTCTCTAGCCTCTGTGCAGGCATCCCTAGCATCTTGAATACCTGTAGGTGTTTGGGCGCACACGCTCTTGGCCGGAGGATGGCTGTAGCGCCGCCGCGTCGCGTGCCGTCGCCGCTGGCCACGTCGCCCAGCCAGAGGAAGACGATGACCACGAGCCTTTAGATCTGCGCTGAGATTCGTGCAGACCGCAGCCCGTTAGGTCGCTGCCATGCAGGCCCTACTCACCGACGTAACGATTCGTGTGCGCGTGTGGCTTAAGGAGGATGAGTCATTGACGATGGGCCCTTGGCCCACGTGCCAGGTTAAGTGGAGGCGCATCTCGGCGCGGTGTCTCCTCCACATGATGGCGCCTCCGCAAAATGCGCCTTCGGCGTAATCCGCCGGGGCAGGCGCGGTGCACAAATAGGAAGGCCTTGGGCCGAAACCGCTTCTAGGCCGGCTGCGTTCGCTGGTCTGGCCCAGTACTACGCTGGTGTTTTTCCTCTTAATTAGCTAAATAAGTAATTACAGAAAGTGTTATAGATTTATTAAAAATACTCAGAGGCTCTCAAAAATTCTAGAAAAATTTAGACAAATAGATGAGATTGTTATGGATTTTATAAAAATATATATATCATGTTATAATTATACATGTCACCTGTCCACTTGTTAATTATGTTATAATTATACATGTCTGTCCTTGTTTAGCCTTTATGACTGCCTTGATTGTCATATCCTTGTTTAGCCTAAGAATAGTTTGGTAACAATTTTAACCCTACCTAATGGGTAAAACCTGCTTAGACTCGCTTAGTTTCAAATAAATCTTATGGCAATTAGCAACGAAACGGTGAACCGATATCCACCAGCCATTCATTCATTCATTTTTTAAAGATATGACATGTGACAGTTAGGGCTAATAGATGAATGTTGGGCTGGATGTTGTTTATGGTAATAGCTGTGTGGTATGTTGGTCCGGTTTGGTCGGGATAGATCATGTGTGGTAATGTCATGGATTGCTGAAGTAGAGATAAGTTGGTTGGATAGTTGCCCCATGGATGACATCCTAAGACACGAGATGCCTTGTGCTGGGTTTAGCTTAGGCTTACCGAGGATGAGCGTGGAAAAACACGCGTAGCGGGGTCGCTGCCATCAAAGGGATGGTTCCAACACAACGCGTGGCCATCACGCGGAGTTCAGGTTTAGGATCGCCAGCTGCGAGGGCTCTGCGGAGGCCCTCTGGGACCACTTCCGAAAGTGATCGGCATCGGTCGTCACCACTGGTGATGAAGGCCACACTTCCCCAGGATGACGCTACGATAGAGTGGGCTGGCAACCCTCCTAGGCCGAGGCGGGGCAGGCTATGGCAAGTGTGGTCCACAACGGGATTGCCAATCCCGGAAGGATTGCGGGTTTAGGAAAATGTTGGGGCAACATGAAGTTCGTTTTGGTTAAAGTCAAGGTCAAGTATGTTTGTGGGGTCTAAGTTGGGCATCTTAAGGTTGGTTGACAAGGTCGGTCGGTTGGTGTCTTAATTGGGTTTGTTATGTTGTTGAACCCTTTGTTTGTTAAAAGAAACATTAATACTTATTGCTAGATAGGGTAATTTAAACTCATCTTAAAAACTGGCTTTATGCAAGTAATGGAACCTCTTCCCCACTCGAAGCCTCCTATCATTAAGTGTAGTAAGGGGAGTGTTAACTAGCCAGTGTTTGGATGACGCTGACCTCGCCTACTTATACTCTTTTAGACGATGGTACCGAAGTGGATCCATACGAGTGCCATGAAGACGAAAGACAGGACTTCGGAGGACCTGACGAGCCTTAGGGTTGCTCTAGTCGCTTGCAAGTTGCATAGCCATGGAGATATTCTTTTGGGTAGATATTTTGGTTTCGCTGCATTACTCTAAAAACTATCTTTTGTACTAAGGCTTCTGTTAATCGCCTTACTAAAATCGCCTAAGGGCGTATCATGGAAATGTAATATTCAGGGATTTACGCTCTAACCGATGTATGCTTGTATCGGCTATGTGATTTTCCGCACTAGTGTACAGATCCTGGGACTAGTGAATGAGATTCTGACTCTCAAGGTAAGTATAAAATTGAGGGTTGACAAGAAGGAGTTCAGTGATGATGTCAAGTTGATTTCAACAGCTGGTCCATCTGAGTATGGCCCGCCTTCCGAGGAGGAGGATCCAGACTACGTCGAGGAGGCGTTGTCTGATGAAGATTATGAAGACTAGGGTTGCACGTTCCTACAGCCCTCGTGCCTGTGGGATGGATAAATATTTAGATATTGTATTAGGCCTGTATCTCCGTATACTCTGATGTGCGGCCTGCGAGCCGTTGTATTGTGTTTGTACTGGACTATGCTCCTGTTGTAATAAATAAAATCGTTGGCACTGTTCCATTTATGTATATCTGTGTGTACTAGCCATGATCCTTGGGACTAGTACAGGTTTACGTAGGTGGAATCCGATATTGTAAATCGGGTGCCGAAAATGGCTGTAGCGCCGCCGTGTCACATGTCGTCGCCGCCAGCCACGTCGCCCAACCAGAGGAAGACGATGACCACGAGCGTTCAGATCTGCGCTGAGATTCGTGCAGACCATAGCCCGTTAGGTCGCTGCCATGCAGGCCCCACTCACCGACGTAACAATTTGTGTGTGCGTGTGGCTCAAGGAGGATGAATCACTGACGATGGGCCATTGGCCCACGTGCCAGGTTAAGTGGAGGCGCATCTCGACGCGGTGTCTCCTCCACACGATGGCGCATCCGCAAAATGCACCTTCAGCGTAATCCGCCGGGGCAGGCACGATGTGCGCGCATGAAGGCTTGGGCCGAAACCGCTTCTGGGCCGGCAGCATTTGCTGGTTTGGCCCAGTACTTTGCTGGTGTTTTTCCTCTGAATTAGCTAAATAAGTAATTATAGAAAGTGTTATAGATTTATTCAAAATACTCAGAGGCTCCCAAAAATTCTAGAAAAATTTAGACAAATAGATGAGACTGTTCTGGATTTTATAAAAACATATATATCATGTGTTACAATTATTTGTATTTACTATTAATATAGAGATATGCCATTCTCCTAACTAAAATAGGGTAAAAATATAATTATGAGAACTTTTATTATAAAATACGGAATCTGACCTTATAACATAATGATAAAATAAAATAAGGTAGATAGGTGCCCTAATAATTAGGAAAAACTATAAAAATGTAATTCTTGCCAAATAACTTTATTAGAGAAATATTTTGGCAAACACAATAAAAGGATTAATGATTTCTTTATTAATTAAAATTGGTGCTGGCCTTAGAAAATTATAATGGTAGCATATAGCCTAGATTACACCTTATATTTAGAGAGACTTAGAAAATGTCACCACCAGTACACTTAACTCCACAGGTAAGCGATTTGACGAACTGCCATCATCGTATGTTGCCCGTATAAGCCCTAATTACTCGATTACTATGTTAGCGTATGATATAATATTTTGGGTTACCGCTAGGTTCTTATATAATGATATTAATAATTATTAAATACTTTATGGCATGCATTGCATATCATATGTAATAGCACTGTTACTCGACCTTACACATCATGGTGTCGATGGTAGGACCTAGATCACGTGCATGCATTATGTTTTCTATTTGCACCAAGGAGTATTTATTGAATTATATGTGTGATTAGACGTAGGCGATCCCGAAGGAAGATTTGGTGACGCGGAGGAAGATTTTCCATCAGAACAAGGCGAGTTAACACTTACTCTTATAGATGTTTACCCATATTCGGGAGAGACTGCGACTTTCCCTAGTGCGGACTAACATCCCTATAATCATGTTCATACCTAGTTTTCCCCAAGTTATCTTGTTTATTATAAAAGTGCATGCTTATTAACCTGCCCACTTGTTAATCATGTTATAATTATACATGTCTGTCCTTGTTTCATCTAGCCTTTATGGTTGCCTTGATTGTCATATCCTTTTGTTTAACCTAAGAATAGTTTGGTAACAACTTTAACCCTACCTAATGGGTAAACCCTGCTTAGACTCACTTAGTTCCAAATAAATCTTATGGCAACTAGCCACGGAATGGTGAACTGATATTCACCGGTCATTCATTCATTCAAAAAGATATGACATGTGACGGTTATGGATAATAGATGAGTGTTGTGCTAGATGTTGTTTGTGGTTATAGCTGTGTGGTATGTCAGTCCGGTTTGGTCGGTTGGTCGGGATAGCTCATGTGTGGTAATGCCATGGATTGCTGAAGTAGAGATAAGTTGGTTGGAGAGCTGCTCCATGGATGACATCCTGATGGATGATTAAGGCACGAGATGTCTTGTGTTGGGTTTAGCTTGGGCTTCGCCCGGAGGAGCGCGGAAAAACATGCGTAGCGGGGGGTCGCTGCCATCAAAAGGATGGTTGCAACACAACATGTGGCTATCGCACGGAGTTTGGGTTTAGGATTGCCAATTGCGAGCGCTCTGCAGAGGCCCTCTAGGACCACTCCTGAAAGTGATCGGCATCGGTTGTCACCGCTGGTGATGAAGGCCACACTTCCCCAGGATGGCGCTAGGATACAGTGGGCTGGCAACCATCCTAGGCCAAGGCGGGCAGGCTATGGCAAGTGTGGTCCACAACGGGATTGCCAATCCCAGAAGGATGGCTGGTTTAGGAAAATGTTGGGGCAACGTGAAGTTCGTTTTGGTTAAAATCAAGGTCAAGTATGTTTGTGGGGTCTGAGTTGGTCATCTTAAGGTTGGTTGACAAGGTCGGTCGGTTGATGTCTTAATTGGGTTTGTTATGGTGCTAAACCCTTTGTTGGTTAAAAGAAACATTAATACTTATTGCTAGATAGGGTAATTTAAACTCATCTTAAAAACTGCCTTTACGCAAGTAAAGGCACCTCTTCCCCACTCGAAGCCTCATATCATTAAGTGCAGTAAGGGGAATGTTAACTAGCCAGCGTTTGGATGACGCTGACCTCGCCTACTTATACTCTTTTAGATGATGGTATCGAAGTGGATCCATACGAGTGCCATGAAGATGAAGGACATGATTTCGAAGGACCTGACGAGTCTTAGGGTTGCTCCAGTCGCTTGCAAGTTGCATAGCCATGGAGATATTCTTTTGGGTAGATATTTTGGTTTCGCTGCATTACTCTAAAAATTATCTTTTGTACTAAGGCTTCTGTTAATCGCCTTACTAAAATCGCCTAAGGGCGTATCATGGAAATGTAATATTCAGGGATTTACGCTCTAATCGATGTATGCTTGTATCAGCTATGTGATCTTCCTCACTAATGTACAGATCCAGGGACTAGTGCATGGGATTCCGACTCTCAAGGTAAGTATAAAATTGAGGGTTGATAGGAAGGAGTTCAGTGATGATGTCAAGTTGATCAAATTGGTGGGGGTATGACATGATATTAGGTACTGATTGGATATATAAACATAGTCCCTTGAACTTGGACCTTAAGGATAGGAAGCTGACTATTTGCCATAATGGGAAAGAGAGGGTGAAGCTGGCAAATGAGACAATTTCAAGAGAGAGGTGTTGGATCACTGGCAAAGAATTGCAGAAGATGATGGACAAGGGTAGTGTAGGGGGACTATTCAGATTAAAGTGGGTGAGCCATACCCCAGCACAAGAGTGCAATTTTACAGAAGAATTGCAACCTATATTGGAGACCTACAAGGAGATATTTCAAGAGCCTAAGGAACTACCCCCAAAGAGAAGTTGTGACCATATCTCTTGCCTGCGAAGAAACCTGCTAATGTTAGGCCTTATAGGCTACCACATTATCAAAAGGAAGAATTGGAAGAAAGATGGCACTTGGAGAATATGCATAGACTACAGCCAATTGAATGCAAACACAGTAAAAAAACAAATATCATATTCCCATAATTGAGGATTTGCTGGATGAGTTAAATGGGGCTCAACTTCTCAAAGGTGGACTTAAGATCAGGTTACCACCATATCCGAATGGAGCTAGGTGACATTCACAAGACTGCTTTAAGCACCACTTAGTACACTATGAGCTCCTTGTAATGCCTTTTGGTTTAACTAATTCCCCTGCAACTTTCCAAGCCTTAATGAACTCCATTTTGGCTAAATACCTTGAGAAAAATTGTGTTGGTATTATTTGATGACATTTTAATTTATAGCAAAACTCAATAGGAGCATAAGGAACACTTGGCTTTAACCTTGGAGGTATATAAGCAAAATCAGTTATTTGCAAAAAGGAGTAAATGTGTATTTGGGCAAAGGCAGGTGGAGTACCTAGGACACATCATCTCTCGAGAAGGGGTATCAACAGACCCTCAGAAGGTAGAGGCTATGATCAGGTGGCCCATCCCAAGAAATATTACTCAATTGAGGGGATTTTTGGGACTGACTGGCTAATACAGGAGGTTTATTAAAGTGTATGGCATTATCTGCAAGCCTTTGTTTGATGCCCTAAAGAAGAATGCTTTTACCTGGACAGATAAGCAGGAACAAGCTTTCCACAATCTCAACAAAATCATTAGTATTGCCCGTGTGTTGGCACTGCCAAATTACACACAACCCCTTATTCTAGAACTTGATGCATGTGGATATGGATTAGGAGCAGTATTGATGCAATAGGGGAGGCCAATAGCCTTTATGGGCAAAGCATTAGGACCAAAAGCTCAGGCACTATCCACTTATGATAAGGAGGCAATGACAATATTAGAAGCACTTAAAAAGTGGAAACATTATTTTGCTGGCACAGGAATGGTCATAAGAATTGATTAGCAGAGCCTTAAATATATTCATGAGCAAAAGCTGACTGAAGGGATACAACATAAACTACAAAGTGTAAGATGCATTATCTAGGCAGACAAACAATGAAGAGCTGAGGGTAATATATGTAGCTCCACCCATGTAGGTCACTGAAATAGCCAAGAGCTATGAAAATGACCAGGAGTGTGAGGAACTGATGAGGCGTTTGAGTGTTGACCCAAATGCACAACCACATTACAGTCTCAAAAGGGTAATATTGAGATACAAACACAAGGTGGTGGTGGGAGCTGATCCTGAGCTAAGGGGAAAGTTGATCTCAAACTGTCATGATGCTGCCCTGAGAGGACATTCTGGAGAGAGGGGCACATATATGAGGGTCAAAGCTTTGTTTCATTGCAAGGGGTTGAAGAAGGCTATTTTGAGCTATGTCAAGAATTTCCCTGTTTGTCAAATCAACAAGGTATAGCATACTCCTTACCCTGGGTTGCTACAACCACTACTAGTACCAGAGAAAGCATGGACACATGTGTCCATGGATTTCATTCAGGGGTTACCAAATTCTAGGGGTAAGAGTGTGATAATGGTGGTTGTTGACAGATTTACTAAATACGCCCATTTCATAGCTTTGGACCACTCTTACATAGCTCAATCAGTAGCTCATGAGTTCATGGAAGGAATCTACAAACTATATGGGTTGCCTATGGTGATAGTATCAGATAGGGACAAAATATTCACCAGTTATTTCATGCAGGAGCTATTCAAGAGCCTAGGAGTTAAATTGAGGATGAGCACAACATATCACCCCCAAACTGATGGTCAAACAAAGAGGGTGAACCAATGTCTGGAGCAATACCTAAGATGCATGATTTTCACCCAACCAAGAAGATGGAAATATTGGGTAGCCTTGGCAGAGTGGTGGTACAATACTACTTATCAGACTTTATTAAAAATGGCACCCTTTCAAGATCTATATGGATCCTTACCACCACTTAGTGATATGGTTATGCTTGATACCCTAAATGAAGAAGTAAGGGCCTAAAAGAAGAAGTAAGGGCGCTGCTGCAGAGGAGACAGCTAGCCAATGAAGTGATCAAGGAAAATTTGAACAAAGCGCAGGAAAGAATCAAGAAGTTGCCGATTAAAAGAGAAGTGAGAGGGAATTTCAATTGGAGGATATGGTGTAATTAAAGTGTCAACCATATAGGCACACATCCTTGAGCCTCCACAAAATCTCTGAAGCTGCATTCAAGGTATTATGGCCCTTTTAGAATCACTAAAAGGGTGGGCAAGGTGGCTTATGAGCTTTTGCTACCAGAAGGATGTCTTCTCCACCCAGTTTTTCATGTTAGTCAGCTAAAGAAACATATTGGCAACAAAGTGGTTCCTAGCTCCAATCTGACTCTGGTTGTCAAGGATGGGAATATTCAGAAGTATCCGATGGTAGTGAAGCAAAGGAGGGTCAGAAACAATGAACCTACAATGCAGTGGTTGATTCAATGGGCCGGGTGAATTTACCAGAAGAAGCAAATAGCTGGGAGGATGCTGATTTCATCGAGCGTTCCCTCAATTTCGTCCTTGAGAACAAGAATGCTTTTAAGGGAGAGGCAATTGTCAGGACCTGAAGTGAGACGGGCTAACGAGAAATGAAGAGAAACAATAAAAGAGAAAGGGACGGCCCAGGTTAGCTCGTACCACTTGGATTATCATGATCTAAGGGAGGAGGTTGATTTTGGTAGAACACAGTAGACATCCAGAGCTTTTTCGTCAAGCTTTGTCGTTTATCTCTGAATTCTCTGTAATTTGCTTTCTCTTTTAGGCTGTAACCTGCTGTGGTTCTATAAGCAGCTAGAAAACGATGTGTAAGGAAGACTAGAAGTATCCATAGTTATTTACCTACTTCCCCCATCCATGTTCTTCCATTTTCTCTTCCCTTTTTCTGCATAACCTACTCCTATCGATTATATTTCCACCCAAACTCTTACCTGGGCTGGCTTGATCCTGTCAGTCTCGCCCCAACCTCCCTCCACCATCCTCTGCGATCCAGTTGGTCGAGGGAGCCGCGGTGGCCCTCGGCGACCCTGCTAGCGACCTGCGGAGCTTCACTCCACCACCACCGCCATTACTCCTCCCCACGTACCCGCCATAGGGTGTGCTTCGTTGTGCGCGGGCTCTAGCCACAGCCACCACTGGCACAGTTGCAGCCAACGTTGTGGCCGCGCCCGTCCATCTTCGATGAATCCTCTCCACTGTAACAACACCGACTATGATGGTGATTAGATACAAGGTGTGAGATACATTAGAATGGATATGGATCCTCTTTCATTCTCCCCTCTGCCACGAGTAACTGACATGTGGGCCCAACGCGTCCACGGACCACATGTTAGTGACCCAACGACACTCTGCCGTAACGGCAGAGGATTCACGTCCCAGTAGATAGGATTGAGAAGGGATTAGAGAGGGTATGAGAGGAAGAACAACAAGGGGTAGGGAAACCAGTGCGAGGTTGAGCACAAGAGAGGAAGGAGGCTACTGCTTGAATAATTTCATGGATGATCCCTTCATTGCCATCCCCTTTCTTCTTGTAATTTTGCACTCTCGAACTGTTGGTGGTTGGGAACCGGAGTTTACCAGGTGTTGAGCTTATTTGTTCCATTGGGGATCGACCGTACTAGCTGAGGATTTTGAAGATGGCTAAGGCCTCAGGTAGACGCCAATAAGAAAGTTAACAAGAGATAGTGATTTTGTTTACCCTGGTTCTGGCCTCCCACTGCCGGGATAATAGTACTAAGTACAGCTTTCCATTATTATGGGGATAACGTTAAAAGAGGGGGCTAATCGAGCAAGATGGGGCTCACTTGAGCAGCTAGGTGTGTTACAATGGTATATGGAGTGGAATGACGACAAACTGTGTTCCCTAATGTGTGGAATGATGACAAATTGTGTTCCTTAATGTGTGCGAATGTGCCTATATCCTTGTGATGCCCCGGAGGGTCCATTTATAATATCAAAGGGAGCCAAAAACAACTTTCCACCTTGTGGGGAAAACCTTGGGCATCAGTCAAGAACATTGTAGCGGCGTTGACTGTGCAGTGCGATTGAGCGTCCATTGGACGGAACAATACTACGCACTATAGTAGGTACTCGATTACTTGGCAGACAGAACATGATTGCGGCTAATTCCTCGAGCTCCGTGTCCTTCCATTGACCAGCGGGCTTCATTCAGCGTTTGTCTTCCACATGGTTGCTCCCGCAAAAAAGGTTTCTTACCTGAGAGGTTTGCTTTGGTTGGCTAGAACTCGACCAAGGATTGCTACGGATGGCCTTGTTTTGCTTTGTCCGAACTTGCTTATGGACAAGAAACTTTAAGATGGTTGAACGACTCCTGAAGGAGGCTTGCGCTTTTACAATCCCTAGGGTGGCCTAACGTTAGGTAGGGCCCATGGGCCGTAGGCCAATCCCCGACAGCTAGCCCTCGAGGCTTAAAGACAAATGGCACATCTTCTTAAGGCTTCAACAATTATTCTATTTAGGGGTTTGGCCATATGCTATTTCTTCTAAAGAGAATGGATTGATCCCCTAGCGGATTAGCTCAAGGCATAATATCTGGGGCGACTGCTAAGGGATGCTGGCTTTCGAAAACTAGTGGACCCACCACGTTGATTTGGGTAGCTTGACCATCACGGGAAGCGACGTGTCCCCATGTTATACATGCCAGAGCAACAGTAAATGGCAGGAAGACCAAACCATAGACAATCTCCCAGTCATGGCCTTTTTCCCTCAACGCCTATAAAAAGAGGGACTCTTAGGCACTTGATGAATCCACCGAGCCAGACCTTTCTCTCCTTCTTTCCTCCCACAGTTATGGCCAACTCTTCCTTCTTCTCTTCAGACATTAGCATGGAAGCCGTGATTCGCACCATCTTTGTGGAGGACGACGTCTAGAGTAGGCACCGCAAGCAAGAGGCTCACGATGTTGTCATCACCCAAAGGTGGGCGGACGAGATGATCACTCAGGTCAAAGCGGCCGAGCAGAAGGCCAATGTTAGCTGGAGACGAGGCCGTTGGTGAGGAAGAGGCCAATATGGAGGGAGAGGGTGAGGCTGCTGCGGATGGAGAAGGTGAGGCTATCGTGCAGGAGCGTGGTATGCCTTTGTCGTGGCCAAACTCAAGGTGGAAGGAGAGGTCCCCTTCATTGCGCCAGAGCTTGAGGAGGCAACGGCTGAGACGAGGGCTTTTGGTTTTTTTTCCTCCTCTTATAGTAAAAATTCCTATGTAGTTGTTGGCCTATAGGCCTTCTGCTTAATGAAGCATGGTTGGGAGATCTTGCCAACCGGTAGGTGAAAGGTTCATGAACAAAATTTTGCACTAGCGAGGTGAGACGAGGGGTATTCAGTTATAGCCACGCACCAACTGACTGGCCTCGAATAGTCCTGCAAAGGTTGGATATTCGTAGAGAATCCAGTCTTTACTTTTCTAACAAAGGAAGTGACTGTTACCTGTCCTGTTTCGTGTGTGTCAGTTACCGCACCATGGCAGAAGTGACTTCACTCGGGTTTACAAAACAGGCAGTTAACCACGTTCCGTGGGAGAACGGCTAGCAAAACCACAGAGGTTAACCATTTGAAATTCACGCAAATAAATTTTGAAATGAAAATTTGTATAAAATTTATAAAACACTATTAATTATTTTAAGCACTTTGGCTTAAATAGGTAGAATTTTAAAATTCAATTTTTTTTATCATCATTTCATATGTTTTTGTGTTAAAAAATATTAAACTACAAAATATGTGGTTAACCATCTGAAATCGCGACTAACCGCCAAAAACCATGGCTAATAGCGAACAAAATCGGCGAGGCGTAGTTTTGAATTTATGGCCGAAACCGGTTTAAAACCACGGTTAACCGCCTCCGTGCAAGTCACGGCTGGAAGCTTTGGCCTGGTTTTGTAATCCTTGGACTTCACCATGCTTTCATGCGGTTATTATTCCACTCCTTAGGTCTCCATATTTAAGTTGGCCTATCGCGACTTAGGTCACCATGCTTTAGGGTTCCTATTCTGATTCTTCCTCTTCCGCCGCATGTTTTTGCTTTTGCTATAGCGACATCTTCTTCTGCACTTGCCTCTGCGTCGAGTCATGCCAAATTTGTCCACGCCAAGATGACAGCGGAGCAGCTCAAGGAGTTGGAAAAAGTCGGCCATGTAGATTTGTCATCTTGGTGCCTCCTTGGTCGTGAAGAAAGACCAGCGTCGGCGGGAGGAGACACTACAAGAAATTTGGCCTTCTGTGACATTGAGATTGTGACAAAAGAAGGGGTTTTTTTGTCACCGTATGCTATCCATGACGGCCCTGTGACGAAAACCCACCTGTCACAGAAGATGCGTCTCTAAAGGTCTTACGTGACAAAATAAGAGAAAACGTCACAAAATTAGTGACGAACATTACATCGTCACAAAAAATTATGATGATGTGAATTGTCACAGTTTGAGACAGAAAACGTCACGAGTGATTGGAATGCCGCCACATGGTATATGACATGTGGCATTGTATATGACGTGGCAGACGAAGTGGCAGGTGACGTGCCAAAATGTTGTGACGAATTTTGTCGTCATAATTTATACCTCACAATTTGTCATCACATAAATAAATCCACACAATTTTTGCACATAAATAAATTTATTATAAATTCACAAGTGACCATGTAATACAAATATTCATTAGTACATAGTACATAGCAACATAAATACAGTTAGATTTTAGTCACCAAAACATAGCAGTAAATATTCCTAAGTCATTGCTTTATCCGACTTATTTGTCTTGCTTCTAATCATCAAGTTCTTCATGTTGATACTGGTATGTTGAAGTGCAACTCCTGCAAGATTACTGTATTACATTAAAAGAGCCCAAAAAGTAGGTTACAAAGTTAGAATTGGTAATGTGCATGTAGACTGTGGGCAGCAATTCGAAGATATTCGCAAAATCTTATCTACTAGCACATCTAAGATAGTACTAGCTGAATCAATAAAGCATGTGAAGCTGCAAAAACTTGTGTAGCAAACTTATAAGCTCTCTGATAATATATTCTTTTGTCATTAAATACCCAAAAAACAAAATTTCTCTTTTCAAAACAAAATAGGCAAGTTCATCGCAGATTAATTCCTCATGACAAATAGTCCTATAGGAGTATAGGTTCAGACAATATGCAGTATTGATTAATCAGTAGTTGGAATAGACGATCTTGATTAATCTTATTATTTCTATGCAAGATTTGAACAGAACATAACTTCATGTTTCATTAGTTTCTTACTGTTCAGAACTGGTCAAATAAATATACACAGCATAGTTCAAAACTTTACTGCTTCAAGAATTTCCCTATTCCCATGCATCAAAGCAGCACTGAAAATATGTGGAAGAAATTAGTAAACCAAGTACAATTTTTATCCAACTAAAATATTAGGCACATAGGAAGTTCTTTTAACAAAAAAACACTCATAGGAAGTTCTCAATCATACAATTTTTATCCAGCTAAAATTACACGATTCAACCAAATACTAGTGCAACAACAAAGAGCTAGTTTTTTTTCATCATAACACCTAGAATGTATATACAAAGGCTACCATTCAGTACATTAAAAGGAAATTTCATACTTGTCAAAAAAATTTAGTTACCATCTGTATTCCAAACCCGGATAATCAAGGGAACTAAATCCGGATCGCTCATGCTGAAATCAATATATGAAGGCAGTACCTAGAAATACAAACACTTGAACTGTAATGTCAAATAAATTTACGTAATTGCAACCCCCCCATTAATATCTAACAAGTACAATGCCCGTGCTTTGCTATGGAACTATAAAAGAGAGGAAGACAAACAAGAACTATAAAATAGTGGAAGAAAAACAAAATTCGGAGCAGTTTCACATATTAGCGCAGCAAACACATCCATTTCTCTATAAAAATTAAGGGCCACTTAATACAACATTTTAAGAATCATGTCTCCACAATTATATAAATCTATTTGAGCATGTTATATAAAATTGGCCCCAATCTATCAATAGAAAGACAAAACATCTCATAAATAAACACTCTGAATCACCATACATAATGCTTGTCTAGGAGTCAGTGCAAAAACTTCAATAATCTGATTCTCACGTCAAACTCTAAGCATTAGTTTGTTTACCGCTTTAGCTCCCTGTCCTTGAGCTTGACATTCTGACCATGGTTGATTGGTGATTGCCATAAGGAGACAACTTGTAAAGATGAAAGAGAAAGATACCAATGCTTTGTATTTGTGGCATATAACAATAGATATGGCAAAAATCAATAAGCATTTTAACTAAGCGACAGCCTGCAAAAGTAAGAACGTTATCTTTATATATTAAAGAGAATGAAAGGAATTTTAAACAAAAAGTATCAGAGCTCTCAAGTCTCAAGTATGAGAAGGACAAACTAACTACATCGCTTTTGAGTAGCCTACATGAGAAATTTCTCCATTCTTCCTCTCAATAATCTCGTTAAGGATGCCATTCACAACACTCAAAAGTGACTTGAGTAGGGGCATTCTGTAATATAAATTTATCAAGTGACATAAAAAAAAGTGAGGGATAAATTGTGCATTCACTCAAGCAAAGGTTAATATCTAGAACTTATTTTACTCATAGAATATGTAGAACTTACATCCAGGATAGCGGATTTCATCATCTCTGAAATTTTAGAACATGGCATATCAGAATAATCTCCTTGTCTCAGATGAAAAACTTCATGAAAATTGTGTCCCGGATGCCGTGATATAGAAGATAATTCAGGTCTTAACGTAGGAGATGATAGCTCTGGAGTAAAAAATAAAAGATGTTCAACTGATCACTAAGGTTGTTTAATATCCTATCAGCTGTCATTACAAAGAGCTACTTATGTGCAAGTAATACTTTTGAACGGGATGTGCAAGTATTATGACAGACTGTTAGAAATTGATTTGTTCTATTTTTCAAGATGTAGAAATAATGGAACAGATCTGCACGGTTTTTTTTTATGTGGCCCTCATTGTGTTATTCGCAAATCATAAAGCTTGGAAAAAATTTAAACAAGGCTAAAAAGATCTAACCTGACATGGCCGGACTTTTTAGGACCTTTTGGAGCTTCAGTTCCATTCGTTTGCTCTCTTCTCCAACTTCAGAATTTTGTGTGCTTCTCCAACTCAATATATGAAGGCAGTACCTAGAAGTACAAACACTTGAACTGTAATGTCAAATAAATTTACGTAATTGTAACCCCATTAGTATCTAATTTCTTATTTTTTTAACTCCCCAATGAACTTCAGTGGAGAGTTTGCATGTGGTAAAAAAACCGAAAGTGCTTAAGTTCCAGTCAAAGTAAAAGATAAATAAGAGAGAAGTGACCATTTCAACGGAGCAAAATAATTCCACTTCCATGTAAAGTATAATCTACAGCTACTCAGCTAGCAATTAGGTGCCTTCTTCCTTGATCAATCTACAGATAGGAAAAACTAATCAATTGCATAGCTTGGAAAGAGCTAACCTCATAGCTTGGTGGCACTAGGGAGAAGCTCCCTGTCATGGAGGAGCTCGGGGAGGGGCGGCGGCGTCCCTAAAGAGGAGGAGCAGGACCATGAGAGAGAGAGAGGCGTACTGGCGCTGGCGGTGCCACGGTGGGTCGTCGTGCCGTCGCCGCAGAGAGGAAGTCGCGTCCGCCGTCAAGATCCAGCCGCCGCGCCAGGTCGCCGACTCGCCCCGTGAAGAGTAGAAGCCGGTGAGCCGCCGCATCCAGATCTCCTACTGCAGTCGCCGAGGTTGGGGAAGAGCAGGGCCACCGGCCGCCGCCCTCCGCCTCCGCCATGGGAAGCCTGCTATTGCCGTCAAGGCGTCGCCGAGGTTGGGGACGAGCAGAGCAGGGCCACCGCTGCCCGCCGCCTGCGCAGTCGGAGTCCGCTGCCCGCCGCCCGTCGCCTCCAGCGAGGTCTCCCTGGTAGTGGGATACGAGACGAGAGAGATAGAGAGCGCTCCTGGTCTGTAGACTAGGGTTTTGGGGGAAAAGGGGAGGGGAAAGGGAACGGAAGGAGAGGGGAGAGGAGAGGGAGAAGGGAGAAGGGATGGAGAAAGTCTCCCTCCAGCTCACCGCCCGTGAACTCGCCGGAGAGGGGGACGGACGGGACCGATGGAGGGGGCGGGATAGCTCGAGTCACGCAAGAGGAAGGAGACCCCGCGTGTGAATTTGCGGATTTAGTCGGCGAAAGTCTGAAAGAACCCGTGCCGCCATTTTTTTCATTGCCCACCAAATGTTACAGAACTTTGATGTATTGGTTTGTGACGTTTTTTGCTGGCTGTTAGTGACATTATTTGTGACGTTTCTTTTATTCGTCATAAAAAAAGTAGGGTTACACCCTCCCCTTGTTTCTTATGACACTTTCTTTGAAAATCGTCATAAATTAATGACATATTACTCAAATGTCATAAAAAATACGTCACAGAAGGTCATATTTCTTGTAGTGAGAATGAGTTCGTTGCTCCCTGGTGGCTTCGTTGCTCCCTGGTGGTGCAAACTTTACGCCATTAGCCGGCTCTGCATGAGAGAGCACGATTTCATTGTTGTTGTGCTTGCGCGCCGCAACATCAAGCCCACCAACGTCAACCCTAATTATATGGTTGCACTCTCAATCATTACCCAACTGTGCGAGGGGTTAGTGGGTATCAAGCCCATGATAAGTCTCTTCTTGCACTACAACATGCTTCACCAAACCAGGAGCTATGAAACGGTAGACAACGTGTATTTTTGGTTCCGCCACGCCCTCCATACGCCTACCCCAGGCCGGATATTAAAAATTTTGTTTTCGACTGGGTAGAGTGGTGCTTCTATGCCAAGAGTGCGAACAACCACTACCGGAATCTGTAGCAGTGTCGGCAGCTAAAGCCCCCGACACAGGTCAAAATACCGCTGACATTGACTTTTGTCGGCGGCTAGAAGTTCGTCGACCCTGCTTGGCCGACACAGCAAAATTTTGTCGGGGGCCCCGCCAACAAAACTGAAACCTGGGGCAGGGCTCCCGTGCGGTTGGTCTATGTCGGCGGCTTTTGTAACCACCGACATAGCCTTTGGCAAACGGCTCGATCCTATCATGGCGCTCTGATTTGTGGGATCCATGTCACGAGCGAGAAGGCGACACGTGTCTTAAACTATGTCGGCGGCCATTTGAAAAACCGCTGACACAGATCATTCCTGGCGAGCTGCCAGGCCCATCTGGCACTAATCTATGTCGGCGGCATTTAGTTTGGCCACCTACATAGACATGGTCAGTGTCGGCGGCATATATTTAGGCCGCTGATATTGCCCTCGGTCAGTGTCGGCGGCTTAGATATGGCCGCCGACACTGTTATATTGGTAGCAGCAAATATTGTTGCCAATTTATAAAAACCCTCAAATTCAACCTGCAAAATAACCCAATTCCTAGCATATATCCAATTCACAATTCACACATTCACATCCACACATATTTAGAAGCTCGCCACCACGATTTCGAGCCCAAATATAACCACATCATTGCAAAACACTAAATAATCAATAAATACAACCACATCATCGCAAAACACTAAATCATCGAAACCACATATATACAAGTCATATAAGAAAGTCCACATACAAGATACATAGTTCGAATAGATAGAAAGTATGGAAAGAACGGAATTAAGACCCTAACTATATCTCATGCGGGCCGCCACCACTCAAGTCGTAGTCGGGGTCAGGATTGAGGATGTTGATGACAAACTGCTCGAGCGGAGACCCCGTGCCACTGTCAACATCCCCCAGCAAAGCAATCACCGCCGGCGCAGCCGTATCCGAGCCGGATGTCTGCAAAAGAAGATGAAATGTCATATTTCTATAACTAGAGGCATTGCATTATTTGGATGAAATGCCATGGTTGCAAAATTATAGGCAATTCATTATAAGTGGATACAAAATTAGACAAAATGACATGGATCAAACGATATGGTCGTAAATTTACCCCCGATGAAGGCCTCGGTGTAGGTGGAAAGTACGCCATCGGGAATTGTGGTGGTGGCACGAAAGCAGGAGCAAAAGTAGGGGCAAACTACGTGGCTGAGGCCCCCCGCGTCTGCGTCATCACCGCAGGCATCTGCGGCTGACTGGAGGTGCCGGTCCTCGCTTGCTGGAACCCATGCTGATCAATAAGAGAGGTTAGCAAATGAACTTAGCTGGAATGACAAATTTACGAGCAATGCATGTGTAAATACCTGTTGGTACAGCCGCAGGAGGAGCAGGTTCTGTTCTTGGATGAATTTTCCATGGCCGCATGCTGCTCCCTTCGCTCCTCCTATCGCTCCCTTCGCACCTGCTCTCGCTCCGCATCTCGCTGCGCCTTCTCCTCTCAAAGTTGCCGGTTTTGTTCTTTCGATTCAGCGATGTGCTTGTTCTGAACTACGGAGGTTTGTCGTCAATGTCTCCTGACCTCTGGCTTGTACCCGTCGGGCGGCACGACGGCGTTCATACCGCCGTACCTATCGTGAGCCCGCCCACCAAACTGGTCGTACAAGAACGCAGGGTCAACCGGCATCTCCTCGGGGTCAGCCTCTTCCCCGTGCTTCTCCCTCAAGGCCCCAGTGTATGTATCCTGCCAACAATTGAGACGTGTGATATTTGTTCGAGAATGACGGTTGTCTAAAGAATTAAAATAACAAGTTTTAAACACTTACAATCAGCTCCTGAGCAGGAGCCGACATCGGTGGCTGGGTCCTGTCTGGCCGCACACGGGGCGTGTGTGCAACACTCCAAACCGCGAATCCCGAGGGTTCAACCCCCGTCTGGTACTCCTGCGTGGAATTTAATAATGACCTATTTAGATGTAGTTATGAAATGTAATTAATTCTAGGGGATAAAAGATAAGTGTGCTTACTAGGTCTCGTGCCACGTGACCCATGCCGAGGCCTCCCATGTAGGTGTTGCACAAACCTGCGCCGGCGTCCCTGTTTTCCCCATTTCTCTTAGACATGTCGATCCACTCCTAGGACGCCCACATGCTACACAGGTCCCTCCAAGCACTTGTACACATGTCCATCCATTTTGGACACCATGGAAGGTACTGGTCTGCGGTGAGGTACTCCTGATCTGCTGCTTTCTTAGTCATTTTTCTGCCCCTCTTGCGGTAGTGCTTCATCACCGTATCTACACAGGCAAGCCTAAGGGCCTCCTTCACAAGCTTGGTAGCCATCCTGTCGATGACTACCCGAGCCCGGGCGTAGTCCTCGCCAGGAGGAAGCTAGTACCTCGTCTGAAACAAAAGAGACGCACGATTGAATAAATGCATGTATGTGTAAAGGTATAAACACGGAGCGTCGACAGTAATAAATGAAATTTGACATTTTACCCAGAACTCGTCGACGACTGCCTCGGCGACAGTTCCTCCATCCTCGTACCCCATGAGCTCGTGTCACTCCCTCAGGTGTAAGATTTTTCTCCAACTCTGAACCAAGGGAACTTAGAACTTTTGTCCAATGGCTCTTTTCTTTTCGGTCTCCCCTTGCCAAAAGCCCAGCTACTGAAACTATTGCCAGAGGAAGACCTCCACATTTCTTCAGAATCTGTTCTTTGATGTCTTTGTATTGATCTGGTGACGGATCATTACCACCAAAGATTCTTTCAAAGAACAAAATTTTGGATTTTTCATCTGGTAGCTCGTAATAACTTCGTATAGCATACATTATACGAAGTTATACGAAGCTGTGAAAGAACATGCAATCCCTTCGTCCCCAGTGAAGTCAACGATAGGGTTAACTTCTCAAGGTCTTTCACCTGAATGATCCATTCAGGTACTTGAGGTAGCTTTCCTGAAAGCTCAAGCGAGTGGATGTATTTTGGAGGAGTGGACATAGAAATCACCAGCTCAAGAAAGCCAGTGAAACTATCATCAATTGCAAGAGACTTGAGAGCGTAGCCACTTAAATGGTCAATGGAGGATATTAAATCAGCATATTTCTGGTTACTGTTCACATAGTCTTTCATGTTGTAGATACTTAGCTTCTTTAACTTGGTGAGGTTCTGCATGTCAGCAAGGGCTGCTGTTGAGCTCTTGGTGATCTCGATCCCTGATAGTGTCTGCAGTGCTATCATCTTTGCAATGTCTTCATTGAACTTCAAAGCAAGACGTGTGCATTTGTTCCCGGCAAGCAGATGGGCCATGTGTTGGAGCCGCATAGCAGATGAGGGCAACTCCCTCACATTTGTGTCCCTTATATCCAATGTTTCCAAATACCGCAGCCTTCCTATGTTTGATGGGAGCTCCTTGATGTGTGCTTTGCGCAGACTCAGATACTTCAGATAGAACATCTTGCATATTTTGTGCAGTTGTCTGCTATTCAAGCCCTTGCAGCCTTCGAGATCCAACACCTGCAGTATTCTGAACTTGAAAGAGAAAGAATGAAGTCGGTCTAAATTGTCGAATGCGGTCAATGACCGAACATGCGACAGGTTCATGCTCTCAATGGCAGCTTTAGCATGATCTGGATCACTGTTATGCAGTGATAACCGACGAACTTTGTTGCTTGGCATTGGTGTGACCCAGTGGCCCCCAACTACTGTGATGAAATTTTCCTTGCTTGACTTGGACAAAATATATTCAAGGATCATGTCATGAACTTGACAAGTCTTCACCTTTCCATTGCTGCTATGATCCACCGGCCGAACTACATTTCTACTTATGATTTCATTGAAGTAGTCCTCGGCAACTTCCTCAACTGTTTTCCCATGCTTCTCGGACATGAATCCTTCGGCTATCCACCTTCTGATCAAACGCTTCCTATTGATGGTGCAGCCCTTTGGAAATATGCTTAGATACTGTAAACATTTCTTCTGATCAGCTGGTAAATCATTATAGCAGAGATTAAGTATTTGTGTCACTCCCTCAGGTGTAAGATTTTTCTCCAACTCTGAACCAAGGGAACTTAGAACTTTTGTCCAATGGCTCTTTTCTTTTCGGTCTCCCCTTGCCAAAAGCCCAGCTACTGAAACTATTGCCAGAGGAAGACCTCCACATTTCTTCAGAATCTGTTCTTTGATGTCTTTGTATTGATCTGGTGACGGATCATTACCACCAAAGATTCTTTCAAAGAACAAAATTTTGGATTTTTCATCTGGTAGCTTCTCAAGTATTTCAACGCGACCTTCTTGTTGACGACAGCTAGCCTCTGCCACAGACTTGAACCTTGTTGTCACCACTATGCTACTTCCATTAGTATGTGGCAAACATACCCAAATGCTGTCCCATGCTGATACCGACCATACGTCATCTATTAATAGAAAGTACCTATATATTTGAACAACATATGCAACTCTGATCAGTGTAATTACGTGAATTGTCCAGTGCGCCCTCAGCTAATCAATGACAAGTGTCTCGTAGCTGTTAAGAAAAAAATATGCTAGGAAACAGAATATAAGTTCCTTTTAAAACATCTGGCCTTCGATCTTGATCCAGGAAAACCCTAATCAATGCCTCTAGGAAATTACAGTGCTCATTGGATTGTACTAATTGTGTCATCAATAATTAATGCAACCGGCAAGGATGAGATTGTGCTTTCTGTAGCCATTTTGGGCTCGTCGGTGGAGGCGTGGAGCCTCTAAATATAGTACTACCTTGGCTACAATGGGTAGGGTGGGGCTGCCCAGGGGGGTCATGGGGGTTGTTTGTCATCGGATCGTCTAGCCTGTCAAACCACCTTCTCCTTGAACCCCTCCTAGGACGATGATATGGTGCATGTCGCCCTCCTCCAACACATCACTGATGGGGCCACACATTGAAGTATCCAGTTAGATCCGGCGATGTGGCCCACTACCGCTTGGGCATTGGTTACTCCTGGAAAGGCTCCCCACACGGGGCATCATCTCATTGGAAAACTATGGTGACCATAGCGAGACCAGACAAGGTGGTGAGTTGTGTGTAAAGGGCATCGGTTGCAGCGTTGAGACGGGTGGAGAGGGTTGCGGCGACAAGACGGGTGAATGCAGATAACAGGCAGAAGCCGGTCGGGAAGGAGCAGCAACAATCTACAAGCACTCGGCATGAAGCATGACTCATCCAAGGTGCGACGAATAAGAGCAGCAACTCGACTATGAAGCACTCGGGGGCTACTGTGGAGAACATAGACCCCGGGTATCCACACGGCGGGCCTAAAAGACCACCCGACAGGGGATGGACCAAGTCGGGTGGATAAGGACGGTACCACTCGGCCTCTAGAAGACTTGCTCGGCAAGAAAAGACATGAAGATAGAAGCCTATCCCTAGTTAATAGGAAAGGTTTACTTGTAATCCAAGATAACTATAGATAGGAATCCTACCTCGTAACCGACTAGGACTCTTCCTTGTAACCCCACCCCCTCCACTATATAAAGGGGGTAGGGGGCCATAGTTCAGAGATCTCTCCGACATCCGCATCTGGATCTTCATCTACATCTTGGTCATCTTGATCATCTTGTACACATATACCGCATATAATTCCAGAGCACAGGACGTAGGGTATTACCTCCGCCATGAGGGCCTGAACTTGTATAAATCCTTGTCTTGTGCTACCATCGAGTTTAGATCTTGCATGCATCGCCCCATATATAATCATTGCCGGCGGTGACCCCCAGTTAGTCACCTGTCGACAACGAGGGGTATTCAGTTATAGCCACGCACCAAATGAATGGCCTCGAATAGTCCTACAAAGGTTGGATATTCGTAGAGAATCCAGTCTTTACTTTTCTAACGGAGGAAGTGACCGTTACCTGCCCTGTTTCGTGTGTGTCAGTTACCGCGCCATGGCAGAAGTGACTTTTCACTGGGGTTTACAAAACCGGCGGTTAACCACGCTCCGTGGGAGAACGGTTAGCAAAACCACTGAGGCTAACCATTTGAAATTCACGCAAATAAATTTTGAAATGAAAATTTGTATAAAATTTATAAAACACTATTAATTATTTTAAGCACTTTGGCTTAGATAGATAAAATTTTAAAATTCAATTTTTTATCATTATTTTATGTGTTTTTGTGTTAAAAAATATTAAACTATAAAAGATGTGGTTAACCATCTGAAATCGTGGCTAACCGCCAAAAACTGTGGCTAATAGCGAACAAAATCGGCAAGGCGTAGTTTTGAATTTATGGTCAAAATAGGTTTAAAACCGCGCTTAACCGCGCTTAACCGCCTCCGTGCAGGTCACGACTCGAAGCTTTGGCCCGGTTTTGTGATCCTTGGACTTCACCGTGCTTTGATGCGGTTATTATTCCACTCCTCAGGTCTCCATATTTAAGTGGGCCTATCGCGACTTAGGTCACCATGCTTTAGGGTTCCTATTCTGATTCTTCCTCTTCCGCCGCATGTTTTTGCTTTTGCTATAGCGACATCTTCTTCTGCACTTGCCTTTGCGTTGAGTCATGGCCAAATTCATCCACGCCAAGATGACGACGGAGCAGCTCAAGCAGTTGGAAAAAGTCGGCCACGTAGGTTTGTCATCTTGGTGTCTCCCTGGTCGTGAGGAAAGACCAGCGTCGGCGGGCGGAGAATGAGTTCGTTGCAGGCTCTGCATGACAGAGCACGATTTCATTTGCTGTCGTGCTTGCGCGCTGCAACATCAAGTTCACCAACCTGAACCCTAATTCCATGGTTGCACTCTCAATCATTACCCACCTGTGTGAGGGGTTAGTGGGTATCAAGCCCATGATAAGTCTCTTCTTGCACTACAACATGCTTCACCAAACCAGGAGCTATGAAACGGTAGACAACGTGTATTTTTGGTTCCGCCACGCCCTCCATACGCCTACCCCAGGCCGGATATTAAAAATTTTGTTTTCGACTGGGCAGAGTGGTGGTTCTATGCCAAGGGTGGGAACAACTGCTTCAACTTTCAGATACGGTGGTGGTGACGGACAAGAAAGAGTTGTCACGGCCACCAGTGGGGCAAAGGGAAGAGAAGAATTCTAAACATAATTCTGACCTAGCCCACGCTAGTCTGACCGGTCATGATATTATCTAGGACTATATCGACAATTGGATATCCGCACTGCGACGACAGGAACACCCCTTCTATGAAATCTCAGGGTGGCAAGACATCACTCGTGAAGATAATAACGTAGGTAACGGACATTTCTCGGGTAAAACATTTGAGAAAAAAAAAACCTATTTTTGTAGTGATTTTAGTCCCGACGTTCTCCTTGCAGTTCCTGGGAAGTCGGTGGAGGAACGTGTCAGAGGACTTCTACCCATGAAGAAATTAAAAAGGAGGAGACCTAGACAGATGGTATCCGAGAAATGCCTGGTCAAGACAAAGAGGTTTGTGATTGGGCTTTAACAGTTTGGGGTTGCTTTATTCGTTGACTTGCTTCCATCCCCTTTTTCTGCTGCTCAGCATGAGAAGGTTTTCCAGGCCATGCTCGTGGCGTTGAAACCTAATGGAGCAGAGGGGAAAGAGAGGAGTGAAAAGAAGAAATTTGCACGCAAGAGGAAGGCCAGAGCAACATCGTTAGCGGAACGAGCGCCGCCTCGGTGCTCTTCGCGTTTCGTGCCCCAAGCTCGTGCACCCCTACCTCCTCGACATCGCGCACCCGCCCAAGCCGCACATGGAGTATGCTAGCAACGTACGAGAAGTTAGGTGATGGTTCAAGGAGTATAATGCCCGAGATCTGACCATTAGAGCATATTCAATGATGAAGATAATTGCGACATATAAACAAGGGACATGTCATTTATAGGTAGTATATAGGCAGACTCTTCAATGAAATAGGTATAACATTGTCTATAAGATTGAATATGAATTCACATGTAATAGACATTAAGTGCATTGAAATCAGCTATATACTAGCTGTAAGTTATTAGTTAGCACACCCTCATTTTCTTCTCCACATAAGCAAAAGTTAAGTTGAATTCTTGTAGCTAACTGACACGACACCATTGAATATGCTCTAATGCTCGGTTGCAATAGATCGAGTCGAGGCTAAGAGGGGTGCGTGCATAAGTTTGCAAAGCGCCGGGGCGCTGGGTGGGCAAAGGCACACCTGCTTCTGAGATGGAGATGTGTTCGTGAAGGGAAACGCGGGATTGCTACGCTAGCAACGAATCAAAATTCTATCGTGGAAACCCAGGAGTATCCTGCAAGTAAATTGACCACAGATCAAGATTACCTTACGACGCGCTGTGCAGCGGAAGACGAGTCGATGAAGCTAGTTCACCGATCAACACATAGTCGTACGGAAGTAGTCATTCGTAGCAATCCGATCGCCTCCTCCTCGCTGGTCCTCAACGTCCCACGAGGTGTGCCACGGCCGATCCCATGCCGTGTAGGTCATCGACGTACTTCGCGCGCTCGCCGGGATTCGCGACCTTCCCACACAGCGCACCTTCAAACAGATGCCTCGGCCACATCTGAGCTCCATTTTTGACGTTGTACCACTCGTTGGAAAGCTAACAAGATTATCGTTCCAACACATCTAGTCTCGTCAGAAACTTCTTTTGGATCAACGGGAATCGATGAAACAAGATTGCGTCCAGAATCTGTTCGCGAGTAAATTTTATCTCCTTCTTAGATTGACATCGACTAGCGCCACAGGGTGTAGCGCCTCTACGGTATCCACACATATAGGGATTGAAATCCGTCCATGCGTGGTGTGCTAGCACCGGCACACAGACGCCTGTAAGAGATGACGGCTGGGGTTTAGTGGAGAGGGAGAACTTGTGCATAGGCATATACCAACCTCACTATACCATTGCAAATTATTAGCGTCTAACTGTGTGTCAGAATATACCATATATACCGTCGAACAGTCGGTTGGCAAAAAGTATTACCGACTGACTTGGGGTGTTGGCTAAAGTCCCGTTGGCAAAAGTCTTTACCGACGAACTTGTTATTACCGACGGACTGTAAGTCGGCAATTTTTCATATTACCGACTGACAATACGTTGGCATTTTTAAATATTACCGACGTTTAGTCCGTCGGCAGTGTTGTCTTTGCCGACTGACAGTACGTTGGAATTTCTATAATTACCGACTTGTAGTCCGTCGGTACTGTTAACTTTGTTGAAATTTAGTCCGTTGCCATACTAGTTTTGCCGACACTCGGTGTGTTGCTATTCTTTGCCTATTTAAAAAAAATATTATTCTTCATACAACAATTCTTATTATATATGACATGATGCAATAAATATAGCACATCCAAAAGATAGACAGCGCATCCAAAAAATAGATAACACATCCAAAAGATAGATAGCACATTATTCAAAATATCATTTATCCAAAAGATATGCACATCCAACTAATATATATAGTCTTTGCACCATATCGTCTGTCCAAAATATAACATATCATCCAACTAGCATAGAAACAGTCTAACGTGCATATTTAAGAGCTAGTATAGATTATAAGACCATTTCAAGTGTTTTGGTCACCAAAAGAGAGAACACTTTCATTTGTACAAGCACACACATACACAAAAGACCATCTTCCATCAAAGCGCGCTTTATCCATATTTGAGAGAAGTATTCAGCATCCATGCATGAATTGAAGTTCAGAATCACTCAACTATAGCCTTCCATTTTTACCTAAAAAGAACATTTATTAGTGGCATGAAAAGATAGATTCGCGCTTAAACAAATTGCCGACTGACAGTACGTTGGAATTTCTATAATTACCGACTTGCAGTCCATCGGTACTGTTAACTTTGCCGACGTTTAGTCCGTTGCCATTCTTTGCCTATTTTAAAAAAAATATATTATTCTCCATACAACAATTCTTATTATACATGACATGAGACAATAAATATAGCACATCCAAACGATAGATAGCGCATCCAAAAAATAGATAGCGCATCCAAAAGATAGATAGCGTAGATTATTAAAAATATCATTTATCCAAAAGATATACACATCCAACTAACATATATAGTCTTTATTGCACCATATCGTTGTTCAAAATATAGCGTATCATCCCACTAACATAGAAACAGTCTAGCATGCATATTTAAGAGCTAGTATAGATTATAAGAACATTTCAAATGTTTTGGCCACCAAAAAAGAGAACACTTTCATTTGTACAAGCACACGCATACACAAAAGACCATTTATCTTTCATCCAAGAGCGCTTTATCCACATGAGAGAGATGTATTCAGTCTCCATGCATGAATTGAAGTTCAGAATCACTCAACTATGGCCTTCCCTTTTTACCTCTAGTCTGGGAGCAAGATAACCTCTTCGCAGGATTCATCTACAAAAAAATTATAAGTTAGTAGCTAGTTAGAAATTAAAATATAAACAATACATAGTCTAGAATATTACTTTATGGCATGGCCAGGCAATGCGCTTCTTGTAAGCGAAGTTAAGCAATAGATTTATTATCTGTTGCCTCCCCTGTTTCCATCTATTAGGACGCCGGCATCAATCTGCATGCCGCCGTCCCCTCTCTCCCATCCCAGTTCATAACAATAGAACTTCCTTCCAAGGCAAATAACTCCTACATTAGTTTTTGGGTCAGTTGATACAATAGTTGCCTTACCCACAGGAGTGTCAGATCTAACCAAATCATATATAGTATTACCTCATTTTAAACCTACAACACATAATGCATTTTTAAAATATAAAGAATGTAAAACGTTTCACGATGCATTATAGGTGCCATGCTAGTCATGACTCGTCTATGGACAGGAGACATGCTCTCTTCTTCTCCCTGCATCACATATTTCATTTTTAAATAAGAGGATTTCAAAACATAAAATATAATTATTTGTATGACAAGATAAAAAATCACAAGGTAGAAAAGTTAGGCAAAGAAAAAACAATGGTTTACTCCAACATGATGCAGCGACAACAGATATGACAATCCCGCTGGCCACCTCTGTATGTGTGGTTCCAACCAAAATATGCAAGACTACCCAGGAGAACAGAAATCCATGGTACCTGAATTCAAGTTACAAATTATGTTGTGCTTCCAACTTCAAGAAATAAACAATGAGAAGAATTGCAATTTTACATACCACTGACAGAGAATTTTTTTTTGCAAGATCTGGTGCAAATTGTGCTGGGGCACACTCACCGATTACAGATTCACCCTGGTCACTCATTTGTGGAGGAGTCCTTGTTGTCTGGCGACTGTTTCCTAACCATGTACCTGCAGTTGGCACTGGGCTGCTTGATAGAGATCTTGCTGACCTGTAAAATCAACTAGAAAGTTACATGTTTCTGAACCTTTATCTATTGCTACAGTGCTTAGCTGACAAGTAAAACGAAAGCTGCAACACTCAGAAATTATGTTGAATTGCAATGTAGTAGTCCATTGGCCTATCAGTGTTGTATGAATAAAGCAAATCAACAATATTTTCGAATCTTTTGTCCAAACAGAGGACATATGAGGAAAAGTTAAGTAGAACAAAAGCATTACACATAGTAGTAGTCTGTGCTTGGGCTGTCTTGACCATGTCGTTGACGGACTAATTTTGTATTGACCTGGACTGGCGAACTTGGAATGGGAACAGCTGCACCTGACGGAACATTGTTTCTGTAGGCCTCGTCGTCCTTGCGCCCTAGAAGCTTTTCACGCAAAGAAGCATCTGCATGTTGATGCTTCTGAGGCTGAAAACATAGGAGTGTTTAAAAATAGTATAAGAGAATAATTTAGAAAGATGGAACAGGCTATAGCCTATAGGTGCAAAAATTTCAAGTGAATCTAGCCTGTAGTTTGATCAATCTTAAGACACTACAAGGAGCTTATCAGAGAGAATCCTTTTTTTTCGCAAAAGAAGGTTTAGTTACGATTGGAAATAAACTTTGTGTATCTTCAACCATAGATCCTTTAGTTTTATTCCAAAATATGGAATACAGAAGACGGCTGACGGCATATAAAGATTGAAGAGCAGTAAACTGCTAAGCAAAGCAAGAGAGCGATGTATTTCATAAATTCATCAATCCAAAAGTACCATTGGCATATATAATGGTGGTTGACTGGTTGTGTCATAATCACTAAATAGGGAATCAAGTATTTATTTTGCTGATATTCAGCAAAAGTGAATTGTGCAAAACTTGATGTTAGCATGATGGCAATCTGCAAGATTTTGAAGCAATCACCTTGCTAGTAGCCATGGCTTTCTTTGCTTTAAGACGATGGTAGATGTGGCCGTAGTATATTGTCTGTCCAGTGAGTACCACAGTTGTGATGGTATATAGCTGCATTGCAAAAGTTTAGTTTACAGACAAACAGAACCACCGCAAGAACTGAAATAACAGACATTGAGAAAAGGGGAAGGGCGCCGGCCGACGGGGAGGGGAGAGGAGTGCCGACGGGGAGGAGGGCGGCGGCTGGGGTGGGCTGGTGGTGGAGTGGGCAGCGGCGGGGAGGAAGGGGCGGCGGCGGGGGATGGCTGGCCGGTGGCGGGGAGGGAGGGGCGGCGGCTGGGACGGCTAGCCGGCGGCCGGGAGGAGGGCAGCGGCGGCGTGGAGGGCTGCGGGCTCCGGCTGGGATGGGACTATTAATTGGGCCCTCTATGCTTGAGGCCCAATTAGGTCTGGGTCGATATCATATGTATCCTAC
Organism: Raddia distichophylla; assembly: GCA_005191435.1. Lineage (NCBI taxonomy): Eukaryota > Viridiplantae > Streptophyta > Magnoliopsida > Poales > Poaceae > Raddia > Raddia distichophylla. The sequence goes on along the minus strand of SPJY01035200.1, from coordinate 124,520 downwards.
GCTATCCTTAAGCCCGCATCGTATGCGACTCATAATTTTCATTGGGCATATCCCAACAGTTCGACTACTAGGATCATGGCATTGCTACAGTTGGACGAAGGATGGAGTGTGCATAGTGCTGTTTATGTGTCTGACACTATTACCACTAACATAGCTTAAAATGCAATGATTTTTCAAGCGCTATGCCAAGTTTTTGGCACAAATTTACAAATTTGTATGTGAGCTGAAACATAAACTTAGGAAATAACCAAAAGGAAGAGGAAATGACCAAAGAGGAGAGGCAGTTGACACGTACCCACGGAACCTTGGAGATAAACCGATCTTAGGTTCAAAGAAAAAGGCGGTGCATTACCTATCTATCAGATTCTACTAGCGATGCGCCTGTGGCGCGTTGTCCGGACGATGTTCGGATGTCACTAGACTGGTTCTGGTGGTCCTTGCGCCATAGTCTTTTCTGGGAGTAGGTTCTTTTGGACGGGTCCGGACAGCCCCGGTCTTGGATTTGATCTCAACCGAATGGAAGAGGAAATGACCAAAGAGGGGAGGCATTTGGCACGTACCCACGGAACCTTGGAGATAAACCGACCTTAGGCTCAAAGAAAAGGCGGTGCATTACCTATCTATCAGATTCTACTAGCGACGCGCCTATGGTGCGTTGTCCGGGCGATGTTCCGATGTCACTGGACTGGTTCTAGTGGTCCTTGCGCCATAGTCTTTTCTGGGAGTAGGTTCTTTTGGACGGGTCCGGACAACCCCGGTCTAGGATTTGGTCTCCACGGACGTTGTCCGGTGAGGGCGCCGGGAAAAATGGCGGAGATTCAAACCGCGGCGTTCCGGGACATCGCTCAGCTAGCCACCCCGCCAATGCTCCCGCATTGTTTCCAAGCCAACGAATTTGTTTTAAAGGTTAAGTTAGAATGTTCGGTCGGATCTTGTTCGACGAGACGATCGGATGGTCATGGATTTTTTGGTGACATGGCGGCGTCAAAGCAGCCGCACGTGGACGCAACGCAGGCCGTTGACATGGACACACCACGAGCCAACCTGCAAAGGCTTTAACATATAACATAGATTCGGTGGCTTGGTTTGTTGATTCTGAATGTTCTACATGGAATTTTCAATGAGATCAAATTCATTTGAAATCTTGTTCCTGGATTTTTGTTGAATGGTAAAACATTGAAAACGTATTTTATATGTAATGTAGACATCTATATGAAGGCAGACTAATCTCTTTTTATCAGCTGGGCTTGTGAACAAACTTTGCTTGGAGGTAGGGCAGTATTAGCATTTCCCTTGATCATCTCAATGTAGCGTGAATGTCGGTTGGGGTATAGTGAAACGACATGGTTGGCATTGTGTTCATGTCTGTGCTAGTGATATTCACACACAGATCCGATGGTAAGCGCTAACATACATTCTAGAATGAAGGTACATCAAAGAACATGAGTCAAACATATAAATTTTGACGCAATACAAAGAAAATTGCAACCATATCTTAAAACAATTTATATTTTATAAAAATACCATTCCATACGACAATAACACATGGACTCTGCACATACACACACGACAGACAATCTGCTAAGTCAAAGCACGTGTCATTTATCTCGAGCAAAGCAAAGAACGGATGCGTCGCCAATTTAAAAATACCGGATTAATTTTCTTACTCTTTCGATTTAAATTTCGTTTTCTTTTGACTGGACTCTTCGTCTCACTGTATACGTTCCTCTCCTGCCCAGTCCCCCCAACGATACCTCCATCTCCGCTTTCATCTGCACTCACTCTCCCATCCGTCGAACAATCGGCTAACCGCCGCCAGCTCTGTTCCTCCTCCCACGGCGGTCAGGTTTCCGGCATGGTGGCGTCTCGCCGACTTCCGTGCTGTTGTGGGCTCTCCTCCACCAATTAATTAGCTCTCAATCGTTCCTGCTCAGGTAATCTAGCTACCTCCTCCTACTCCCTTGTTGTTAATCTTTCTTCTATTACAACGAGTGAGGTGGCCCGCGCGTTTGCGCAGCTAGATTTGTTTTGGTATATAGTGTTTATCTCTAACTCATAGTCTATCTCTAACGTATCAGATCGGATTTAGAGTTTATCTCTAATATATTATATCAAGTTAAATATATTATATCAACTTTAGTATTTAATATGAATTTCTAATATTTTCTTTTAATCTAAGCCGCATAGATCTTTTATTTTTTCTTTGATTAATCTATCCTGTTATAATTTGGTCCCATAGTTGATTGAATGAATAAAATAACCATATTATATCATCTTTAGTATTTAATCCAAATATCTAATATTCTTCTTTTAATCCGGCCCCACAAAATCAACGGCGTAGATCTTTTATTTTTTTTTCTTGATTTATGTGAGAATTTTTTTGATTGATCTTGGTCGTTATAATTTGGTCCCACTGTTAATCGAACGGTTCAAATAATCTAGATGATGTGGACGAACGTGGTGGCTTCTTTTCCCCCTCCTTTATATATAATAGATAGATAGATAGATAGATAGATACTAGTAAGCGTGCACGTGCAAAGCACGTCGGGTATACCATATAAAACATAAAAACCATATTTCCATGTATGTAATATAGCTGGGAGACAAATCATGACATGATTGTTCACGTTAAAAATATAATACTGCTCATAGTTCTATATAGTATGGCTCATTGTTTTAGTTTCACTTACTATCCACATAGGATTCAGGGCAAGAAAATTGAGATATTGCTCATAGTTCTTTTGTTTATGTAGCATATGAAATGTAATTTAGATATAACAATGAATTATGCAGTCAGGTGGAGACGATTACATTTATGTCTTGTGGAGTTCAAAATTCATATATGGAGGTCAAGAATTATGTTCTCTAGGAAATAAATTGGATCAAGCATGCAAATCCAAGGGGTCATTTACCAATGAGAACAAGGAAGAAAAGAAGCATGCACCATCAAGCAGAGTTGTTCACTGATTAACCAAAATAATTGAAATATTGAATCTAAAATCAATGCCAATGGCCCAATAGTTTTTCAACAACAAGGCATATCACATAGCATTCACAAATATGGAGACTCGTTTAATAGCATAGGATGTCATTCTTCAAAGAACCAAAACTGAGGTCAAATTTGTTTACCGAATTTTCACATTTGTGCCGCTGCAATCCATGAAGTATGTTCTTAATACAAGAGCAGCTCTAGCTGCCCATATAACAGCAACTTAATTCAGTAAATAATAGCTCCCAATTACATAGCAGAGGTCATACAAAAGTTATAAATAATAGCTCCCATTTACATTGTTGAGGTCATACAAAAGTTTTTAAAATCACATGGCCTCCTCTCTTCAATTTGTACTGCTTCAGTTGCATCTCACAGTTGCAATTTGAGATCCTATGGCTTGAATTTGAGACTGATTCACCTTCCTCTCTTAAAAAATTCCATGGTTAATGTTGGGGATTGAATCACGGCCCATTGCTATGGCCCACTCCCTGACGGCCCAATCGAACAGCCTCCTAGGGCCTGGCTCCCTGGAAGGTTCTATCAGGCCCATGTGCATCCTACCGAACAGCTTCCTGGTCGGCATGGTGCGTAACGGCCTAGGATTCGTGTTTGAGTCCGACTCGAACAAGAGTTCTACACGGCTATGTGAAGACCCGGACATAGTTTTCCGGATTGGAGTAGACGTCGTGATCCCCAAGAATTGAAGTATACCTTATCTACCTCGGGATATATTTGGCATGTATCGAGTTAGTTACAGACTCGTGGTCAGCCCGGCCCGATTATCCCTCGGTAGGTCAGTTGTTCAACACTATATAAGCAAGGCCCTTACGGCGTGTAGAGGGGTCAATCCAAGAGAACTTGACGCCAAGCCAGCACGACTTGAAGTTCAAGATCGCGTATTACTTCCTGTACACACATAATCACGCCGAGACCTGTTCGTCTCATCGAGTTTTCTCCTTGTAATCCTCTTTCATATAAAGAAATGTTGGACGTAGGGTTGTTATCTCCCCGAAGAGGCCCGAACCAGGATAAAAACCCTGTGTCTCCCTGTTGCTCGTTGATTACTGTTTGCTCTGCTCGGCAATGTCTTCTATCTCCCTTCCTCAAGAACCTTAGTTGACTTGGGACCGATATCCCAACCGTCGACGGTTCATACAAAAGATTGATGCTTGCGATTTGCAGTCGCATCTGACAGCATGACACACCCTGCATTGATACAATATGTCAGTATCCAAGTCCCCCGGAAGAAGTTCTACCTGCTCGGGACGAATTCCCGCATAACCAGACCCCGTTCGGGCAAAACGCGGACGTCTCGGGGATCCCAGGACCCCTTGAGCAGAGTCAGGAATGACTTCAAACCATGGCAACGGTGATCAGAACCACGAATCAGACCAACCTTGCCCTCATGGGTGACACTGTTGCACGCGAATTTCGGCAACCCCGGTATGTTTCCAGTTTTCCAATTCCTTTCCTTAGCGTTGGTTTCCATAAAACCTCGTTGCCCGGATCTGCATTTAGCTCTTTATGAACCCAGGGTCGTTTCTATACCCCTGCCTGGTTAATAAAGGGACAAATCAGTCCGGTCTTTTGCTCCCGTAGCGTTCCCCGCGTGCGAGCATATCTTTTTATCTGGTAATGACCTGTACAGCTCCGGTTAACCGAAGCGGTACACCGAGGGAGTTATGCCCACTGTAAGCCGATTCTCATCGCAACGGGCATACCCAAACGTAAGCCGATTCTCATCGCAACCGGATACTCCTGGCATTGGTTCCGCACCCGCCAAGGTGACACGAACGCTACACGGGTCCATGCCCGGATAAGATTTTGCCTCACACGTCTTGCCTGCGGCTAAGGTCCCGATCGCCTCCCTAGTTAGCGGTCTAGCTTAGCCACAGCGGGGTTGCACTTTCCCGCACACGTCTTTTTTATCCATGCTACGTCCTTTCTGGAACGGTAATCCAGAGCAATGCACCACCTACGGAGTCCTGTCCACCGTAAGCCGATTCTCATCGCAACGGGCACTCCTGGCGTCGGTTCCGCATTCGCCGAGGTGACACTAACGCCATCGGGAGACGCACCCGAGAAAAATCATGTCTTGTGCGGGTAGGTCATTTTTAACGTGTTTTCCAAAACTCGCTTTGCTCTTCTTAGAGCCTGTCCTTGCTCTCTTTTTTTCCCTTGTTGGCTCATTTCTTGTTTGTCTTCTGCAGGAAATTCAGGAACGGGGAACATCAGACGCCGGTGATGGTCGCGGCGAGGTTCCAGGCTTCCCCACCAAAACCGATGTCTGCATCCCTTTCTTCCCCGGTACGCCCCACGCATGCCCGGAGATTGATTCACTTTACCCGCGTATGATCTCTTCCCTTTGCCCGGCACTGACCTTCACAGTACGGCTAAGTCAAGGTAGTGCGCCACCAACGGAGTCTTGCCCACCGTAAGCCGATTCTCATTGCAACGGGCAAGCCTATCGTAAGGCGATTCTCACCGCAACGGACAAGCCTATCGTAAGGCGATTCTCACCGCAACGGGCACTCCAAGCGTCGGTTCTGCACTTGCCGAGACAACGCTTACAGTGTCGCAAGGAATACGTCACGGGTAAAGCGTTGATTTCACACGTTCTCTTGCGGCTCTGACTGCATCGGGTTGTAGGGGACTGGATCGCCTCGCGCCGGACAGCTCTTCGCCCGGAGCGAGCGTCTGATCGCCGCAACGAACTCCGTGCTCGGGGACTGGATGGTCTCCTACCGGGTACGTCTTCACCTGGTCGCACTTTCTGGTCCCTTCAACGAGCTCCGTGCTGGGGGACTAGATCTCTTTACCTGGTTCCTTTAACGAGCTCTACGCTCGGGGACTGGATCACCTTCCCCCTCGTATGCATCGTCTGCTCCTAGCACATGATCTACGTTCGAGGGCACATCACCTTCGCTCCTGAGCACGACATTCGCTCAAGAGCGCAATCTTTATTTTCTTGGGCAAGCTCTAACCCGAGAGATGGTTCTCCTATTTTCGTTCATGCTTTCCTAGGTATCTTCATACCTGGATGCAGCAACACAAGTCCATCTCGCGACTTGCTATGTTCATTCTTCCGGAAGATCTGATCTTACCGGATGCCGTGGTACGCTCTTCACTACCAAGAGTCCAATCCCTCCTTGATGACATTCAGCCTCAAGGATATGATTCATCTCACTTAAGGCTCGGGGACTAGCTGTCGGGGATTGGATCATGGCCCATTCCTATGGCCCACTCCCTGACGGCCCAATCGAATAGCCTCCTAGGGCCTGGCTCCCTGGAAGGTTCTATCAGGCCCATGTGCATCCTGCCGAATAGCTTCCTGGTTGGCACGGTGCGTAACGGCTTAGGATTCGTGTTTGAGTCCAACTCGAACAAGAGTTCTGTACGGCTACGTGAAGACCCGGACGTAGTTTCCCAGATTGAAGTAGACGTCGTGATCCCCAAGAATTGGAGTATACCTTATCTACCTCAGGATATATTTGGCATGTATCGAGCTCGTTACAGACTCGTGGTCAGCCCGGCCCGATTATACCTCGGTAGGTCGATTGTTCAACACTATATAAGCAAGGCCCCTACGCGCGTGTAGAGGGGCCAATCCATGAGAACTTGACGCCAAGCCAGCACGACTTGAAGTTCAAGATCGCGTATTACATCCTGTACACCCATAATCTCGCCGAGTTTTTTCCTTGTAATCCTCTTTCATTTAAAGAAGCGCTGGACATAGGGTTGTTATCTCCCCGGAGAGACCCAAACCAGGATAAAAACCCTATGTCTCCCTGTTGCTTGTTGATTGCTGTTTGCCCTGCTCGGCAGTGTCTTCTATCTCCCTTTCTCAAGAACCTTAGTTGACTTGGGACCGATATCCCAACCGTCGACAGTTCATACAAAAGATTGATGCTTGCGATTTGCAGTCGCATCTGACAGCATGACACACCCTGCATTGATACAATATGTCAGTATCCAAGCAGTCATTAGTGCCGATAGGAACATATTATTTTATCCATGCTTACGACAAAGCACTTCCTAGAAGAAAGTATTGATATGTAGAACTTTAAAGCACAGTGTAGTTCACGCCTTACAGTTAGGAAATTGCTCTATATTTTATACAATGCAACTTAGTGATCATAAAGTCCAAAAATAAAAGAAAATATTTGACCAAAGTCATCAAGTGCTCAGCAATGGGTCGTGGGCAGGAGGATAACTTACATGGCTTGGTGGAATATGCTTCCCACTTAAGAGATCAAGCAAGATAGTACCAAAACTGTATGCCACACTATCTGGAATCACTGTGCCTGTAGAACAGAGTGATGTTAAGAGACAAATAAATTAACATGCCAATAAGCATACATGTATAGACAAACGGTAATGCAATACAGACTATACATTGATATGCTTATCCAGTTTAATTACTATATGTAGTGTAGAAATTTTATTTGACCGTTGTTATTACAACATTTAAGTATCATATAAAAAACAACAAAAGCCAACCACTAAAGATGTAATATGAATGGCATTCATTTATATCAAAAAACATTATGTTAAATTGGGCATAACAGTTGTTTTTGTTCATCTCATAAAAAAACAATGTACACTAAAAGTTGCCGTTGCTAGTCGATCAATGACCAAAATCTGAGTGGCCTTGGCGTGCCCACGTGGCAATTGCTAAAAGAAGTCCAGCAAAACGTGTCAATGGCCTTTCCAAAGCAGATTAACAATAGGAAGGTCACAGAAACTCAGCCCGCTAGTGCAACTTTATCCATTCAAGAATTAACTTTTTCTGCAAAATTCTGCAAATTTCAGTTCCTGCAAGTACAGGATAAGAAACAATGCACACTAATGTATTTAATCAACATTTCAGTTCTCCTTGGAAAATATAGATTACATGCCAGATTGGAAAGCAATTCTTATTGTGAATATTGTGAAACTCTTTAACATTTTATTTGTCTACCAAAATGGTAGGAAAAGCAAATTTTGCAATTTGATCAAAATTATGAATTAGCCCTAAAAGTGAAGCCAATCTTCAGTTATATGATCTCATAAAAAAAATGTACACTAATGTATTTAATCATGCTATTATCTGTGATCTCATAGAAAAAACAATGTACACTAATGTATTTAATCAACATTTCTGTTCTCCCTGGTAAATATAGATAAAATCTGAATAGCATTAAACCAATAAAGCAATTAGTAGGCATCCATGATAATCTTAAGTATGAATCAGTGTCAGTGCTGGATAGTGTCAAAGTAGGCATCACAACTTGGAAACTTCAGCCCATAGCAAATTACAAGAAAGAACATAATAGATTGTTATTGGTTGGGTGTGGGGAGGGGGGCATCTTACAAGTTCCCCTCCTGCAAAATGGATTGAAAGAACAGTGTAACCAAAGTGGACTACTCACATCAGACATACTATAAACAGTAATAAATAAATTAGTGAACAATTAGTTGTAGATTTTATTTTACAATGGTCAAACTAAACTGTAGGAAACACATAATAATCTGAAGTGTGATAATAGTTAGGTTGCTAAAAAAATGAACTGCCAACAGTACTTTCAGCTTTAGGAAATTTCATCTCTACATACATCGCGATGCAATGCAACACAAACATATCATGATAAGGTAGATACTGAAAATTCAAGTCAATGCCAAAAAAATAATATGGCAAGTCAATCATAGCACTAAAGGTTATTTACAGGAAAATTGACCAATGAACAAAATAATTTCAGTTAATTATAATGAGGTGTCGATGTCATTAAAAAACACCAAAAAATTCTAAGGTGTGTGCTGTGTAACTCAGAAGATAAAATGACTTCTGATGGCATGCTACAGAATAAACATAAAAATCCATTAGTCGGTTGAAAACATCAACTCAGAAGTAAAAAACATGAAAACTCATACAAAATCTACTGTATCAAGACATTGGTAGTCATGAAAGCTCGCAGCAAGAGCAAGCCGCTTATCATATCCCTTCTTATCCAGGTTACTCGTTCCAAATTTCAGTTCAGACACTTCATTAGTTCAGATGAAATAGAAAATTTTATCCTTTCATCAGAAAGAGTAATGTCCTCTGTCTCACCATCATCATACTTCACCTGCAGTGCATTTTGCTCTAGTTATTAACAACATGATCTTTCGCATTGCAGACTTGGACACTAAAATTCAAATGTGTGTCTCATCTGTTAATTAAAAATATAATCTTTACATCAAGAAAATGTGCAATAGATTAGAATGAGCGAGCCTAATCGAATTGAACTATCAAAACACTAATAAATTTTCTGGTACACGACATCATTTTCAAGAATCTTTATATCAAGAAAATGTGCAATAGATTAGAATGAGCGACCCTAATCGAATTGAACTATGAAAACACTGATAATTTTTTTGGTACACGACAGCATTTTCAAGAACAAAAAAGACGTCCCCAAGGATCTAGAGAGCATACAGTATCATGGAATTAAATAGCGGGCTATAGCGTGGCTATAGCGTAGCTATAGCGTTTGGGATGAGACAACGCTAGGCTATGCTCATTTTTGGTGCTACATCCGCTACCGTCAGTAAAGCGCCATTTAGCGCCGCTAAACGACTTAGCGATAGCGTTTATTTAGCACCGCCATTCCAAGATTTGCTGCGCAGGCTAATGTGAAGGGGGACTCAAATTCACAGCCCGCAAAGACCCAATTTGGGAAACCCTAAAACTAAAAGTCCTCCCCCACACACTCACACAGTCACACACACTCCCAAATTCTCATGATATGTGCTGCCGATTTGGTCTTTTGGACAATAGAGCATTTGGATTTCATGAATCATGATGAAATCATGTAATGTCACTTAAAGTAATGTTTTGGAGCTTTGGAAATGTATTAGTGTTCATGAAATATCTTTATTACCATGTTTTTGTTCAGCAATTTTTGATTTTTTCATATATTTTCTTGTTTTTTTTGAAAAACGATATATGCCATAGCTCCGTTATAGCTCTGCTATAGCCTTATAGCTTTTTAAAAAATGCTTCCACTATTTGCCATAGCCCGTTGTCGGGAATAAAATCACGGCCCATTGCCATGTCTCATCCTTGATGGCCCAATCGAACAACTTCCTAGGACACCCAGAATCTCACCGAGACCTGTTCGTCTCGTCGAGTTCTTCCTTGTAATCCTCTTTCATATAAAGAAGCACTGGACGTAGGGTTGTTATCTCCCCGGAGAGGCCAGAACCAGTATAAAAATCTTTTGTCTGTTCGCTGCTCGTTGATTGCTGTTTGCCTTACTCGGCAGTGTCTTCTATCTACCCTTCTCAAGAATCTTAGTTGACTAGGGACCGATATCCCAATCGTCGACAGTTGGCGCCGACCGTAGGGAGTAGTAGATCAAGCCTGTTCGAGCATGTCGAACTCATTCAGCGACCAGGAAATTCTTCCTGAGGGCTATGACTTAGAAGGGGTGGATGTCACATCCCCTGTCAGATCGGATCGATCCCTTCGATCTCGGTCGCCTTCCAGATCTGGGACGAAACGCTCCGGCTACGTTCCGAAGATGGTCTCAGATCACGCTCCTGTCATTGACGATGATTACGGAACCGACGATCTTTACGCTAGTTTAGATCTGTCAGATTCCAAGGCCATGTCGGTTGATTCCTCCTGTGGCGACACAGTGATGACACCGTCTAGTGTGCCTCCACGCGGCCGTCGCAGTGTCAACATCGCCGACGCAGAAACCTCAGAGGATCGTGCGCGGGCCGCGGCAGCCGATGAGATCGAGCGGGTCAATTCTGCTCGCAACAAGATGGGGCCGCGCTGGCTGCTCACGAACAAGAAGTTGTTCGTCGCAGTCTGGACGCCTCAATTAATCAAACCTTAGCGCAGATTCGTGATCGGCGCAAGCGACAACGACGCGACCCGCCTCGCGTATCTCCGCCAAGTCCCCCGGCAGACGTTCTACCTGCTCGGGGCGAACTCCCGCGTGTCCACACCCCAGTCGGGCAAAACGCGGACGCCTCAGGGATCCCGGGACCCCTTGAGCAGAGTCGGGAACGACTTCAAGCTATGGCAACGGTGATCAGATCCGCCAACCAGGACAACCTCGTCCTCATGGACGACACTGTTGCTTCTCACCTAGAGTGATTGGCTGAAGGCCTTAAGCTCAAGGGCGAAGTTAACACCTCCTCCGGGCAACGTAGTCTGCCTGCCCGGAAGGACTCGGACAGCGAGAGCTCTGATCGATCGCGTGGCCCTCGCCACCATCAAAGGACGACTCGCTATGAGCAAGATTCCCGTGGCCGACAACGCGAAGTCCGCGTGGTCACCGCGACCACAAGGGAAAGCGGGAGCGCAGCGATCACGGACGATCCCCTCGGGACGAACACATTGTCACGACCACGAGAAAGGAACACAGAGGATTGTCTCAGAGAGAATACTACCAGGCAGAGTCTTCCCATTCAACTAGAGTCCCTCCGCGCAATAGGACTAATGTCTTTTCAAGACTAGGTTCTGCGGGAGAAGGTGGCTGGGCGTACGGCTTGGGCTGCAAGGCTTTCTCTGACGAGCTCCGCACTATCAGGTGGCCTTCTAAGTTCAAACCTGGCCACATGGAGAGGTACAATGGGACCCAAAACCCAGAGGAGTTCCTTTCCTTCTACGCTACCGCCATCATGGCAGCTAGGGGTGACGAGCTAGTCATGTCTAATTACCTTCCTACTGTTCTTGAGGGTGCTTCTCGGACGTGGCTGTTCAATCAGCAGGAAGGTTCCATCCGCTCTTGAAACCAACTTTGCAATGCTCTGATCGCCAATTTTCTGAGCTGTTATGTGCGTCTAGGCAAGGAGGATGATCTGCAACAGATTATCCAGATGAACGGGAAGACCCTCCACAACTTCGTGAAGCGTTTCATCAAGATTCGCAACATGATCCCGAATATCTCGGATGAGTCAGTTCTCCGCGCCTTCAAAAATGGTGCCCGTGACGAGCGGCTCACCCAGGATCTCGAGATCAATGAGATCTGAACCGCCAATGATCTTTTCAAGGCGGCTGATCGCTATGCCAACGTGGCAGAGCGTGTTCAGTACAAAAAGGCGTTTGACAAGGGCGAGCTTCCCACCCAGCCTGGTGTAGATGAGAAGAAAAAGAACAACAACAATCCTGGTGACAAGAAGTCCCAGAAGAAGAAGAACAAAGGTGCGCCGAACAACACGAACGGGCAGAAGAAGCCCGCTAATAACTACAAGGGCAAGAAGCCTGCCCAGGGAGGTGATCAAGGCAAGAAAGGTCCGGGTGACCGATATTCCAGTTCCACCAGGGCTACGGTCATGATATCCGCCATTGCAGGACCTGGGCTGCAAAGCTCGAGGATTATTACAACGGTAAAGGCCCTATGCCCACCCTTTCCAAAAAAGGTGATGCCGGCAAGGCCAAGCGTCAAACCGATGATGGTGACCAGGACGATGAGGATGACTATCCTGAGCTCGTGAACCACATAGCCGTTATCTTTGACGGCTCCTCGGCCTATCCCTCACGGCGCAGCCTCAAGGAAGCTGCTCGAGAGGTCCACAACGTCGAGAAGGGCAAACCACAGCCCGAGACGATGAAGTGGACCGAGGTTTTCATCTCCTTCTCTAAGGAGGATTGCCCCACTAGGATGACCAAGCCTCGCTCCGACCATCAGCAACGCTAGAGTCAGGCGTGTCCTGATCGATGGCGGGAGTGCGCTGGACTTGCTTTCCGCAAAAGTCTTGGACGAGATGCAAATTTCTCGTTCAAAACTCAAAGAGGTCGCGATGCCCTTCTATGGGATTGTACCGGGAGAAGCTGTTCGGCAGCTTGGGCAGATTGTTTTGCCCGTTACCTTCGGCAGCCCAAGCAACTTCCGAGCAGAGTTGATCACATTCGACGTGGTGGACTTTTCATCCGCCTACAACGCGATCTTGGGCCGGCCATCAATGGAAAATTCATGGCCGTGTCCCACCACGCCTACCACTGCATGAAGATTCCGGGCCCCAGCGGCGTTATCACGGTCAAGGGCAATTACAAGGCTTCTCTAGATTGCGACGAGCAGTCCCTTGCCCTGGTTGACCAACTCCCCCCCGCTGGTCCCGAAATGGCGCAGACCAAGTCTGCCAATCCTAAGGTTTCTCTCCAGCAAGGGGGAGAGGCCAAGGAAGTTCCGCTGTCTCTTGATGATCCTTCCAAGACAGTTCATCTGGGGTCCAATCTGGATCCCAAATAGGAAATCGAGCTCATTGCCTTCCTCCGAGCTAATGCAGACGTGTTTGCCTGGGAGCCATCTGACATGCCCGGGGTCCCAAGGGAGGTTATCAAGCACAAACTAGCAGTCCGGTCGAACAAAAAGTCTGTTCGCCAGAAGCTTCGTCACTTTTCGGATTTCAAGCAGGGGATCATCGAGGATCAGCTTGGAAAGCTGCTCGCTGCTGCATTCATCCGCGAGGTTGATCACACCGAGTGGCTAGCCAACCCTGTGATCGTAAAGAAGAAATGCGGCAAGTGGCCGATGTGTGTCGACCGCACTGACTTGAACGCGGCTTGTCCTAAGGACAATTTCCCGCTGCCTCGCATAGACCAGCTGGTCGATGCAACTGTGGATGCCCATGTCTTTTTGCCCATCTCCCCCGAGGATGAAGAGAAAACTGTGTTCATCACCCCCTTCGGCACTTTTTGCTATACGACATTGTCTTTCGGTCTGCGCAATGCTGATGCCACCTTCCAACGCTTAATGGCAAAAAATTTCCAAGAACAGCGCGGAAGGAAGCTGGAGGTCTATGTTGACGACATAGTAGTAAAGAGCAAGTATGATCAGGATCTTGTAAAAGACCTGACCGAGACATTTCATAATCTCACCAGACACATAATTAAATTGAATCTAGAGAAGTGTACTTTTGGTGTTCGATCCGGCATGCTGCTCGGTTATGTGATCGGTTCGCAAGGAATTTCTTGTAACCCTGAAAAAATCGAGGCCATTGAAAACATGAAGGCTCCTACCACCGTTAAGGAAGTCCAGAGCCTCACAGGGCGGATGGCTGCTTTAAGCAGGTTTATTTTTCGTCAAGGCGAACGCGGGCTGTCCTTCTTCAAGGCCCTGCGTAAGCACAATGGCTTTGAATGGACAGAGGAGGCTGACAGATCCTTCAAAGATCTAAAGCAATACTTGTCCAACCCACCTATCATGACTATCCCGCGACATGACGAACAGCTTTTGCTATATCTTGACTGTACGCCATAAGCGGTGAGCACGGTCTTGACGGTGGAGAGGGAAGGCATCTAGCGACCAATCTATTACATGAGCGAGGTACTTCATGTATCAAAGGAGCGATACCCTGAGGTCCAAAAGTTGTTGTATGCCTTGCTCATGTCCTCCAGGAAGCTTCGGCATTATTTCCAGGTGCACCAAATACTGGTCCCGACCAAGTTCCCTCTGGGCGAAATCCTATGAAACAAGAAAGCTGGCTGACGCATAGCTAAGTGGGCAATGGAACTAGCAGAGTTCAACATTCTGTTTTCTACCTAAACTGCTATTAAATCCTAGGTCCTGGCTGACTTTGTCGCTGAATGGACCTGCCCATCCAAATCCCACGAAGCTCCCGAGCACCCTGAAGAAACCTCCTGGACCTTGTTTTTCGACGGCTCGCGCACTGGAAACTCGGGGGCTAGTTTTGTTCTCATCTTCCCTCAAGAAGAGCAACTCTAGTATTCTATCCAACTACACTTTGCGGCAATTAACAACGCCGCGGAGTACCAGGCCCTCCTCACGGGACTAAGAGCATGCAAGTCGCTCGGCGTCCAACGGCTAACTATGAAGGGAGCACTACAAGAAATATGGTCTTCTGTGACGTTTTTTTTATGACAACTAAGTAATATGTCATTGGTTTATGACGTTTTCGTAAGAAAACGTCATAAGAAATGACAGGAGGGTTGTAACTAGGGGTGGAAACGAGCCGAGTTCGAGCGAGCTGGCTCAGGCTCGTTCGTGGCTCGCGAATCATCCGAGCTCGAGAAGAAGCTCGGCTCGTGTTCGTGAAATTACACGAGCTGAAAACTCGGCTCGGCTCGGGCTCGTGAAAAGCTCGAGTCAGCTCGCGAGCGCTCGCGAGCTTTTGCCATGTTCTCCAAAAACACCAAGTTTGAATGCATGAGTACATGACAATAAGATATTTGACATAAGCAATACAAGTATAAAGCTATATAGTGACACAAGAAAGCATAAATAGGAAGAATAATCTAAAAATTGAAACATTTAACCATGGTTCATACTCCATAATCCACATAATAACTTAAATTGGTCCACAGACCATAATCCATTACCCATCAAGACACTGACATAGTGACATACTTGTGGCCTGGTGGGTGTGGGTTGGACTATTGGGTTGGCTGGTAATTAGATATGTTTATGTGCATTTTATTGCAAAGCTCGTGAGCCACTCACGAACGAGCTCGCCTCAGGCTCGGCTCGGCTCGCAAGTTGTCACGAGCTGGAAAGTCTGCTCAGCTCGCGCTCGTTTTGT
>SPJY01035200.1:22582-107020 GCA_005191435.1 Raddia distichophylla | reverse complement strand
AATTTTGGTAGTGTGTCCTGGCCTGGTACGTGCTGCTCCAGCTCCTCCCCTCCTCCCTCAACTACCTCGCCATCATCCCCGCAAAGTACGTCTCTTTTGCACATCACACATGCTTACTGTCCCCGCAAAGGCTGTCATGGATGCTTTTTGGTTAGTGATTGCATTGCTGAGATGTTACAAATGTTTACGCCAACGGTATGGTGCTCTTCCTACCATTCTTGAGTTTAATCTGCACGTGTGGTAGTACATAATTGCTCATTTAGTGTTCAAACAATTAGTATAGTCATGCTCTGACTAATGCTGTTCTGACTGATGCTATGGTGGTAAAGATAAAATTTTTTGTTGACTATGCTTTTACTTTGAGTGGAAACCCCAGTTCCTTGAAGCATCATCAAGCTGTTTTAGAGAGAATGCTGAATCAATTGCTTTCTATGGTAGTGAGGAAAATGAATGGCAACTTTTATTGGATCAGTACTGGAGGGCTTTTGAAAACCTAACTGTAAGCATTTCTCATATAAACTGTCCTTTCACCAGATGTATTTTATTCATCTGCACGACTTTGCTTGTTTATGTTCATGTTTCGAGAAAAAAAAATTGTTACACCAGCTATCAGTTATCGCTAGGTGATAGTCGCTTGCCCAGTGCTATACAGAACACAGATTCTGCTTTCAAATATAATATTAAAGAGAGTATTATTTCTTATTCCATCGTTTTTTTTCGTCCGTTAACCCGTTTATAGACGTCCGATGTACGTTTCATCATTTTTTATTCTTGATTAAATTGGAACCATGCTTATGGAGCTAGGTCTTTGGTCCTTGCTTATGGAGCTAGGTCTTTGTTATTAAATTATTGTGTTTCTTTCTCATATCAAAATGCTAGCATGTTGTAATAGTTACCATTAGAAATTCTTGTGTTTCATTCATTTTTTTCTTTTTATGGTCATGTGCTTAAAAAGATGACTTTTTAATCCTATGTTCATTGGTTCCTTACCAATTTGCACTAACATGTTTAAATATCCTATTTTATACAAACTGAAGGAAAATTGAGAGCTTCTTAGTTGATTTTTAAATGTCTTCTTTTTTAAGGAAAATTGAAGGTTGGGGAGCATCTAATCGTGAAGCTGTAGAACTTGAAGACTTATGCTTTATTGCAATGAAGCTATAAAAGTTGAGAGCTTATTAGTTTATTGCGTTGAAACTTATACTTAAAATGTGTTTTGGTGACACTGAAATCCTACTGTATTATGTTGCTATGTACCATGTATTTGTGAATATTTGTATAACTTTGTCACTTGTGAATTTATAATGAATTTATTTACGTAAAAAATTGTGTGGTTTATTAATATGATGATGAATTGTGTTATAAATTATGACGATAAAATTCGTCACAGCATTCCACTGTCACCTGCCACGTCATCTACCATATGACAGCATCCTAGTCACTTATTTATGACGTTTTCTGTTTCAAACAATGACGATTGATGTTGTCATAATTCTTTGTGACGTGGAAACATTCGTCATTAATTTTGTGACATTTTTTCGTATTTTGTCACAAAAGGTCTTTAGAGACGCACCTTCTGTGACGGACGGGTTTTCGTCATAGGACCGTTACAGATAGCATACGGTGACAATAAAAATCCTCTTTTTGTCACAAAAATTTTGTCACAGAAAGCCATATTTCTTGTAGTGGAGATTCACAGCTGGTCATCAATCAGGTAAACAAGGAGTATCAGTGCTGCAATGACTCAATGGCGCGATACCTGGTTGAAGTGAGGAAGTTGGAGCGGCACTTTCGATTCTTCGAGGTGCTCTTCGTGCCTAGAAAGGACAACTTCTTGGTCGACCAGCTGTCCAAATTTGGATCCTCACGTGAACCTGCCCCGGCAGGGGTGCTCGTCGAGCACCTTTATAAGCCCTCTATCACGTCTCCGGACGAGGCAAAAGAGACAGGTGGTGCTGTCTCCGTCATCGAGCAGGCTGCGAACTGGACAACACCATTTGTCCAGTACCTTGTAGATGGGACCCTGTCCGGCGACGAAGTCGAGCGTTCCCAGCTTATAAGGCGTGCTAGTCCATACAAGCTTGTGGACGGCATCCTTTACCGGCAAGGTGCTCTGGGAGTACTCTCCAAGTGCGTCTCGCAGCAGGAGGGTGTGTTCCTTCTTAGGGACATACACGAGGGTGCCGACGGCAACGACGCCTCCTTTAGGACCCTGCTCGGCAAAGCGTTTCGCATGCGTTATTACTGGCCCACAGCGCTATAGGATACTCGGGATGTGGTAACTAAGTGGAAGGCATGCCAATTCCACGCCCCGAAGGCCCATAAGCCCGCCCAAGAACTCCAAACGATCCCCCATCATGGCATTTCTCCACATGGGGTCTGGATCTGCTCGGCCCGTTCCCCAAGGGGTACAAGGGCTGCACGCACTTGCTCGTCGCCATCGACATCTTTACAAAGTGGATTGAGGCCGAGCCTGTGTCATCTCTTCATGTCAAAACGGCTGTTTGTTTCTTCAAAAGCAATGTGATCACGTGCTTCGGGATTCCCCACAAGCCGATCACCGATAACGGTCCCCAGTTCAGAAGTAAGCTATTACAGGAATACTGCGAACGGCTGGGCATCAAGGTCTGCTTCGTCTTTGTGGCACATCCATAGAGCAATGGAGCAGTCGAGCGAGCTAACAGACAAATAGTCCAGGGTATCAACCGGCGGGTATTCGCGACACTTAATCAGCACAACAAAGCTTGGGTCAACGAAGTTCCTTCCGTCCTCTGGGCCGTGCGCACCACAGCCAGCCGGGCAACCAGGGAAACTCCTTTCCAACTGGTCTACGATGCAGATGCCATCTTGCCCGCCGGATTAGTACTCGGCTCACCTCGCACGAGCTCAGTCAACATGGTTGACACAGAGTAAGAGCGCTTGCTCGAACTCGACCTCCTTGAAGGCACACGCGACCGGGCACAAGTCAGAATGGCATGCTACCAGCAAGACCTTCACCGGCACGCTACCAAATCTGTTCGATCAAGGGCTTTGAAGGTAGGCGACCTCATTCTGCGCCACGTCCAGAACCTGTTCAATGCCAACAAGTTAACTCCCCGATGGGAGGACCCATTCACTGTCGTTTCTACTGCTCGCCCGGAGGCTGTTCGCCTGGCAATGGAGGATGGGAGAGAGCTGACTAGCACTTGGAACTTCAACCAGCTTCGTAAGTTCTTTGTGTAGGTCTTTCAGTTGTTTTCCTAACTCTGCGTTTTTTATCAAACTTCGCGCCTTGGTTCGTCCAAGTCTTTCGGGCTGCCATGTAAAGTTCAATCCAATCAATAGTGAATGCTCGCGGCCCCTGCGACCCTTTTCACATCTGGTCTTCTCAGACTATTGTCTCTCTGGTAAGACTTGATGGCTGCCCGGTCTTGCGAACTCTTGGCTCCGTGATCTACAGGATTTCCCTGCCCGCATCTAGTTTCAGCAAGTTTCTTAACCCAAGGTTGAGTCACACGGCTTTTCACCTTGCGGCTAAGCCTGCTCTCGTATGCCCCCCGCGGCAGAGGCACTTACCGCGCTCGGCACAACCACTCGGCAAAGCTTGCCCTCATAATCCTCCGCGGCAGAGGCACTTTTCTTGTTCGGTTACCTTAGAATAGCCTAACTTACGTTGGCGAGCAGTTCATGGAACGAGTCGATCAGGATGCGGGTGTCGCTCTATCTCTCTACGCACGTGCTTGAATTCGCAAACTTAGGTCTTCAAGCATCGTCCGTACCGAGGCTAGGGTGTCGCTCTTTTGCTTGTGCACCTATTGGAGTTCGCAAACTCAGGTTTTTGAACAGATGCACAACGGGGGCTGGGAGTTAGGATGGCATCCTAACGTTTTTTTCTGAAAACTCTCTAGCGCTGTTTTGCCTTGATCTTAGTTTCCTGTTCCTTCTTGTCTTTTGCTGCTCTTTTTTGCAGGGAAAAGGTAAGTTTTCATTTCCACTAACAAAGTGTTACAGGTACAAAAGGCCCTTTCGGGTACAGCCATACGGCTACTACTTAGAAGCAAGCTGCTCCTTCAGCTCCTCAATCTCTAGCTTGAGGCCCAGGGCTTCCCCTTGGGCTTTGATCCTTTCCTTCGCTTCAGCTCGGAGGCGCTCGGCTTCCTCCTTGCTGGCCGTCCTATGCTTAGCCTGCTCCTTGGCCTCTGCACGGAGGGCTTCGACCTCCTCGGTCTTGGCCCGCAGCTGCTCGGTTAGAATTTCTTTCTGACTCCGTTGCTGCTCGGCGGTCTTGAGCTGCTCGATCAGCTCCTTGACCCTTTTATCCACGGTGCTCGCCCTCACGGCCAGCCCGCAAAGCTCCTCGGCATCTTCCTGTGAGATCCACAGGTTCGACACCTGCTCCTGGAGGGCCGCGGAGAACTGCCTCTCTTTAGACAGTTGGGCCTTGAGCTTCTTCACCTTCACCTTAATGGCGCGTGACGCCCTCTTCTAAGTCCTCCATGGTGCCCCGCAAGACCTGAATGAGAGAAGAACGAGTCCGTCACATTGGGTTGCTGGTAACTTAAACGGACAAGTTATGGTTTGGGGTTTACCTCTTGAAGCATGTGCTTCAAATTCCGGCGAAGGCGCTCTCCAAGGCCGTGGGTTGCAAAGCCCCGATTGCTCGGAACGGTCACAGCACGATGTTCTCTCCGCTGCGCCTTCTCCTTGCGGGAGCCCGCCCGCCTGGGGGCTTGCCTCGTCTCCATGGGACCTTCAGTCCTGGGAAGGCTGGCGGCAGCATCCTTGTCACCCCCGAGCTCCAGCCCTTCTTCTTCTTCCTCCGCCTGATTAACCTCGGGCAAGACCGGCAATGTCGGTGGGACCGCGGACAGGGCGACTTGTGACCCCTGCTCGCGGCCATCTCTCTGCTCCTTGGTGGCAGGTCCCTCGCCCTGCTCGCCAGATGTTTCCGCCGCCACAGGGATGAGCTGCCCCTGCGACGAGGTACCCGACTGGACCATCTGCTCGGTCCCGCCCCGGGCAGCTGGCGGAGCCAACTCCTTGGCCCTGCCCATCGTGGCTTCGTGCCCCGCTTCTTCGACTTCGAGCAGCTCCACTGCACTCTTCAGCGCCTCAATCTGGTCGGTGGAGGCCGGCGGGAGCACAGTCTACGCAGCCAGCTTGTCCTTGAGGGCGGCCAACCTCACTGTCCGTGACGCACCATGTAGGTGCTCAGGCAGCAGGGACCGCTCGATCGCCGCGTCCACATCGTCGCTAGCGATCTCCTCCTCGGTAGCTGATGAAAAAATGCGTTAAGACATGAGCGGTTCGGTTGAATGTAGTGATGGGGAGAACCTCGCCATTGCATACCTGCCATGCCCACCGTGGGAAGCCTGATCTTCCTCATAGCACCGCAACTGAGCTTGCGCTTCTTTCTCGGTGGTTCCTAGGCCTCTGTTTCGCCTTGGTCTTCGGGCGCCCGCGGCGACAAACTCAGCTCCTTGGTGAGCCGAGCACTCTTTTTGTGCAACGCAAGGAGGGCCTCCGTGCGCGCGACGTCCTCCTCGAGCCTCCTCTGCTCGGTGATCTGTTGCAGCCATTCCATATGGGGCGGGTGAGCCCGTGCGTAGTGCTTAAGCCATTGGGTCAGGTTCCGTACCTCCTCGTCGCCTTGATTGGTGAGGAGGGAGAAGCTTGGGCGTTCGCCCCTTGGCTAGCCGCGCGCGCTTGGCCCGCTCGGCGCGCATCGTCGCCGCAGAGGGCTTCGGAGGCAGTTGGCGGTCACTGCGGCGCGACGAGCTCCGCGTCGGCACAGCGGCCACCTTGGGCTTCTCGGCCACCTTGGTCTTGCCCTTCCGTGCTCCCTCCTTGTCAGACTCTGTGAATTCATCGACGATCCCACCGATGATCAACTGCTCGTCCTGCGTATTTGGTGGTGAGCGTGAGCATGCCATAATCGTGTAAGTCTAGCAACTCGGATGGGGGCTCTGCGTATGTTACCTCTGGTGAGCGGACAGGCACATTCCTTGGGCATGTGTAGGCCACCACTTCGATCACCTTAGTGTCTTTCCTGGCGGCCTTGAGCATGGCGTTGACCTGCTCGGCAACCCATGCGTCGGTAGGTTTCACTGCCCGAATAGAAGAATTGCTTAGTCCCTGTTCGGATGAACCACCAAGAAAGGGTGAGCGTTTGAGGAACTTACCCGATCTCTCCCTGGTGATGTCCTCCCAATCTTCTATCTTGTAGAAGGGGTAGGACCTCCTTCGTAGCGGACAGATCCTATTCGCCACGATGTTCCGGATGATCTCCCTGCCCGTGAGCCCAAGGCCCACGAGGGAGGCTATTTTCCAGGTTAAGTACCACTCTTCGTCGGTCAGTTCCGGCCGAGGCATCTGCGTTCCCTTCGCCGGCGCTTGTCCGATGAAGGAGAGCTTGCTGTTGCCACTCCGCTTGGTGTAGAACCACCTCATCCACCACGCACCCATTGAGTCGAGCAGCGGTGGACGAGGGTACGACGCGTCTTCGGCAGTTGCCCAGAGCTTGAGTTAGTAACACCCCAGGCTAGAAGCGGCGGAGCTGCTCCTCGTTATTGCGTAATAATGGAGGAACAGCCCCACCGACGGATCTACGCCCAGATAGCCCTCGCACAGGTGTGCAAAGACGGCCATCTGGAGGAACGAGTTGGGGTTGAGATTTGCAACCTCCAGCCCGCTAATGTTCAGGAGGGCCTCCTCGAAATCTCTTTCGGGAGACCTCAACCCAAACAGTGCGAAGAGCTCGAAGTTGACGAACTCCTCTTCGAGCGGCTTCGGCATCTCCTCCTCCCCAGGCAGCCTCCAGCTGCCAGTGTCAACATGACCTTCCGCTTCCAAAGCCTTCATGTCCTCCTCTGTCATGCTGGTGCCCGCGAACTTGGCCATAGCGATCCCCAGGTTTGGCGAGCAGCTTTGGAGGTGAGTTGCGGCTGATTGATGCTAGTGCTGTTGGAATAAGACTTGGGAAGGAAAGGCGCGCAAGAGCGGAAGTGGCAAGCCGCGGGCGGCTTGGGTGCTCTTTATAGCCCTGGTCCGAGCAGCTCTGCAATGGTTTTTTGCCACAAAACGACTAGTTTTTACTGCAACGGCTAGTAAAAACGGCCGCCTGTTTTCACTACGCAGTGAAAGTTACCGTTGGAATCTGCCAACGGTTATTTTTTTCAGTTTCTGCATTGAGGGCTGGGTGCTCTGCTCGGACAGATGTGGTATCCTGTTCGATGCGACAGAGTTGCTCGGCACTGAGCGGGTTTGTTCGGTCCTGAACAAGACGTTTTCGGTTGAGACATAACCTGTTCGGTCGCGTGTTGCACGTCTTTGTAGTAGGAAAATTACCCTCTTTATGACTTGGAGTCTCAAGAGGAAGACCCCACTCTAGTGAGTACTTCCACTTGAGTCTCGGGGGCTAGTTGTCGGGGATAAAATCATGGCCCATTGCCATGGCCCATCCCTGACGGCCCAATCGAACAGCTTTCTAGGGCCTAGCTCTCTAGAAGGTTCTATTAGGCCGAACAGCCTCTTGGTTGGCACGATGCGTGGCGGCCCAGGATTCCTATTCGAGTCTGACTCGAACAAAGTTCTGCACGGCTACGTGAAGACCCAGACGTAGGTTTTCCAGATTGGAGCAGACGTCATGATCCCCAAGAATTAGAGATATACCTTACCTACCTCGGGATA
This sequence comes from Raddia distichophylla, assembly GCA_005191435.1. Classification (NCBI taxonomy): domain Eukaryota; kingdom Viridiplantae; phylum Streptophyta; class Magnoliopsida; order Poales; family Poaceae; genus Raddia; species Raddia distichophylla. The sequence goes on along the minus strand of SPJY01035200.1, from coordinate 99,352 downwards.
TATTTGGCATGTGTACGAGTTCGTTATGGAGTCATGGCCAGCCCGACCCGATTATCCCTCGGTTGTTCAACACTATATAAACCAGGCCCCTGCGGCGTGTAGAGGGGCCAAGAGATCAAGATCGAATACTACTTCCTGTACACCCAGAATCTCACCGAGACCTGTTCGTCTCGTCGAGTTCTTCCTTGTAATCCTCTTTCATATAAAGAAGCACTGGACGTAGGGTTGTTATCTCCCCGGAGAGGCCTGAACCAGTATAAAAATCTTGTGTCTGTTTGTTGCTCGTTGATTGCTATTTGCCTTGCTCGATAGTGTCTTCTATCTCTCCTTCTCAAGAACCTTAGTTGACTTGGGACCGATATCCCAACCGTCGACACCCACTATTTAAAACCATGTATAGTATGCTTCATGTTCACTTCATTGTACCCTGTGATGGATCCCTTGTACCAATCATCATCTAGAGGCCAGAAAACCTGCATTAACCATCACAATTGAGGTAAAGAAAGAAGCCCTTATTCATAGTAGAGAAGGAACCAGGTGGCACAAAAAAAAAATCTTGTGAGCTCGCTTTGCACGCTAATCCAGTAAGCACCTGAGGTAGATTAACAAAATTTGGTAGAATATTTCAAGTAGCAGCCAAAGTCACCATATATATAAGTAGCAGAGCATCCTTTTCTATTTTATGTATTTCAAACATCATCGCAAATTTTATTAATTAAAATTGATTCTTATGTTAACACTCAGATGGGAGATGAAAAAAACAATACAACCAAAATGTGATAATAGTTTAAAAAGAACAGAAAAAATAAAAAGACATGTTTCACAATATGTCACATGAAAAAAAAAACATATATCAGTCTTATTGACAATATACTCTTGACAAGGAATTTTAGTTCCATCATGAAGTCTACTTTGCGCGGCTGTCTCCTCCAGCGGGGCATACAGGGTGACGCCCAGCGGATACAAGACGTCCCGGAAGCTGCGGTAGGCAGTCCGCAGCATGTCGGCGAGGACCCGGAAGCTTTCAGAGTGCTCCGCGAGGAGTTCTTCGGCATCCGTGGTGGCCGAGGCAGCGGCGGCTTGCGCCGCCGCAGCCTCGCGGGTTGCCGCCTTCCTCGCAGCGGTCGCCTGCTCAAGCGCCCGCCGCAGCTCGCCGATGGCCCGCGACGCTGAAGCCAAAGCGCCTTCCCGTGCCGCCCAGGTGTGAGTAAGGGCACGGAGCGCCTCGAAGGAGCGCCCGACGTCGGCGGCGATGGATGCCACGGCGTCGACATCAGCCACAGCAGCGGCTGGAAGGTCCTCCAGTCTTGGCTCCGGCGCGATCTCCGCGGCGGGAGGTCTCGTCTCCGTTGAAGGAGCCGCGGGCGCGCTGGGGGCTGGCGGACCGCGGGGACCAGAGCTGGAGGCCCCAGCGTCCGCTCTATCCCGTGAAGAAAAGCGGGAACAGGGTTCAGGTATGCGAAAAACATGCAGCATGCTAACACTAATGCAAAATGTGAATAAGTGCAGAAAAAGCCAACCTGAAGCGGCGCGCCCCGAAAGGGAAGGCTGAAGGGGGCAGCATCAAGCCGCTTGGGCGCGGAGGCGGTGGCGGCGCAGTCGCGGTCAGCGCCGTCGAAGCGGGCGCTGGCACGAGTGGCGTCGGCGTGGGAAGCGCCGGCGCGGCGGCGGAGGCCGGCGCGTCGGCAAGTGCCGGCGCAGGAAGTGTCGGCGCAGAAGGAGCAGAAGAAACTGGCGTAGGCGGCGCCAGTTCCGCAAGGATCGCCGCACTCTCGCCTGGTGGCGGAGCGGCGGCGTCAGCAGCAGGGCCCCCACTGGAGGGGGCCGGAGGAGGCGGCGGAAGCTCAGGACTTGAGGGGTGAGCTCTCTTTGGGCTCGCCTCTCCCTCCTCGTCGTCGTCATCTTCGGTGAGGATGAGGCGACGCTTCCCGAGAGCGCGGTCGTAGTCGGCCGCCACGGCAGGAGCGGCAGCGGCCGCGGGAGCCTTGGCGGTGGCCGAGGGCGGATCGCGGATCTGTAGTGGTCCCCGGGCCACTTGGACCGCAAGACCAGAGACCTCCATGGGGGGCAGCGCACGCAAGTACTGGTTGCGCTCCTGTGGATCCCAGTCGCAGAGGGGGTGGATGCTCGCCGGCAAAGTGATGTCGCCGGCGGGCGCGGTCAGGAGTCCCGCCAGCCACTGCCGGAGCACGTTCTCCGGCACATTCCCCGCGGCTGGGCGCAAGAGAGAAGAAGAAGCCATAAGTTGACAAGGAGTCAAAAGAAAAGACATTCCAAAAAGACAAGAAACCCGAAAGACTGGAGGAACATTTACCTCCGGGGACAATGCGGACTCCATCGTCATCGCCGTAATACTGCCAGGCGGGGTGAACCCTCATGCGGATCGGGCAGAGGCGGCGCCGCAAGAAATCCGCCGCAACGTGGGTTCCGGTGAGCCCGTTGCGGCGGAGCTCAGCAATGCGCCCCAGCATCACCTCCAGCTCCGCTGAGTCGTCGGGCAGAGACCCCCAGCTGGCAAGGGATTCCGCAGGACCCTCGGGGAGGTCAAGGTCGTCGCAGCCGCTGGAGTCCTCCACATACAGCCATTGGCGGTGCCAGTCCTTCTAGTAGCACTTGACCGTGACTGGGATGAAGGCGGCGGCGTCGCGGAGCGTAAAGTAGCAGCTTCCAATAGCCCCGCTCGGGCGCGTCCTCGCATGCAGCGTGAAGAGTCGACGCCAGAGCGGAAGGCTTGGCATCGTCCCCACGAACATCTCGCATAGGTGGACGAAGATGGTCAGCGCCACGACAGAATTGGGGCGAAGGTGCGTCGCCTGGATCTCGTAGAAGGCAAGCACCCCCAAGAAGAACTCCGAGTATGGCGGGACGAGCACCGCCAGCATCGCCCAGGTAAAGGTCACGATCTCCCCATTGCGGGGGCTTGGTGCTATGGTGCCGGCGCGGAACCGGACGGAGGTGAGCGGCACGAACCCTTGGAGCCGCGTCACCACATCCTCGTCGACGGCGGAGGCAGGCAAAGCTGGCCCAGGCGATGGCTAGTCCCCGCGGCGACCCTTGCTGCGTTTGGGCGCCATGGAAAACGGTGGTAGCGATTGGCGAAAAAGAAAGCGACAGCGGCAAAGAAGGCTCTGTGGCGGCGGCGAAGAAGGTGAAGGGCAGTTTGAGGACTTAGCGTGCGGAAGGATTAGTCGCGGCGCCAAGGGAAGTATTTATAAGCAAGGAGCGCGAACGCGACGGTTTGGATTCCGTCCTGACGCGCGCGCGCGGCGCCATCATTGCCCCGCGCGTTTCGATTTCCCGCGAAAAGCGGCGTGGTTCCCCAAGGAAGATCGTGCGCAGGTGGAGAATTAGGCGTACGGCCGCCGCAGGAGGTGGGCCCCCACGATTCGTCTCCCGCTGCACGAGAAATGGAAAAGTGTCTGGGCAACGGTTCGCATATCATGGTGGACCCGGGGGCTACTGTCGGTGCAATAAATACCGGGGTATGAAGAGGGCCTCACGTGTCAGGCGGGCGACAAGGCCCCAGCGCGTGGATGAGCTCCTCAGGAGGCCAAGAGGGCCCCACGCGTCAGTCGGGCGACCAGGCCCCAGCGCGTGGGCGAGCCCCTCAGGAGGCCAAGAGGGCCCCACGCGTCAGGCGGACGACCAGGCCCCAGCGCTTGGGTGAGCCCCCTCCGAAGACCAGGTGAGGGTCCCACGCGTCTGGTGGGGCCCGCGCAGCAGGTAATATTGCGGAAGGAGTCTTTTGGGCGAAGGCTCTCCCTGCGGCGAAGGATGAGCGCATTTAATGCGACATCACGCGCGGATAGACAGTTGAAGAAATGATTACCGCTACAGTGACCCCGGCAGGTCTGAGCGTCTGTCACTGTGGCGAAGCGGGATTGACCGGCAGAGAGAGGGTTTGCTTAAGATAGCCGCCCGCGTCAGGAGGAGAAGGCTGGGCCCCGCTCGCAGTCTCACCGGTGTGTCTGTGCGGGTCAGAGGCCACTTGCGAAGCACTCGAGGGCGGCGCCGCTCAGCGCGAGCAGCAGCACGTTTTCGCCTCTCCTGTCGTGTCTCGCATGTCTTGTCAGTGTACAAAGAGCACTGTACTGCCTACCCCCTCGGCTCTCTCCGCCAGTTCAAGGCTTGTATATGAGGTGCGGAGAGAGAAGGGAGGGGGTACGTTTTGGACACACGGTTCCGAAGCATTCTGTAAACACATTCCATTCAACCACAACAAGAAAAGAGCTAAGGCTCAGCAGGAGTAGGACTATTACCCGCAGGGGGGGTCCGAACCTGGGTAATCTCTGTGAGTCGCTCGTCGCTGCGTCCCACGCTCAAATCGAACTGAGCTCGGCTGATAGGCTAGCAAGACAGAAATCTGACTAGGAGTGTGATCCGCAGTGGTTGAGCGGAGAACACGCCGTCAGCCGTGTCTCATCCCTGGTTTTTTGAATTATTTTTTATGCACGCCCCCTATAAATTGCGCAACCTATTACTTGCGCAAAAACTTATAGGGACAGAAACTCCGCGTTCTGGGGCATTTTTGAGGAAATTGAATTTGCCGAAACCGACGTTGTGAGTCGCGTTTGGGCGTAGCTCTTTGAGATCTTTCCAACGAGTGCTCGTGCAGCCAAAACGGAGTTCGTATGCAAAACTTATGGCCATTTCATTGAATTGGTTCCCAACGAGTTCTTTTGCGAGTACCAGGATGGGTGACCTCCTGGGAAGTCCTCGTGTTGCATCCCTTGTTTTTTGAATAACTTTTTGTCGTTCGAGGGAGCGATTTATGCCGCTCCGGCGCCGCCGCGGCAGAATAGGAAAGGTAAAGTGTAACACACGGGAAGAAATAACAGGGACACTAACCGGCGGGCCCACCCGTTCCATGATGCGGGGCGCGTGGGCCCGGGAGCGATTGGGCCGGTGCGCGCCCTCGAGAGGTGGCCGGAAGGACGACGCGCACAAGGGGCCAGGGAGATCGGGCGGGCACAAGGAGGGAGTGAGAGGGAGACGGGGGACGCGCGGCATAAGAGGGGAAACGGCATAGGCCATGTTGGATGCGATCATACCAGCACTAAAGCACCGGATCCCATCAGAACTCCGAAGTTAAGCGTGCTTGGGCGAGAGTAGTACTAGGATGGGTGACCTCCTGGGAAGTCCTCGTGTTGCATCCCCTGTTTTTTGAATTGTCTTTTAAGTCGCCGTGTCTCGTCCCTGGTTATTTTTTATGCACGTTCCCTATAAATTGCGCAACCTATTACTTGCGCAAAAACTTATAGGGACAGAAACTCCGCGTTCTGGGGCGTTTTTGAGGAATACGAATTTGCCGAAACCGACGTTGTCAGTCGCGTTTGGGCGTAGCTTTTTGAGATCTTTCCAACGAGTGCTCGTGCAGCCAAAACGGAGTTCGTATGCAAAAGTTATGGTCATTTTGTTGAATCGGTTCCCAACGAGTTCTTTTGCGAGTACCAGGATGGGTGACCTCCTGGGAAGTCCTCGTGTTGCATCCCCTGTTTTTTGAATTGTCTTTTAAGTCGCCGTGTCTCGTCCCTGGTTATTTTTTATGCACGTTCCCTATAAATTGCGCAACCTATTACTTGCGCAAAAACTTATAGGGACAGAAACTCCGCGTTCTGGGGCGTTTTTGAGGAATACGAATTTGCCGAAACCGACGTTGTCAGTCGCGTTTGGGCGTAGCTTTTTGAGATCTTTCCAACGAGTGCTCGTGCAGCCAAAACGGAGTTCGTATGCAAAAGTTATGGTCATTTTGTTGAATCGGTTCCCAACGAGTTCTTTTGCGAGTACCAGGATGGGTGACCTCCTGGGAAGTCCTCGTGTTGCATCCCCTGTTTTTTGAATTGTCTTTTAAGTCGCCGTGTCTCGTCCCTGGTTATTTTTTATGCACGTTCCCTATAAATTGCGCAACCTATTACTTGCGCAAAAACTTATAGGGACAGAAACTCCGCGTTCTGGGGCGTTTTTGAGGAATACGAATTTGCCGAAACCGACGTTGTCAGTCGCGTTTGGGCGTAGCTTTTTGAGATCTTTCCAACGAGTGCTCGTGCAGCCAAAACGGAGTTCGTATGCAAAAGTTATGGTCATTTTGTTGAATCGGTTCCCAACGAGTTCTTTTGCGAGTACCAGGATGGGTGACCTCCTGGGAAGTCCTCGTGTTGCATCCCCTGTTTTTTGAATTGTCTTTTAAGTCGCCGTGTCTCGTCCCTGGTTATTTTTTATGCACGTTCCCTATAAATTGCGCAACCTATTACTTGCGCAAAAACTTATAGGGACAGAAACTCCGCGTTCTGGGGCGTTTTTGAGGAATACGAATTTGCCGAAACCGACGTTGTCAGTCGCGTTTGGGCGTAGCTTTTTGAGATCTTTCCAACGAGTGCTCGTGCAGCCAAAACGGAGTTCGTATGCAAAAGTTATGGTCATTTTGTTGAATCGGTTCCCAACGAGTTCTTTTGCGAGTACCAGGATGGGTGACCTCCTGGGAAGTCCTCGTGTTGCATCCCCTGTTTTTTGAATTGTCTTTTAAGTCGCCGTGTCTCGTCCCTGGTTATTTTTTATGCACGTTCCCTATAAATTGCGCAACCTATTACTTGCGCAAAAACTTATAGGGACAGAAACTCCGCGTTCTGGGGCGTTTTTGAGGAATACGAATTTGCCGAAACCGACGTTGTCAGTCGCGTTTGGGCGTAGCTTTTTGAGATCTTTCCAACGAGTGCTCGTGCAGCCAAAACGGAGTTCGTATGCAAAAGTTATGGTCATTTTGTTGAATCGGTTCCCAACGAGTTCTTTTGCGAGTACCAGGATGGGTGACCTCCTGGGAAGTCCTCGTGTTGCATCCCCTGTTTTTTGAATTGTCTTTTAAGTCGCCGTGTCTCGTCCCTGGTTATTTTTTATGCACGTTCCCTATAAATTGCGCAACCTATTACTTGCGCAAAAACTTATAGGGACAGAAACTCCGCGTTCTGGGGCGTTTTTGAGGAATACGAATTTGCCGAAACCGACGTTGTCAGTCGCGTTTGGGCGTAGCTTTTTGAGATCTTTCCAACGAGTGCTCGTGCAGCCAAAACGGAGTTCGTATGCAAAAGTTATGGTCATTTTGTTGAATCGGTTCCCAACGAGTTCTTTTGCGAGTACCAGGATGGGTGACCTCCTGGGAAGTCCTCGTGTTGCATCCCCTGTTTTTTGAATTGTCTTTTAAGTCGTTGACTTTTGGACACGTCTTTGACCATTCGTCTTATTCAAAAATTTAGTTCAAATATGTAAAAATATAAGTCATACTTAAAATACATTTAATAATAAACCAAATCATAACAAAATAAATAATATTTATATAACTTTTTTCAATAAGACGAATGGTCAAAGACTCGTCCAAAAGTCAACGGCGACTTCTTTTTATGACCGGAGGGAGTACTAATGACTAAGGAGAGACGCTTCGACCACACGTGAATGTCGCGATCCAAGTACAAACTCCACAACACCTAGTGCCCTAGTGTGGGGGCCCGTTCTGTTTGGCTAGGTACTTGCCATACGTCGATTCTGAACCTGTCTCCCGCTCCCATAGTCCCATGCTCTGCGCGCTTGCATCCATGCATGCATGCATGTATCATGTACGTACGTACGCCCCAATCGATAGTCGAAGGCATGCAAATTAACAGAGAGAGTATGCATGGTACGTAGTATATGGTGGCGCTCCAAACGTATCAGCTCGTGTGTGCATGTGCATCCCAGTTACTACCACACGCGCGGTGAGCGAGCTAGCTAGCTCGGCAGCTCGCTCCACCGTTTCGCTGCCGCTGCTTCCAGTAGCACCGCCGAGGCGCCGACCCCGGCAGTCGGCACACTCGGCACCCCGTAACATGAGGGCAACTGTTCCGGGGCACGCGGACGCGAACGCAGTCCACGAAGAAAAAAAAAAACCAAGGATTTGGCGTGGGGATTCGCGTATGTCTGCGTCTCCGCCTCCGGCCTCTCCACGCACGCACGGGGGAGTCTGGCTTGGGGTGGATGGAGGAGGGCGTTGGAGCGAGACTGGTGTCGGGGAAAGCTGCCGCAGCGGAGCGCGTGTGTCGCCGCGCAGATCGCGCCCAGCCGACCCGACCGAGCGCCATGCACCTGTATGAGGCGCCCGTTGGCCCCCCACGGCGTAAGCTAGGGGGATGGGAGAAAAGGGTCCTGCCACGTACCTGCAATGTGCAGGCTGTGCCCGTGCGTGCCGTGCATGTTGGGTACTTAGGTGACGCCGTAACGTGCATCTTGCGTATGATCTCGTGGCTAACTGCTAGCTCGAGTCTTTGAGAGCTGATGTTTCATTTTTTTTTTTGGGTGTGTTTTGACTTTTTGATCCGATGCACAATCAACTTATGGTTGTGGCCCCCCCGTCGTGCAGTACTCGATTAATAGAGGGCGTAGCCCTTAGGTGCATATAGAGTTTCTCACGTGAGTTTAGCCTGCTCTCAACCACCGAACTAAGACCCAAGTTGATTAGAGCATCTCCAATGGTAAAGCCAACTTGTTGGCTCTAAGGTCTATGTGGCACATCCACGTCAGCCTAAGAGACAACCGGTACAACAGCTTGGCTATAGCATTCAAATCTATGGGACCCACCACAAATAATATATTATGTTTTGCATTCTTCCTCCATGCTCCATCGGACAAATCTCCCCCAAATCACTGTGCCCGTCGTGCTCCCTCCCCCTCCGGCCTCACCTCGCCACCGCCGCCTCAAGCCGCCTCGCCGGCGTGCTCCCCTCCCGTCGCTGCCGCCGCAGCCCCACGCCGCCTCGAGCGGCCTCGCACCCTTCCCACGCCGCGGCGTGCCCTCCCTCGCCGTCGCGGCCTCCCCGGGATCCGGATGACGACGGCGACGGCAACGAAGACGACGATGGCACAGCAACGACGACAATGGCGCGGCTGCGACGGCGACGGACGGCGCGGGCCTCAATTTGGCGACAGTGGGAACGACGACGCGACGCGGGGCTGGGTCCGGCACCGGCGGCAGCGACGTTGCGGTGCAGGGCCGGGTCCGGCGGCGGCAACGACGACGACGACGCGGGGCGGCTTGCAGTGTGTTTCGGGGAGAGAGAGAGAGAGAGAGAGAGAAAGAGAGAGAGAGAGAGAGAGAGAGGGAGGGAGGGAGGCGTCTCGCTTGGCTTTGCCGCACCCTCTCTCCTCCAGCTCAGCGAAAAAACCGATGTGGAGACCTTAAGCGTCGGATGAGTCACCCCATTGAAGATGCTCTCAGGGCGAGCGTTGAAGCGTTTGGAAAATGCCGTACACCTCGGCCTGCTGACTTTCGGCGACCACTACTACCTCGTCATACGATCTCTCTGATGCACACGGGGATGAGATCTTTGCTCTCTTCACTGTCTATCGACGGCATCTATCAAGCACTAGTAAAAAAACTCATCGAAGTTCGCTTTTAACGTTCTAGGTGTTCATGTGTTAGGCTAAGATTAATGAAGATCAAGTCTAAGATTAATGTTAGCATATGATATTTCTTGCTATACAAGCCTTTACTTTTGCTCGCTCCCCAGGCAAGTGCTCCTGCACCCTTTAATTGTGCTGGACACGATAAAATTGGTGAGAAGCCACAATCGTCGTTGGGTTTCGCAAAAACGCCATCCCGCTCGTGGGATTCTTTATAATGCCACCCCCATCAGCGCGCCGCCAATTTTCATGCCATTTATTCGATTCCGGCTCGTTTTACCATGCGAAAAGACATAAATGCCCCTGTTGCTAGCTGCGCCCTTCGGCTTATGTCCTCGGTAATTCTCCATTTGGAGCTCTTATTTTGCTCGGATGAATTTGGGTTGAACACAAAAGTTGTAGATACTTTTGAGACGCATATTTTTCATGTAGACAAGTTTTTCATTTGAGCAATATATGAATTTATAAAAAATATTTTTGTCGCTTCCTGCTTTCGGGCCGACGGCACCGTCCTCGGTAATTAGCCATTTTCGAGGTCTTATGTTGCTCGGATGAATTTGGGTTGAATACGAAAGTTGTAGATAATTTCTAGACGCATCGTTTTCATGTAGACAAGGTTTTCATTTGAGCAATGTATGAATTTATAAAAATGGCGAATTATCGAGGACGGTACCGTCGGCCGGAAAGCAGACAGCGACAAAACTATTTTTTATAAATTCATACATTGCTCAAATGAAAAACTTGTATACATTAAAAATATGCGTCTCGAAATTATCTATAACTTTCATGTTCAACCCAAATTCATCCGAGCAACATAAGACCTCCAAAATGGCGAATTACCGAGGACATAAGCCGAAGGGCGCAGCTAGCAACAGGGGCATTTGTGTCTTTTCGCGCGGTAAAACGAGCCGGAATCGAAGAAATAGCATGGAAATTGGTGGCGCGCCGATGGGGATGGCATTATAAAGAATCCCACGAGCGGGATGGTATTTTTGCGAATCTCAACGACGATTGTGGCTTCTCACCAATTTTCTCGCTGGACACACACACGGTGGGCTCGACGGCTGGTCTGCGTGTCATGTCTAACAGGGATAGCTTACACATGTCTACTAGGATACCTGTTTCTATTAGTTCTTTATGGAAGATAGTATGGTATACAATATATATGTACGGAGCACAAACTTGGTGTTCCATATATATGTATGGAACATACGTATGGTATACCATATATATAGTAAAAATACTTGGTGCTTCATTGAGTCTATGCTCCGTATCTTTATTGAAAACCATTAATTACATAGTTATTGCATTCAAACATTTGAATGGTAAATGACATTGTTTTCGCGCATGTATTTACTTTGTGTACATGCATGTACGAATCCAATGAGACCAAGGCATGGAGCACAGATTCCATATAGACCCATTCCAGCTTATTTGATCAATCAATCGATTGCGTGATTTCTATACGCATTTATGGTACCAGAGACCATCGCTCCTGTGTCCCTCCTTCTTTGCTCGCCGGCTGTCGCACTTCTTTCTTTGCATGGTACAAATGAGATGTAAAACAACTCACTTATGAACCGGAACATCGACATTTTTCTTTTTTTCCTCTAGGACTACACTGGAACCGTGTGAGCTGTATGTTGTCTTTTCTTTTCCACGGGCAAAATAGTGAAACCATTTGTTGAGAGTGGTATGATTCACAATTTTTCCACTTTAGAAGACAACAATTTTTCCACTTTAGAGGACAACGCCTGCGTATGGCGCACCGTAAGTAACAGCCATAATTTTAGCCACTTTCGATTTCTCAAATCAATGAAAGATACTTGTAAACCAGATCTTGATTGTGAACCATGTATCTAGTGTTAGGATTAATCTCGGACTAACCACTCCGTACGATCACCTTATATTGGGTTTATCCCTATTTGAGCTTACCTCTAAGTAGTTGGAGTCCTGATCAAAGGTGCCATGCTAACTTATCTAGTTTCAGCCCCTTGGGATACGATGTTGTATAACGGAGATGGGAGTGCTTGAATATTTAAGCTAATCACGTCACCCTAATTACACTATTAAGCCCTAATCTCTATACCCAATTCGATCTCGTGGGATGATGAGACCATGGACCCTGCCCCTATCATGAGATTACGCCTGAACTGCTGGGAAGGTCAATGCCACCATTGCCGCCGCCGGTGTTGTTGTTCTAGGAGCTGGAGGAGGAGCCTGCACTGCTATCATACAAACCAGCATCCTCTATGTTCCACTACATCGGATCGTCGTCATGCAAGTAATCCTGAGCTAGCTGTTAGAGATGGCATCGACAAACAACATTATAAATGATGATTATGTTACTCTTTTTGGAACTATATATGTGTTCATCTTTTAGGTTAATCTATTGAAGAATCAGGCTACTTTTGAAGCCCTTTTATGTATTCTCAAGAAAATTCCAGCCCAACTATGTGCGTTTGAATTGAGGCCCAATTTCCAGCATAAGCTTAATAGGAAAGGCCTAGTTTGTGTTGGCCTGTAGTTCCATGTTTCAACGCAATATTCTTTGCCTGCCTTTTTTTTTTAAAAAAATAAAGATGCATTTTAGGCAAGATTGTATTCGTTTAAAAAATAAGATGAAACATTATTCTATTTATTTGGTTTATCTTTCTGTCTTATCTATTATCTTTGAATCGAACAATTAAATACTTTAATTTTTTACATTATTATTTCTTTTCAGTGTGTCCCAAAGCTATAAAAAGAAAGTTAAACAGGACGGACGAGATTTCAAGCTATCTCGAAAAGTTTTCAAATTACTTATAAGAAAATCGTATGATCCAAGAACAACTCAATCTCGATAAAGCATAAAATTGAACTTATAAGCAAATCTCGAGAAACAACTCAATCTGGATAAAACATAAATATAAAATATAAAATCCGTACAGTATACAGGTCCACTTTGACCTGTATCACAAAGATTAGTCTATCCAAAAAAGTTACTTTTATCACCTTCATGATTAATCCATAATCATCTATAAACAAGTCTCCTGCACAAATCTTAAAGAGACTACATAAAAAATTGTAACCCGAGTTAAAATAGCTACAACGGACTCCTGTCTCAACAAGGCAGCCAAACCTGGCCCGACCACCACCGGACTAACCCGATCAAACCTGGCCCGACCACCACCGGACTAACCCGATAAACCCAAAATCGCACACAGTCATGGAATCAAGTCCCTAGACGACCTTATCAAACTCTTTCAGGTGGACTTCTGACCGCATGCCCCAATACACTTTTCAAACACAATTCAAATCCAACCTCCAAAATTTGTTTCCACTATGAAAACTCGCTGTCAAGATATTCATCGCAAAAGGATAACCTCCACATGGTCTCATACGCTGTGTCACAGTATCTTTGTCATGTGTCAATGGTCCCACACACCGTGACACCATAACTTTGTCCATCACATTCACATAGTAACCCCCTCCCCCTCAAGACTACTACCTCTATATGGTCTCACACACTCCTCACCATACATTTGTCCATCACTGTTGCCGCAGCCTCACTGTCGTTCTCCTACCGGCTCGATTTGCCTCTAACTAAACTCCTAAGATATGGTAAACTCTAAACCTTAATCGGCTGCCGGAGAAATGCCGCAACAGATGCAGGTTACGGGTTACAAGGAGAGATGTTGACGCTCAAATCAATGGTCCCCAGATATTCAATTGAAACCGCCCCGCCCTAAAAAAAAAAACCGGTTCCACCCCGTTTAGCAAATGGGATGAATGAATGTAAGTATGCATTCACAGAATGCAAAGTGGTTCCTTCAGCGCCGCCTTTTGACATGTTGCTCTGGCACTTCGATCTCTTCCCTACGCACACGTGGCAGCAGTGTAAGCCGACTCGGGCAGATCATCGCTAGGCGGCGGCGTCGCTGGCGCCGCTGGCCTCCGGGCCGCCACCTTGGCAAGTACCTCGGCCGTGACAAGCCTCGACAGAAGCAGGCCGGCGACGAGCGCGGCGGCCATGAGCATGTAGAACACCGCGCCCCAGCTCCGCCCCGAGATGTACCCCGTCAGGAGCGGCCCGACGGCGGCGCCGACGGAGCCCGTGCCGTTGATGATCGCGGAGACGGTGGACATGGCGCGGGCGTTGCCCCGCAGGGAGTCGTGCCGGCCGAGGTCGGCGGAGACGGCCGTGGTGATGAGCGCGTAGGGCCCGTTCACGAGCGCCCCCGCGGCGAACATCAGCGCGGCGTTCCACCCCACCGACGCGCCGCCGAACGCGCGGTACAGGTACAGCGCCGGCACCGCCGAGAAGGTGAAGAGCGCGGCGGTGAGGGCACGGGCGTTCAGCCGGTCGGAGAGGTGCCCGGCGAGCACGCCGCCGGCGACGCCGCCGACGTCGAACAGGCTGGACAGTAGCCCCGCGGTAGAGTCCGGCAAATACCGCCCGCCAATAGCTGAAATTGCACGTGTATCCGATAAGATAAAACCACGTCAGATTCCCATGCTTGTTTTAAAATGCATGATTAGCGCTACAAGTTACTCGCAGGTTTGTTTTAGATGCATGATAAGCGCTAGAGTACTGTCATACATCTATCACTGGTTTAAGTTAAAAAGAAAAATGCTTATAATAGATGTATGCTTTTAAGATTTGGGAAGTAACCTACCCGATACTAGTGATACTATTTCACTATAAGAAACAACAACAAAAAACTAGATGCCAACATTTTTTTTTTGGGAGGCACTATTTGGCAGGCGCCAGCAATTTCAGCATTTGTGCAGGCGCCTGCCACGTATATGCATGCACACCTCGGATAAAAAAATTCCACTATCGCAAAACATTTTTTTCAATAAATGGAATGCGGAAAAAAGTAGAAATTTAGTGGAATTTTGTACGCCTGCACGATTTTGCAAATTATACGAGCAAAAAATCTCTCGACGTGAAAAATAGAAAACAAAATAAAATTTATAATAAACGAAAAACAAAATAAATCTATAATAGATCAGACCTCGCGCAAAAAATTCCACTATCGCAAAACATTTTTTTCCAATAAATGAAATTGTGGAAAAAAAAGTAGAAATTTAGTGGAATTTTCACTATATATTTTTTCCAGTTAACCAAAAAGTGGAAAATCAGTTGAAACTTACTGGTGGAACAACAAGCGCCTGCACGATTTGGCTCCATGCAGGCGCCTGTCAAATAGTAAAGGCGTATTTTTTTTTGAGCAAACTAGATGCCAACATTTATAGAAGTTAAAGAAAATATTGAATGTAGTTAACAACAATAATCTAGTTGAACAAAAAAATATCAGTCTCTTCATGCAAGTTTTTTCCGGTACATAATAATAACTAAAATTTTATTATTATATTAAATAGAAAAATAGTGTAGATTAGTTGGGAAAAAAAAACACTCCACGCTCAAAACTGAAAGCAGCCGACTACTGGATAACTTAAAATACATTTAATAATAAATCAAATCATAACAAAATAAATAATATTTATATAATTTTCTTGAATAAGACGAATAGTCAAAGTCGTGTCCAAAAGTCAACAGCGACTTCTTTTTGTGGGAGTACTAATTAGGTACCTAAAGGCCTTGTTGTTTTTTGAAAAAATTAAAATAAATAATAATCACTTAAAATTTATTGTTATTATTACATTATTGCACATGTAGTTATCTTTGTGAGATTTTTAGTGGTTCTTATCAAAACTTCCAATACTATTTTTTAATATTCTTTGTACTCTTCAAGCCTCACACATCAAGGATCCACAACGTTTTCATATTATAATCAATCTATCATTGGTTTAAGTAACCTACCCGATACTAGTTCACTATAAGAAACAATAAAAAAAAAACTAGATGCCAACATTTTATAGAAGTTAAAGAAAATATTGAATGTAGTTAACAACAATAATCTAGTTGAACAAAAAAATATCAGTCTCTACATGCAAATTTTTTCCGGTACATAATAATAACTAAAATTTTATTATTATATTAAATAGAAAAATAGTGTAGATTAGTTGAAAAAAAACACACTCCACGCTC
Organism: Raddia distichophylla; assembly: GCA_005191435.1. Lineage (NCBI taxonomy): Eukaryota > Viridiplantae > Streptophyta > Magnoliopsida > Poales > Poaceae > Raddia > Raddia distichophylla. The sequence goes on along the minus strand of SPJY01035200.1, from coordinate 83,892 downwards.
AAAACTGAAAGCAGCCGACTACTATGTAATCTGCAACTGCTATGCGATTTGGTTGTTTCTTTCCATCTGTTTTTGCGACAGTGTACACTGCTGGCGAGCTGAGTTCTCTCCAGGAGTCCAGGACCAACAGGCACAAAGCATGGATAAAATTTTCATTTTTATGGATGTTAGAATGTTGTTCATGAACGCCAATCCCAACAATAATACTCCAAATTCTAGCAACGCAACATGCCAATTCCAACGATAACGCAAATTGGTTGGAACTTGTGGTTTGGTATAGAATGAGATAATGCAGATTGGAACGAGTGGTTTGGTGTAGAATGAGAAATGATTTGTTCAAGCTAATTTAATTCCTGTCAGCTTCACGAACAAATGATTTGTCTACATTTTTTTTAGAAAAAATAAGATCTTTCCTCCTCCTCTTTTTTACCCGAGTCGGCCACCATCCAGTCGTGAGGTCGCGCCCATGATCGCAATCACCTGCCAAGCTAGCATGCCAACCATGATCAGTCGATCACACGCGGGCGCGGTCCGGTGCAGCTCAATAGGGGTAAGCCGGTGTGGTCGCCGATGGCGACTCAGCTGAATGGCGGCAAGCTCAGGTGGTGGGAGGAGGGAGAGCCAAGAAAGAAGAACTCGATCTTTTAAAATCCTAGAGTTGAGGAAATTTCTTTTTAGAAAATTATGTGAAGATTGATTTGATCGAAGCATAAATTTTAATGTGTAACTAAGCCCAGCTACTTATATATTCTTTGCCGGTACAGAATGAAAACGATAATTGACGTACGTACCAGTGTGGCTGATGTAGAACGGCAGCCAGTACATGAAGGTGTAGGCGACGAGCTTGGAGAAGAAGAGGCACAGCGCGAACGTCGCCACGCCGGGGATCCTGCATGCCTCCAAGAACCCCACCGCGACCTCCTCCTCGAGGCGCACCTCCACCAGCGGCGCCTCCGCGTCGCCCTTGCTAGGATCGGTCGTCGCCGCGGCCTCCGGTTCGACGGCGAGGAACGCCCAGACCACCACCCCGAGCAGCGCCATCGCCGCGCCGGGGACGACGAACGACCAGCCCCAGCCAAACCGCAGCAGCGCCGCCGCGGCCAACGAGCCGGAGATGCTCCCGACGGAGGTGTTGGCGTTCCAGATCCCCATGACCAGGCCCTTGTCGCCGCTGCCGCCTAGCCAGTTCCCGACGACGGGGACGACGGACGGCCACCCGGTGGACTGGAGCACGCCGGCGAGCACCTGCACGGCCAGGAAGTAGTAGAAGTTGTGCAGGCCGAGCCAGTACGCGGCGCCGAAGGCGGCGGTGAGGAGGCCCGTGCCGACCATGCCGGCGGAGAGGAAGAGCCTCAGGTCGACCCGGTCACCCAGGTGCCCCGCGAAGAACATGGCGGCGGCGTACGAGCCGAGGAACGCCAGGTCGATCTCGCCGAGCCGCGCCGCGCCGCCCGGGCCGCTGAACGGCGGCCAGCCGGCGCCGTGCTCGCTGGGGTCGAGCACGCCCTTGACGATGCTGGTCGTCTTCCTGGTGGCGTGGTAGGCAGCGTAGGAGATGAAGGTGAGCGCGAGCGCGATGGCTCGGGACGACGCAAAGGAGAGCGGCCGCCGCCGCCGCCGGGCGCACTCGAGGAGGCGGATCCCGGGCGGCTTGCCGCCCATCTTCTCCCTTCTTCGCTTATCGCTCCCGATTCCTTTGTGGATCAGGGTGCACCGCGGCTACTCGAGTATGTTGTTAGAGAATTTATAGGAGATCGACTTCTTTTGTTACGGTAATTTTTTCGGGTTTGCTAGAACCCAGGCGACCGGGCTCGCCGGCGCGGCCGCCGACGGGTGGGCCAGGCGCACGCGCGTGTGTAGTCGCCTGGGTTCCAGGCGCTCCCTAATTTTTTTCCTATATTTCTGTTATAGATGTATCAGGATACGAGAAGAAATTACAAGCGGTGACTTAAAACACTTTCAGCCGTTAAACATTGTGTTGTTTATTCAAAACTAGTCGAGTGCTAAGCCTTGCAACGAGAATATTGTAGTAGGCAGTATACAATTTTGCATCAAAAGAATATTGTGAATATTTTCATCCGAAATGTTTTGATTTTGGTGTCTAAAGGCATGTCTAACGGTGTTCTAAAAAATTGTTCATTATAGTGTTCTCAACGTTGTAACAATAGGATAGTGATAAATATTTTTTGATGAGGTCGGAACTCGGAAAAAACCCGTTCATTGGAGCTAGAGAAAGAGCGTCATTACAACTTTACAGGGTTTGCATTACAAGGTCAGGTGGCCTGTCACCCAAAAGGGGGGCAAAAAGAAAGTAAGGGGAAAGAAAGGAGAACACAAAAGGAATAAAGAATAAAGGGAAGAAATGAAAATAACTTAGGGGGATAATTGTTCGAAGGTCTTTAGCCTCCATAAGGGACCACGGAAGTAGCTTGTCCTCGATGATTGCAGAGACCTTGATAGCCGATAGAGAGAGATTATGGAAGGTTTGTCTGTTGCGCATGATTCAGATATGCCAAGGGGTGCGAGGATGCCGGAGCTAGCCGCTGAGCTGATGGATGCATCCGTGTTGTCGAAAACGTTGAGTAACCATCAGTGTAGAAGGTTTTTATGGGTTCTAGTGGAAGGCTGAAGGCAAGGTAGCTAGAGCCAAGAAGCAATGGTGGGCCAGACGGTTTGGCTGAATTGGCAACGTAAGAGCAAGTGATTAGATGTCTCTAGGTTACGAACGCATAGCGGATAGAAATAGGAGTTTGGCCACTACCGAGCGAGGAGTTGATCGACTGTTAAGATTTTGTTCATAGTGGCGAGCTAGGCAAAGAACTTGCATTTAGATGGCGCCTATGGCCTCCAAATGAGTTTCTTCAGTGGGGAAGCAGTCAATCCTTGTCATTGAAGCCGGTAGGAGGAGCTTGTAGAATAGAGTCACGTGAAAAAGGGCCACCGGACTAGGCTGTCTGGACGGTTAGAAAGTTGGACCTACAGAAGACAGCTATGGAGACTTAGAAATTCCTCAAGCAGGCTCCAGTGAAAGACAGGTCTGACATCCAAAATCCAGGCATGATTGGCTAATGCCTCTTGAACCGTGTACTTTTTGTTGACGACAATACTAAAAAGCGAAGGAGCTATGTGCTGGGATGGTTGGCCTTGAAGCCAATGGTCATCCCAAAAGGAGACGTCGGAGCCTAAGACTAGTTCTATTTTGATCCCAAACCAAATAAAAGCATGGTCCAAGGCATTACAAGGATTGCCCAGAGTCACCCAAGCCACCAAGGGCTTGCGACCGGCCGACGGTATCCTAATAACTCGGCAATGCCCACCATGGGACGAGTTTGCACCGCACTAAAGCTAGAGCTAGATCCTTCGAAGCTTATCATGTTGTTTCATGGTGGATGTGGGTGCGTCTAACGCTGCTAGGGTGTAAATGGGAATTACCGAGAGGACCGAGTTAAGAAGAATTGGTCTGCCTCCCTTTGACATAAGCTTCCCTCTCCAATTGGCAAGGCGGCTCGCCACTTTGTCTATCAAGAGCTGAAAGTAAAACTTTTGTAGGTGCCAGATCGATAGTGGTAGTCCGAGATAGTTGATGCGGAAGGTTGCTAGGGATTATGATTGAAAAGCGGACAAACAGTGATATGACAATCCACAAATGGCATAGTATTGATTATGCCCTAACATACAATCCATTGGTTACTATTCATTGGATCCACATCATTGAGGGTTAAATTGCAATGCCACATCGCCTGCCTGCGCACAACATTGATCAAACGGACAAACGGAAAGGAGAAGGTGGCACCCGCTTGGGAGAAGGGGCAGGATGACACTATCACAAAAGAAGAAGGCGATAGAGGCAGTTTGCCACATGGGATTTTATGAATATATGTGGATATTTTCTATGATGAATGAGAGGGATTTTAGGTCATTTCCTATGCATTGTTTTTCTAAGTTACTTCTATATATGTATAGAAACAACTTTGTCTAATATTTAATTAATTTATTTAATTTTGTTTCTGTTTATAAGCTCGATAGAAATGGCGTTCCCAATGAAAAACTATTGTCGTTTCATTTCCTTACTTTTAGGGTAAAAACAAACTCTTACAAGAAACAATTTTGTTCTCTTTCCTTGTTAACTATCCTCCACCTCAGCGTTTTATCCTTAGTGGCAGCTATAGAAATTGCGTGACAACATTACATTAGGAGTAGCCGAGTAGGGATTACAAAACCGCCGGTTAACCGCACCTCCACTGGGCATGGTCCGGAAAACCGGCGGTTTAGGGTTTAGGGGTTTGACCAAAATTCGTTTAAATAAATTTTGAGTATAAAATATACATAAAATTCCTAAAATTAATATTAATCATTCTAAGCATTTTAGCTTAAACAAAAAAATCAAATTTCTAATTTGTATTTTAAAGGATTTTATCATTTTTTACCGATTTTCACCTATTTTGACCTTTTTTTTAGAAACTACGGCTTCCATGAAAAAACGCCGATTAACCAACAAAAACCGCGGCTAGCCGCAAACAAAACCGGTAAGGAGTAGTTTTGAATTTGCGGCAAAAACCGGCTAAAAAACCGTGGCTAACCGCGGTTAATCGTCTCCGTGCAGGTCACGGCTCGGAGCACCTCCGCGGTTTTGTAATCCCTGATTAAGAGTGCCCTTGTAGAGTATATATGTCCTATAATTTTAACGATGATGAAGGGAAATGGGATTTCATGTAATGGCATACGTTGGATATTTTTTTAAAAAACAGCATATAACTATTGTTTTAGAGAAATTCTACAGAACGGGATCCCGTCCGGGGCGGGATCCAGACGGGATCCGTCCCCGTGCGACACGTGTCCCCGCTGTGCAGAGGAGGAGGGAGGAGGAAGGAGGAGGGAGGAGGGAGGAGGGAGGAAGGAGAGCCTACCTCGACGCCGTTGACCTCGCCCTCACCGCCGTCACCCTCGCCCTCGCCGCCGTCGAGCTCGCCGCCGCCGTTTCGGGTTAGGGTCAGGGAACATTTGGGTTCCCTCCGGGTCTAGAGGGAGGTTGCCCTTGTGGAGTATCTATGTCCTATAATTTTAGCGATGATGAAGGGAAATGGGATTTCATAATGGCATCTATAATAATAGATACAAAACGGAGCTCCCCCGTCCACCTCGCCACGTGGCGTTTTCCCGCCCCGTGAAGCCCACGTCGCACCGCCGGTCGCTGCCGTCCGATCGTGTGCGCAGGATGATCCAACCGTCTATTCGTTTGTTTAGCTATAAAACAGATTTTTTCGCAATGCTTCCAACAGCGCGGGCGCCTTGGCCGGCTGGCTAGCTGAGCCAGCTCTCGCCGAGGCGCCCGCGGTTCGATTCCTCCCCACGCCGCGTTTCTTTTTCCCTCCCGGGTGCGCGTGCTATTCATTTTTCCTTCCCAGCCTGGGCATGCTACGGGCGCGCGTCGTGCGGCTAGTACGTTACATACGTAAGGAATAAATTCCGGCGTCCGCATCGTAAGAAGGCAACGTATCACCATACAGTCACGGTCACAAGACTCTAATCGGGGAGTTAATAACAAGTTCATTCTCGAAGAAGATTTATATACAGTGAGACCGGCCACAATGCCACATGATACCAATGCTTAATTATGTGCTGGTCCTGCCTGACTATTGTCCTGTTGGTTAGAGCCTGGAATCACTAGTCCCAGTCTGTAGTCCTTCCCAACCGAACGCGCGCAATCTTGGTCTCACGTTCCACTAGCCCCTTGAGATCCGTCCTTTCGGTAGTCTCGGGCTCTCGGCGGTGTAGGAAGAAAACTGGCTGATCAGAATCATTCAGCTCCATAAAAGTAATCCACATGAAAATGATTGAAATTCATCGGTCTTACATACTAGAGATCGGAATTTCGTTTTAAATTATAGAAATTAAATTAGAGATCCAACATTTTTAAATTCAAATTTCGAACGGTTCGATCTAAAATTCAAATTAGAAAAATCAAACTTGAATAGCAATTTTTTAAAATTCAAAATTTAATTAATCCCAATCTTTGGTGGGAGATCTAAAAGTTCAAATTTTGAACAATTCAATCCAAAATTCAAAAAATAGGAATCAAGTTTAAAATTTAAATTTCCAAATTCAAAATACGAAGAATCTTAATCTTCGATATGAGATATCCATGAATTCTCGATTCTTTATGCGTGAACCACCTTATACGAAGATCAACGATTTACATTATTAGCCAGATATCTGACCCCTTCAGGGATTATCGGTGCGTGCTAGACACCCCCAGCTCAATCTGCCATGCTGGCATCTACCGCATGTCTACTCAATAATGCAATGGTTGTCGTGATACGGAGACGGATCACGTTAGCTTTGATCGCTAGCGTACAGCCTTACATCACCACGCTTATCTGGTCGCCGCATGCATCTCTCTCCATCCGAAACACCGAGCTAGATCGGCCAGAAGACACGTACATTTCACCTGGTTATGGACTTATGGACTATGGTCCATGTACGGCTACCTTACTGTTCTTCAGTATGCTTATATTATTTAATTTTATTAAGTAAAAAATTGTACTTAGTTCTGAAAAATACTTCCTTAGTCACAAAACAAGTGATGTTTTAGTTTCAGGAATTCCTCCCAACGGGATCCCGTCCCGGACGGATCCCCCCTCCTAGCGACACGTGTCCACTCTCCCCCCGCGCCCAGCTCCCTTCGCCGCGCGCTCAGCTCCCTTTGCCGCGTGCGAGCTGTGCAGAGGAGGAGGAGGAGGAGGAAGGAGGAGGCCTACCTCGACGCCGTTGACCTCGCCCTCGCCGCCCTCGCCCTCGCCGCCATTGAGCTCGCCGCCGCCGGGTTAGGGTTCGGGTTAGGGAACATTTGGTTTCCTCCAGTTGTAGAGGGAGGTCGGGGAGGCGGCGGACCGGCGGTGGGTGGGGCTCGTCGGGGACGGCGGCGGTGGCGCCGCGGTTAGGGTGGGCGGCGACGGCGCGGCGGCGGTAGGCTGGGGCGGCGGAGCGGCCGGCGGCGAGGGCGCCACCGACCGGGGCGGAGGAAGGAGGTGGCGGGGGCGGGGAGGGCGCGTGAGGAAGGAGGCGGCGGGGGCGGGGAGGGCGCGCGAGTGGAGGGGAGGTATCCCGTCAGGGTGGGCTCCCGACTGGATACCGTGGGCTAGTCGCCCCCTTTAGTTTTGTTCTAAGCCAAACATTTTTATCTTTGACCATTAATTTCTAAAAAATTATGTAATTTAACACTATAAGATTTATGTTTTTTGATTTATCATGAAAAATACTTTCATAACATATAATTTATATGGTATTAAACTATACAGATTTCTAAGAATTGACGGTCAATGATATAAAAGTTTAACTTAGAACAAACCTAAAATATCACTTATTTTGAAACAAAGGTAGTAGCATTTGAGAAATGGAGGTAGATAACTGAAATCAGGTTTGAGATATTAATTATTTCGTGACTTTCATATTAAAAAACTTTAAAAATGAAAACAATTTAAGAAATAATGAAATAATTTAAGAAAAAATAAAAAAGAATGACCTTGGCCCGTGCTGTGTTGCTGCTCATCCAATGTATACCCCAAAACATATATGAACCTAAAACAACCTCATCTTCTCTTCTCCCCAAACTCTAGGATCAAGAGATTCTCTGTTGATGTGCCTCTGCGGCTCTACCATGCGGGATCCAAATAGCTAAAACTCACATGACGTAAACACAACGGTAACACCACCATATAGGATTCAATGATGGTGCCGTCTATGAATGTCGTTACCTTATTATATGTGTCCTTGAGGAGCATGAGTCTTTCTACTTAATTTCTTTTTGATTCATTAATTTAATTGGTTGCTCTATGAATTGCGCTAAATTTAGAGTTGCATCTTGGTTTCGACTGGCCAGTTTACTACTCAAGACTAGTTGATTCGCATGTTGCCCTCTTTCTTGCTAAATAATTATAGTTGGTACTCTATTTCTATCTCAGAAAAGTTATATTGAGAAAGTACTTGAAATGTATAATCTCGGTAATTGTAAGCCTGTTTCTACACCGTTCTTTAATTTATCTTCGAGTCAATGTCCTATTAATGAAGATGATAAAGACTATATGTCCCACGTTGCATATTTCAGTACTGTTGATAATCTCATGTATATTATGATATGTACAAGGCCTGACTTGTCTCATGCAGTCAGTGTGGTTAGCAGATTTATGCATAATCCTGGTAAGGTACATTGAAATGCTGTTAAGTGGATTCTTCGCATGGTTTTAAATAGCGGACTATGGCAAATAGCGGTAACTTTTTTGAAACGCTATAAGGCTATAGCGGAGCTATAGTGGAGCTACGACCGATAGCGTTTTTTATTAAAAAAAAAACCATGCAAAAATAGTTAAATACGAGTAATTGGTGAAAAAAACATGGTAACCAAGATATTTGATGAACCCATGATCACAAATATGTTTCTAGATAGTAAGGCTCCACTTAAGTGACATACTATGATACTGACAATACGACATGATTCATAAAATTCAATTAGGGTTTCACAATTTGGGCTTAGCGGAGCTAAATCACGCTTTAGCGACCATACCTGCCAAAGCGTAAAAAATGGGCATAGCCTAGCGTTGTATCTTTCCATACGCTATAGCGCCGCTATAGCCCGCTATTAAAATCCGTGATTCTTCGTTATCTTAAAGGTACTTCTGATTATGGTTTGATGTTTGATAAAAGTTTGGTGAAGTCGAATGATGTTATTGGGTTTGTTGATTCTGATTATGCTGGTGATCTCGATAAGAGAAGGTCTATTTCTGGCTATCTATTCTCTTTGTGTGGTTCTGCAGTGAGTTGAAAATCTTCATTACAATCTATAGTTGCTCTCTCTACTACTGAAGCAAAGTATGTTGCAGCTACTGAAGGTGTTAAAGAAGCTATTTGGTTGTAAGGTCTGGTTTCTGAACTTGGTTTTTCACAACGTGTCAACACTGTTTATTGTGATAGTCATAGTGCTATTTGTTTGACCAAAAATGATATGTATCATGCCAAGACTAAGTATATTGATATCAAGTACCACTTTATCAGCGATGTTGTTACTGAAGGCAAGATTGTTTTGAAAAGATACATACTGATGAGAATCCTGCAGACATGCTTACAAAATCATTATCTAATATTAAGTTCATGCATTGTCTTGACTTGGTTGATATTCGCGGAGCTTAATGCCCTTCGGGGATTTGGGAGAACATTTTCATGGATTTAGAGTCAATAGGAGATTTGTTAGGATATGCCTTCAAATATTAATTTTTACTAATTTACCCTTGGGCATGCCTATATAAAGGCCCCCTTGTACCCTGTACTTCCGGCACCATTATAGTGATTGTTTTTCCCGTGGTTTTTTCCTCTCCACATTGGAGGGGTTTTTTTCCACGTTAAATCCTGTGTTTGTGCCTTTTATTCCCAACATTAATAATTATTGTATGCATCCTAATTACAGTTTGTTCTGTTATAAACCAGGATAAAAACCCCCGTCTCCTGTCCGTTGCTGTTCGTGGTTGTTCGGCGTGTCTCCTATCTCACTTCTAAAGAATCTTGGTTGACTTGGGTCAATATCCCAACCGTCGACTCTTACCCTAAACTGCAAAAACAGAAATATACACACTAAATCTACGTATTGTCCTCCCTCATAACCCTAAATATAATCTACAATCTACCCTACATATTATCATACATTAAATCCTAAATCTAATGTACATATGTAATACAAAAACCCAACCTGATTATTATCGTAATTTAAACCCTTAAATCGAATATACATAAATAATACAGAAAAATACCTAATTATTCTCAAAACCTAAAACCTATATCTAATCTAAAAACACAATATTAAAATTACCTACCGTGTGCTATATTGCTAACCTACCTTGTTTTTATTCATTACAACAGAAAAAATACAGGAGGGTTACAAAATTACCCTTTTTTTTTCCTCTTCTCCTCCTTTTTTTCCCTCTTCTCCTCCTCCTCTTTTTTTTCCTCCTCCTCTACTCCTCCTTACCGAATGAGCACTGTACGCGGGCGCCGCCGCGCGTGGCCTGCTATGAAGGAATATAGCGCCCGTCCGTCGGGTGCCAAATTCCCGCGGCCAAAAAACGTCCATCAGTCAGACGGTTTTTACAGCACAGTGCATTAAACACCCGACAGACGGACGCTTCTTACCTCGAACGCAGGCCCGACCGTTGCTTCCATTCAGCGCCCATTAGTCCGGCAATTAATACTGTTGGGCTTCAAAAAAAACCCATCCAACGGGCGGTTTATTTATGGCGCCAGTTGGTCCGGCGCCAGGTGGCTATTTTTTAATTAATTAAAACAGGAAATTATTTTTTAAATTTCGAATTTAAAAAAGCCAGAACAGTATTAAATTCTTTCCAAGCGCAAGGCTTCGCTTCGTCGATCCTGCCAGGCTGGGCTTAGATAGATTTCAACGTGTAACTCCTCGTGGCGGTGGTCCTCCAGAAGGATGCAGCAGATGCAGCATCGGAACCATGCGTTTGGCAGTTTCGTTGATCCTTCACGGTGCAGTTCGGCTTCGCGCGCACAGCGAGAGCGCATACGCGATTGCATAGGGGAGTCTCTGAGCTAATATTAGCCGTTGGTCATGCATGCAACATGAATAGCTCCCACTTTCTCACGTAGTTTTTTTTTTCTTCAAAAAATTGGACAGGAAACAATCCGGTCATTTCTCTTTCTCTCTCCTTTGGCTTGGCCAAGCTCAAAGCCAACTTTAACGTGTTAAGGTCTCGGTGTGAAATTAGAATAAATATTAAGTATCATTAAAAAGAGAACATTATAGGAGATGTAGAAGTATATGACAAAAAAATCTATGGAAGTAAAATAAAGTTTTGAATTGTGTCCTTCATCCCGTACATACCCTTGGACTAGCCTTGGCTGAGCTGGCTATGCCACCCGTCGCTGGTGGCCACCTCTCTTCCCCGTTTACAACCATGCTGGTCACCGAGTCGTGCTGCAACTGAGCATAGTTTGACATCAATGGGCACACACGCGACTTGAATGAGAGCGGGGGTGGCCAAGGCTTGATTTGAACCGATCCAAAGTGAGGTCAAGTCACCTGAGCTCTAGCTCGGTTTGACTCAAGCTTTGTTCGGGCTTGACTCAAATTGGTCACATGCTTAGGATCAGGATTGACATCGAGCTCGATGGAAGTTTGGTAGGCTCAAGCTCAACTCTACTGAGTTCGAGTGAAGGAGGCAAGGCTATATGCACTTAGTTGGGCGCAAGCTTTTGGTTTAGCCCTATGGTCGTGATCAAGGAGGGGGTGGCTGCTAGCAGCTAGCGATGTGGAGGAAATCCAACTCAACCAAGGAGAAGGGAGAGAGAGGGGAGGAGGAGGAGGAGGAGGAAGAAAAAGAATACGATCACTTTGTTTTAAAAAATTAGGAAACCTTGTTGCAAACGATTATGTGATAAATGATGGGGCTATGCATGTATCTCGAGACATGGCCAACGATGGAGATAGCCCTAGGAACTCCTACAAAGGCAAACCATATACTTAGTCGCATTCTTTCCCTAAAATTGTTTTTGCTATAAAAAAGCAACCGATCGTCAAAGCCTCTGGGGGAGGGAGCCTTTGAGTCAGACGCAGATTTTAGGCAATTGGTGTGTCGTGTTCCCTATTTCCCTTGTCCATGTTCATCTGACTTGGTTTTCTGATTCTTGTGTATTCTATAATTAGAAATTGGGTTGTGCTTCTATATATAGGCCAATATGAATTTGATAGCCCAAAGCATGACATGACCCGAAGAAATTCGGTTCGTGCCAACCTAGCCTCAAAGGTGTGCCAAGACAGTCCCGGACATGATGGGTCGTCTGGCCTAACCTTACATGATCCAAATTGAAGCACGAGTCGATTATTTTGATTTTTGAAGTCTTTTTATGTTTTAATGATTTTATGTTATACATAAAAGTTGTAGAAAATTTTGAGACATATCTTTTGATTTTGTCATTTTTTAAAACAGCCTATAATATATTTTTTAAAAAAGTATGTAGTATCTTGCATATTTTGGGCCACCCATCCCCAGGATGTGCTTGGACCTGCCCGGCCCGACAGTAGCCCAACGTGTCTATAGGCTGTGACGAGTTCGTTCATGGCTGTTTGTTCCAGCCAGGCCCAACATAGAAAGGTAACTGGGCCAGGCGGGCCTCTTTCACACCGCCCTAAGGTATAACATGCTCGGGCTGCGCCAGGCTGTCAGCCCAGACCGGTCCAATTCCGAGCACTAATTCTAGAATCCGTAGTGTCAAAGATGGCACATTTCCTCGACTCATGATGGAATAAGACGTATTGCCGATTGCACAACGACAGTCAGTAGCATTACAGCACACTAAGAGCTCAATTTCCTCTCCCATGCGGCTGCAGATGCAGAGTACACGATCCCAGACTCCTTCCACTCTCCTGCTCTTTCCCTGATTGTAAAAGAGCAAGATTGCAAGAGCAGCACTCCGATTTCCATGGTTCCAATGGCCGGCATGCCGCCCGATCGAATTCGGACCAGCAGAGAGCACGCCCTCTCAGTTCATCACAGTTTCACACGCCACAAGGCAAAGAACACCAACAGAGCACGTACTCCTCAGGTGTAAAAATAGAGTGGATCTACTCTTTCCCGCCACGCCTCACGGCCTTTCATTCTAACCACGTAGCTAGCCTACTAGCTTGCAGCGGCAGATCGCCATGGATGCATGCAGCTCCTAATGTTCCTCCATGGAGGACACGGGCAGGTCGCCGGCAGGGTCAGGCCTCCGGGAGGACTCGATCTTGGCGGAGACCTCCGCCACGACCAGCTTCGACAGCAGCAGCCCGGCGACGAGCGCCGACGCCATCAGCATCGTGAACACGCCGCTCCAGCTCCTGGAGGAGATGTAGCCCGTCAGCAGCGGGCCGGCCGCCGCGCCAATCGACCCCGTCCCGTCGATGATCGCCGTCACGGTGGCCAGCGCCCGGGAGTTGCCGTTCAGGGAGCTGTGCGTCCCGAGGTCGGCCGAGACGGCGGTGGTGATCAGCGCGTAGGGCCCGTTCACGAGCATCCCGGTGACGAACATGAGGGCGACGTTCCAGTACAGGGAGACGCCGCCGTAGATGCGGTAGAAGAAGAGCGCCGGGATCGCCGAGAACGTGAAGCTCGCCGCCGTCAGCGCCCGCGCGTCGAGACGGTCGGAGATGTGGCCGGCGAGGATACCGCCGACAACGCCGCCGACGTCAAACAGAGTCGATAGCACCCCGGCGGCGGAGTCTGACAGATACTCTCCGCCAATGGCTGAAAAAATGGGTGCAAACCGTTAATGTCAGGTATAATATTCTCCTAGTGCTAATGAGATCCTCATAAAAAGTGCAGGCTAGTGCTACAAAACTACTTTGAATTTATAAGTTCCGAGCATGTGAAGCATAAAATTGAATCAGAGCAGAATCGTTTGCTCAGGTTTTGCTTTCGATCTTTTGGTTTAGTGTTTAATCTGACTGAGTTGTAATTTTTGGACTTCCATCTATAAGAATGGGCAGAGCTCCTGCCAGTGACTGCGCCATCACACATAAACAATTGTGTTTCTGATTATTTCATGGTTTGTTTAACTCAAAACAATGAACGGCACCTTATAAAAGGTGAGAAACCAGCAGCAGGCCAGTCCATCCTAGAAAGATGCCATGCTCTTGTGTAGCTAATGAGTCAAACAGCACCATGGTTCTGAGATGAATTTAGGTCGAACTAGTGCCAGTGACGCGATGCCCATTGTGACAACATAACTTTAGACAAGTGCATAATGGTCTATGCACTAATTATATTTATGTGATCATAGGAACTACATATGTTCAGTCCCATCGTAACGAGTGCTTGCCAGCATGACAAGTCAGTGACTCTGACCTGAACAGCAGTATTTTCAATTGCTAGTGCACCTTGTAAAATATAAAACAAAATATCAAAGGCACATGAGCACATCCTACTACATAAAACAAAATCATGTAGTTTGTAGATTGTAGCCTGGATGTAAATTAATGGTTTCATTGGTCTGTGAGATCCACGGTGAAAACAGGTTAATTACGTCGAGGAAACAAAAAATAAAGCATCAATATACAAATAGCAAGCAAAACTAAACTAACCTGTGTGACTGATATAAAAGGGAAGCCAATACAGGAATGTATAAGCCACAAGCTTGCAGAAGAAAAGGCAGAGTGCAAATGGAGCTACACCAGGAATTCTCCATGCCTCAATGAACCCAACTGCCTTATCTTTCCCATCTGATTTTCCTTCCAACAAAGGGATATCAATGTCACCCTTCTCACAATCCTTCACATGAAGATCCTCCTCAGTTCCAATCACCTCCGGATCAACAGGCAAGAACAAGAACACCGCGAGTCCAACTAATGCAATCATAACACCAGGCACTGCAAATGACCAACACCATCCGAACTTCAACATTGCAGCTGCAATCAAAGAGCCAGAGATGTTTCCAATAGACGTATGAGCATTCCAAATTCCCATTATTAGCCCCCTCTTGCTCTTCCCAAACCAATTACCAACCACTGCAACCACGGACGGCCAGCCAGTTGACTGAAACAGACCAGCAATCATCTGAATGCCCAGAAAGTAGTAGAAGCTGTGTATATTGAGCCAGTAGCCAGCTCCAAAAGCAGCAGTAAACAATCCAGTTCCTATCATTCCGATAGTCAGAAGGATCCTTAGGTCCACCCGATCACCCAAATGGCCGGCAAAGAACATGCCGGTTGCGTATACCCCGAGAAAAGCCAAATCAATCTCGCCGAGCAATGCAGTTCCATCATCAGCATTAAACGGAGCCCAGCCACTATAGAGAGCAGTGTTGTTGTGCTTTGCTGATTTCAATTCGTGAAGATACTGATGGCTGGGCCAGTGCAACATGCCTAGGTTTGTTGTCTTAGGATCAAGAACACTCTTAACAATGCTGGTAGTTTTTCTAGTGGCATGATAGCTACCATAGGATAAGAATGTCAGTGTCAGTACAAGAGCCTGACATGATCTGAAGGAGATAGGGCTCCCCCGGACATACTCAAAAAGCTTAATCCCCAAGGGCTTTTTGCTACTACTAATTTTGCCTTTGCTATTACTTGGGGAGCCCATGAATGAACTTGAATTTGGTAATTCGCCACGAAGGGAACAGAAACCAGGAGGAAGGCGGCCTGTATTGTACTGTTACTTTCTTTAATAAGCTGTTACCTGAAAAGTCCAAATAGAGCAAACATTAGAATGACCCATAAAACAAAAGGAGTCGCGAACTTGACAGCTGACACAAATAGGGAACATCCAGTGCAGAATTGTTCAGCAGAAAATTAGCTTCAATAATAGCTACAATGCTCATCCTGCAATATTTTTTTTTTATGAATTATTGGGAGCAAAGGCTGCTCGTAATTTAATCTGGACGACAAGCTAAGTTGGTCATAATTTTGTAAGCAAACGAGTAGCATGAATAAAATTTTTGCACATTTACATGATTAGGCGGGATGTTAGGATATCAACGGGTTTTAAATCGCTCATTCGCTTAAAAATGAACGATCCTTGACAAGCTGACATCATCATAAACATGTACAAATAAGTAAACTTCCATTAAAATTAACATAGCAGGATAACCAACTAGAGATCAAATCAAAATATCACGCATTCCCCTTAGATATAGCACAGCCGAGTGCCCAAGTTTAGTGGAGAAATATTTATTCCAAATGATTTGGCAGTACTCCAATATCTCTATAAAGAATCATGCAGGCGATTGGTGTGACAATACAGCGTTTCGTTGATACAGCTAACAGTTACTTGAAGTTAACTGGGAAATTTGCTCGAAAAAGAGGCGCAAAATCTAACTCCAACAACCAATGAACACCAAGATCAAGAACTGTGTTTGATACTTTGATTCTAGGTTCAATCACGGCAAATAAGACACAAGTCACAAAACTGAACACCGTGTACATTCGGAAATATCGGAAGCATTAGGAAACAAAATCCTCTTCAGCCACAGCAACACCTTACCTCCAGTTCTGAATCGGAAAGAACAGAAGGAAAAAAAAAATTGGCGATTCCTGTAGTGACAGTGTGACACTACCTGTCCTACGGCTGCTCGTCAGCTAAAATACAGGGGAGAAAGCAATACAGGACCAAATGACCAATCTTGCAAGCAAACCAAGCAAGCCCGTACACAAAAGCAACCAAAGGAAATCTTCAGAAAGAAAGTAAAACGAGCAAGGACATATATACAAAACCGAACCAAATCAAGCTTCCGCAAGCTTGCAATACAAAGAAGGTAGCTGACTAGTAGCTGAAAGTAGTACTACTTTTTTATTCTTCTCATCCTTCCTTCTTAGAGACGGCAAGAAAGAGAATCGCAGGCAAGAACACGAGGTGAGACGATCGCGCTAAACAAATGAAGGATGCAGTTACCTGGCCGGAAAGAGAGAAGTGCGCGCGCGTTCTTGCTCGGAGTTGTCCCAGGAACCGTGCGGCTGCCGCTTGTCGCCGTCGGTCGGCGTCGGGGCGGCGAGGGGCGCAGCTTTCTGGGGGCGCCTCGACCGTGGCTTCCGATGAGCCTTTATAGAAGTTTGCGAGAGCCTTTTGGCCGGGCGCGGTGAGCGACCCGTGGTCTGCCTGTCGCCGGATCAGCTCCTCCGCCGGTGAGGTCACGCCCACGGTCATCTTGTGGTGTCGGATTGCTCTTTCGCTGCTGATGCAGGCTTAACAGTTGTTGGATTTCTGTTGTTTGCTGGTTTCGAGCATGATTCCGGGTACGCGTGAAGTTCAGCCGTTGAATCGGACGTGGCTGGATATCTTGTTTTGTATCCGATTATTTTTTTTCATGCATTACGAGGCCACGTATATATAAACATACATGGATATTAACGGATAGTAAGGGTGTGGATCGACAATAGCGACTTTACTAGTATCCATAAACATATTTTTATACAAATATTAATTAATGTAAATTCGGATATATATTACTTTTTGTATATGCCTTTATCTAATAGCAATTCAAGTCCTAAAAACCGAGTATGAATAATAACTTGCTAGCTGCCTAGCCCTCAGCCCATATCCCTAGCAGCGACGAGCCACTGGCCATGCGCCAGGCACCATGGATTGCTGGCTTCTTGGTCCTCGCATCGCAAGCTCGCAGCATCAGCACGACGAGCAGCGTGTAGAAGGCAGAGACGCATGGTGGCGCTCATGGCATGGCGGAGAATGGAGCTGGGGCGCACGCCCCAACACACCCCAACGCTGCATCCGCCACTGTCCATATGCATATTTTTATACAGATATTCTAATTAATGTAAATTCGGATATATATTACTTTATGTATATGCCTTTATCTAATAGCAATTCAAGTACTAAAAACCGAGTATGGATAATAACCTGAATACAATACGAATAGTGTTTATAATCGAATTCAAATACGTGTAAAACTTTTCTAAGATATAATTGTACTGTTTTAGATCCGTATTGGATAGTATAGTTATAAATAATGTACGGATATAATATTGGATTCGATATGGAAAAAATGTGACTCCCATCTTTCCATCAATGGCAATGGCCTCCTCCCTAGATAGTGTGTTCCTCTTTCTCGATGACAGTGACTTCTCTCTATAGCACTACGCCGTCTACCCTCTCCTCGGCCTAGGTTTTTCTTCCTCTCACTCCCTCTTTTCGGGTCTCTCCTCTTCTTCGGTTTGGGACAAGTAAGGTCGTAGGAGACCTGGTGGGTTGAGTCAGATCTAAAACTAGGCAAGAATTTAAAAAATCCCCAACTCAACCCAAATTGTATCGGGTCGAGACGATCTAGACCTCTGTATGTTCCTACGCTGGCCTACCTCTCTACGGTTAACCTAATGCTAAATTCTACGAACAGGTTGATGCTAAGCAAATAAGCATGCTCCCTTAATCATACCAGGGGTGACGACACACCTAATTTTGCCGGTTGGGCAGATTTTGCTGGCTGCTAGTTGAAGAGCTAAGAACAGGGAATAAAAGAGAATATTGGTGGATATTCCTCTGGAGATGGATATTCCTTAAGCTAAAATTATTGCTTCTACCGGATCTTCTCTTAAGCCCCACACCTGTAGGGCCCTTGCAAACCCAATCTTGTGGCTCATTTCCATGTGCCTGTTATTTTTATATATGCAAGTTGCAGCGCCAAAGCTAACATAAAAGGTAGCAGGCAGTAGTTTATACGGCCATGTTTGTTTCAGATTAAATTAAATTAAATTAAATTAAATAAAAATTTGTTGTTTTTGTGTAAACCAAATGAAGTAATGTTGTAGTCATTTTTGTGGGTTTTGAATAGTTTTTCGTAGAGTTCGTAAAATATTTTTTTCGTAATTTTTAAAATTCTTTAAAATGTTTTTTAAAATGGTTATAAATTTGATACAGTAAAATGCGACTCAATTTTAATCTGAAACAAACAAGGGCATGGTGTGGTACGTTAATCTTGTTTGATACATGGTTTTTTTAGAAGGATTTGATACATGGTTTAATAATACATAAAGGTGTAGTTGTGTACTAAGAAACCATGGTTTATTAAACTCGTTATTAATTAAAGAGTTTTGCTACATGTAGGACGTTCGATTTTCCCAAAAAATTGGATGTTGTTGCACTTAAATAAAAGAATGTTGCAGGAAGGTAAACAAATGTTGCAGTAGGTATATATCAAATTACTGAATATTTAAAAGCAAAAGATTGCACCAAAATGGGTAAAATGTTGCATAACCCAAACTGTTGCTTCAAATCGAACAGTGTCGTAGCATGATAAACGAAAAATATTGCAGATTCAAATACTGTCCGATTTAAATTAAATATTATAGTTTGTTAAACCAAATGTTGCAACATTAAAAAGTAAGCACTATAACATTGAAAAGTAACTGCTGCAAAATCGAAAAGTAAGCACTATAACATTAAAAAGTAGTTAACACAACAATTAAATTAGAGTACTGCGACATTCAAGTGGAAAGTGCTGAAATATTTTAATTAGAGGACTGCGACATTGAAAAGTAGTTGCCGCAATAATTGAATTAGAGCATTGCATCATTAGAGTGAAAAAACACCAAAACATTACAATTAGAGTAATGCAACAAAAGTACATACTACAATAATTGAATTATAGTGTTGCAACACTCGAGTGAAAGTACTGAAACTTCTAAGTTAGAGCATTGTAACATTAAATTGAAAGCACTTGAACTTTTGAATTAGAGCACTGTAACATTTGAAAAGTAGCTGCTACAACGTTAGGGATGATTCAATAGTGAAATATTCAAGAAAAAAAAAAGAAAAAAGTTTCATAAAAGCACAGCAAACGAGATGTTTCAGTTTTTATAATAGTTCAGGTTAAATTTGATGACCATCTTCTTTTCCAATCCGACCATCTTATCCAGATCCGGACACCACTTCCATGGAGAGAGGGAGGGAGAAAGAGGGAGACCAGAGAGGAGGTAAATTGGGAGAGATGGGGAGGTAAATATATATACGAATAGAGAGAGGAGGAGGAGGTATGTTCGACAAAAAGAGAGAGACTGAGGGGGGAGAGAGAGCTTGAGAGGAGGGAGTGTGATCGGTGTCAGCGAGTAGTGGCGCCGCTGAGTTCATCGGCAGTCAACCAACTTGCCCATAGAGGATTCTTCACCGATCAACATGAGAGAGAGAGAGATGAGGCTTGGACTCCCGATGACGAGCCGGTTTGGTGGCATCGGTGGCTGGCCACTACATGCTAGGGAGGGAGAGAAGGATGGTTGTGCGGCTATGTGATATCCTGTTGGGCCTTGGCCCAGGCCCAACCCATCCAAGAAAGATAAAGGTGTGTGGGGGGACGATGGTTTTCCTAGGGAAAACCCAGCCGCCACCTCCCCGTCGCCTTCCCCATCGCCAAGCCGCGCCGCCGCCTCGTGGCCGCGTCGACGCCGCCGCTCCGCCATCCAGTGGCAGCGCCACCGCCGTCGTCTCGTGGTTGCGCCGCCCTTGTGGTCGTCGCCACCGTCCAGCCGTGCAGCGACGCCGCTGTGCTGTGTAGCCTCCGTCGTCAACGCCCCGCGTCGTCGCTCTTTGCATGAGGTAACCACCGCCATTCCCTAGTGTTGCCTATGTTCGACCACCGATCGACACTCGTCGTCGATCTGCTCTTGGGCAATGTTGTGGAGGCAGTGGGGAAGAAGAGGAAAGAAGAAGATGGGGTCTGTGCTCTAGAAGAGATGAGGAAGGAGAGGGGAGACCTGGGCAGCACTTGATTCTTGTTATTGTAGGATTATAAAGTGAAATTAGACTTGTTCTCTCGAGAGTTCCCTGTCCTAGATGATAACCATCGTGGGTATGGGAGGATTAGGTTGGAGGGATGAGGTATTAGTAGATTGTTGATCTTAGACAGCAGGTTCGAATGAAGCTTTGACCTAGTTTGGTTGGGATTCAGGTCATGGCTATATGAAAGAAATTGTGCGTCTATGTATTATCTTCGTTTCGAGTACAAGAACGCAGAAAACAGGTAAGCGGTTTTGGAGATATTGCTGTTTTAGTGCTTACTGTCCAGAAATTGAAGATTGTTGGTTTCCTAGGTTTGGATGGAGTTATGGAGGTAGTTTGAGAGGCAAGGAGTACGAGATGTGGGTGGGGGCAACTGGGTTATTTCTAATGTTGATAATGGAAGCGCTACATTGAGATCTATTATTTTCCGTAGGCGTTCGTGCGGGATCGGTGCCGTCTACACATCCCTATTCTCACGGCTAAAGGCAAGTATATGTTAAACATTGTTTGTTTGGATGAGCATGACTGTTCTAGTTTTATCTTATGAATGGATGGCTATGTCCTAGATGTATGTGGTTGTGCTTTGGCTAGTTGGTTATATACTTATATGTTGTTATCTGTAAGTGATGAAGGTGACGATAACTGTATGACAGAAGAGCATTGTTGCATCATGTGCATATGAGCCAGGTCGGTGAGAAAGTCACTTTTGATTAGTCCGGTGAGATCGGTGAGAAAGTCAAAAGTGACTAGTCCAGAGTGCTCTAAAGTCCTACTCGGTAGGCACTCCACGGGAGTGGAGTAATTGGTCCCCGCCTGAAAAGGACGGGCAAGGTGTGGCATCGACGGGTGCGCACCTAGCTATACCGGTATGAGCTCACAGTACAGACGCATATGCATTGCATTACATCAAATGCTTGGAGAGTGAGTTTGATGAAGTGGTTGATATAATGATTGTTTTCTTTTAATGTAATTGTTGAAGTGATCTTGATGCCATTTATGTTTATACGTATACTTTGCTGAGTATTCTCCGATACTCTTGCTTTATTTAATTTTTAGGTGATCTTCGAAGGCGACATGCATGGGGGATCGTATCACAGTTCCTTTTGGCACAAGCACACACATATCTTAAACAAATTGCTGGACTTAGCAAATTTAGTTATCTTTACCTAATCTAGTTAGAGAACCATTTATTATTCCTGCTTTGTGTGGAACTTTATATTTATTCCAATTGTTGGACAATGGATTTGTTTATGGCTTGATGTCTTCGTCATCATTTTTAAAGGTATTAGTAGATGGTTAATTGAATAATTGTGATAGCTTCTGTGCGATGGATCAATGAGTGGTTTTGGGTTTTTGGTTGGTGTTGGGGTTCCCGTCCTTAACTACTTTGACGATAATAGTTGGTCATATATTTGTTGATGGTTGATTATATTTGTTCATCTATTTGTTGAATTGTGTTTGTGGATTAGTGTAATTTATGGGGAGATGCTGTCGAAATTTATAATTTTTTCGTAAAGTTAGTAATATTCCGAACCCGGTTGGGTTGGGATGTTACAGGCTAGGTGTACAGCGATGGAAAATAGGAAGGCACGACGTAAACGAGATTGCAAAGCGGGAGTAAAAAATATGGGAGAGTGCGCCTATGCACCGAAGCAAGCTAAGCTCGTGCGCGGCGTCCGGCGTCTGTGTCAAAGCATTTTTCGTTAGTGGCACTTCGTTAGTTAAAAGTATCATTGTGTTGGTTTTTAGAATAACAATTCGACTAGGCCTAGTTCTTTTTGGTTTAACGGCTTAACAGCTTAATGACCTATCTACGTTTTGAAAAGACATATGGTTTGAGTTTTTTTAGTCTGTTTTTCGTTGTTTTGAAGATAGATCATAATGCTTTAAAAATCAAGTCAAACGAAATTAATCCGAATCTTAAAACTATCTCGAAAGGGTCTCGAAGTTCAACCATTTCAGCCGTTCAGCCGTTCAAATAAGCTCAAAAGAACAGAGCCAAGTGTTGATCATAATCAAGAAATAGAACCGGAGAAGAATGCTAAAAAAAAACTTTGGCACAAAATAGAGTTTCAAACACAAAGAAACTATATGGTTTCCACCAAACCAGATATTTGAATAGATGGATTTTTCGGCCTAAAAAAATGCATAGCTTTTCGTATGGATAAAATATGAAAACGAACCTTCATCTTCTTCCGGTCGAGGTGAATGTGACACGAGTTCTGAACTTACACGAAGAGAGAGGAAGAGAGGGGTTCGTCGATCCGTCCGGCGGAGTCCAGAGTCTCCATGCTCCGGATGCGTCACTGTTGACGAGAGAGAACCGACGAACAGAGGGAGAAAGAAAACATTTCGCCATTGCCCCTGTCCATACGAATCATGCCGGCTTGGCCTGGCGCTCGCCCCCTGCGGCCCTGCCACTGCCAGTGCCACTGTGCCAGCTTCGAATCGCAGGGCCGGCGATCGATGTCAACGCCGTGCTGGCCCTACACGGATGGGCGTGGCCCGCCGGCGCAGTGAGCCCCCGCTGGTGTGGCCCGATCGGCAGCGCGTCTCGGTCTCGCCTCTCGCGTTCCCCGCCGTCGCCGCGGAACCGCGGACGGACGGACACCTCCGCCGCGCGTGGCCACGAGTTCTTGTTGCAGGGGATTGGTTCCTCGTGGGCGCACGTTCGCCCGCATGGAGAGCGACGGCCGCCGCGCCGGGGCGGCAACTCTTGGACGAGGGAGCTCGCCGTCTCGCACCACAGCGACGTCTCGCTCTCGCATCGTCGCGGGTGCTCGTCTCCAACCGAGCGCTTGGGTTGGGCCGATCCGCGCCTCTTGGCGGAGGGTGGCCGACGGGTCGATCGGTGAATCTCGGGGTTTGTGGCGCGGGTGCGGCCGACGGCGATCGGTTTCATCGCTCTCTTTTCTTCGCCGCCGGGCTGCGGAGGTGGATGGCGCCGGCTGCTCGGCGGGGGGAAGGTGCTGTGGTGTGCGGGTTAGAATTAATCTCAAGGACCCGCGTATGTAGCTGGATACTATGAAAACTCTTTAGTACTGTATTAACGGTGAAAGAAGAGAGACACTAACTTAAACAGCGGAGTATGCTTCTCTTTACTAGCATCTGTATGAGATAGATAAAGAAAAGAATACACACGATGGGAGAGCAGATCTCCAGAACTCGTTGCTGTTGAGATCGTGCACCGAAAAACAACAAATAAGGTTTTTAAAAAACATATCGTGCGACTGCTCGCAATATTCTTCCTCTACGTCCGCAGTGATATGCTACTTCTACTTCCTCTACGTCATTGTTGCGGTCTTCGTCGCCTTTGGTACCGTAACAATGGGATCATCATCGTCCTATCTCGATTTGAAGTTCGAGGAGAAATTTCCTGATGTACTATCCATCGGTTCTTCGCTGCTTGGTCTTACCAGTATGTTAGAAAAACATATGACTGCTCAAACATCTATGCGTATAATATATTTGTGTGGTTTTACGCTGATTATTAATTTGCTAGTGCTAACGAATTATCCGTTAATAAAATTAAATTTGAAAATGTTGATTTTTTAACAGTGCTGCATCACGGCGCACCATGCTGAGAGCATCCCCAGCAGGGCCTCCAAATTTCCCTCTATCGCTATAGTAACTGCTACAGTAATCGCTACAGTGCAAAATTCCTCTCACATGCATCAAGTTCCCTCCTGCTGCATTTGAATTTTTTTGAAATAGAGGTGGATTTAGGGGGTGAGACGGGGATGCTCTGAGAGCCTGAGATTCTTGGAAAAGGGGATTTGCGAAAGCTTTGGGATGAGCTGGACAGGCGCCGCACCCGATGGAGCGGTCGATTTCTGGCTTGCTTTATGTGCCAGGCATCCTCATGGCTGAATGAGCGCATGCAGCAAGTAGCGTCACAAAGGCTTTATGGGCTGGGACGCTGGGTCAGTACGTGACATGAATGAGTAGAGCCAGAGGTGGTGTTTCGTTGAGCTGGGTCAGTACTTGAAGACGGAAGAGAGATGTTTGGCTGCTCACCTAATAATCTAATATGCATGTTTTTTAGAGTGTCCTCTCTGCGAAGCATTTCATCAAGCGAAGGGCTAAGAATCGGAGCACCATCGAATGCATGTCATTGTGCTATATTTACTATTTTAAAAATAATAATAAAATTTGACAATATACTGATGAAAACGTATCCAAAACTGACGAAACTTGAGTAATTTTCGTTGAAACACAGGGGGGCCATCGTTCCAGGATTTTTGGCACGACCCAACACGGTGTTCGGGCCGTGAAAGCCCGGCCCATAAAATTTGGTGCCGCGTCGTGCTTCAGGTCATGCTCCCCCATTACACATCGGACCATCTGTCCTACATCGTGCGATCTTCTGAAGATGTTCCGGGTTACCGAAACTGGCTCTGATACCACTTGTTGGAGCCCACTGCGATCCTGTCATCTCATGGCCCGCCAGCGATCCTGCTCCCCCGAGACCAACACCTGGTCTCGGGCCTAGGTCCCCACATCTATTGGCCCAACTAGAAGATCAACCCAGGTCCTGACCCAACTCAGCCCAAAAGACTAGCCTGAAGGGAGAGGGGTGCCTCCACCTTTTAAGTTGTGCTCCCCCATCACCAATAACCGATGTGGGACTAAACCCAACAATCCGACCTCATAATAGTAGCATAGGCAAGAGGAGGTCAACGGCCGGCACGTGGTCGTGACCTGATTAGCCGGTGTGCTGCGGTATTATGGATTGGGGAGGAGCGCCCATAATCAGAGCCTCGCAGATGTAGGCAAAAGCTGAACTGCGTTACCAAATATCGTGTCTCCTGGTGTCGTTCATGTTCTTGCATCGGCGCATATCTTAACAAGTGGTATCAGAGCTTGGTTGGCGAGGTTGGCCATGCGGAAGATCTAAGGGGAGACACGAGGTTTATGCATACACGGGCGCCGCGAAAAACGCCCTATCGGCGCAAGGTGGAGCATGGCGACGATCGACGATTCGATCGGTGGTGTCGAACATTTCGGGCAGGTGGCTCGAACCGTTCGATGGGCTACTATTGGCAGGGATTGACCATGGCGATCGAGCTGACAAAGTAGCTGGCGAGGTCGGCAGGCAATGGTGACGACCTCGGCGTTCACGATCAGACAGGCAAGCACAGATGGATGCCGGATAGATCGGAACGGCAGGAGCAGTGGTGCGACCGGATGTTGCACAGAAGGCGCTGCATCACAACACTAAGGGCGAAGCTGTGTCGTGGATGCGGATAGCCAGGGTGCGGCATGTTTTGCTGTGCACGGACGTGGTGCATGGTGGCGGGCTGGGAAGCCTGCTCGAGGATTCAAAGATTGGATCTAGATATGCAGATTCAAAAGGAGTCAAACAAATATCCAAAGAAGGAAGCAACTAGAGACTGGGTATAAGGTTCGCACAAGACGCTGGAACGACTTTGAGGTGGAGAGACCATATTCTCCAAGGTGGAGTTTGTTAGGTATTGTGTCGAATATGTGTACGAGTAAGTTACATGGACTCTGTGTTGTAATAGGCAGGGTTAGTTAGTGTTAGAGTCGGACTCTATTCAGACCTCTACTATAAAAAGGGAGACAGCCCTGGTATAACCAAAGCGAACGACCTCATAATAGTAGCATAGGCAAGAGGAGGTCAGCGGCCGGTACGTGGTCGTGACCTAATTAGCCGGTGTGCTGCGGTATTATGGATTGGGGAGGAGCGTCCATAATTAGAACCTCTTGGGTCGGCTCATCATGGCACGGTCCAATTCCCAGGTCTACTTCGGGCCGTGGGCCTCCCCTTGCAGCCTCTCGGCCTCTCAGCTCTCCCGACCCCAAGGGCCAAGGTCCCCAACCCGAACGAACGAAGCCACGAGCGTGTAGCGCCTCAGAGCGAGAGATTCCACCGCCGCTGCCCGCTGCCTACCACCCCGCGACTCTGCGTCAACCACGCCGTCGGCGGCTCGGTGCGCCGGCAAGCCGGCGAGCGGTGCAGGCCACAGGCGAGCCCGGCCAGGCCACCCCTACCCGGCATCCGCGTCCCGCCGGGCGCAGGCTGCAGGGCCGCACTGCGGCAGGTACCGGGTGCCAGGCCGCTCGGCTCCTCAGTCCTCCCTCCGCCAGCCCGCCGGTCGTCGGAAGCCGGTCCGAGGCACCGCACAGGTAGCCCCTAAACCCTCTTCTCTTCTAGGCTTCTAGCCCTCTCAATTACTCAAACCCTAGGGCCTAGGCCCCAATTCCTTAATTTTGGAGACGAATCTTACTCTTAGCACAAATTGGGAACGAAAAGCACAAACCTAAATAAATTCCTCGGTCGAAGCTGTTTGGGAGAAGAAAAAACATGTGTGGGCGAGGTGCCCATATTAAATTTTCCCCTTCTTATAGCTAGTGATTGACTCCACCATTGGAGATGCTCTAACTGATTTGATCACCCTGTTTATTAAACAAGGGCTAAAGGCGTGGTTCGGATTATTACGGAGTAAGAAACAGGGCCAGACTATTTTTGCCAGCCTCTGATTCGGAGCTCTTGCTGCTGCTGGGAAGACCTGGTTCAAGAACATGGTGAGTTCAATTTAATTTATGTTGATTGGCTTGTGCTAAATTATATATGGTTAACATCTAGCCTTATATCTGTGAATTTATTTTCTTCTGTGGCCATGTGTATCATTTTTCTTAATAGCGCCTACTTTGCAGGCAAGTCTTGCTGATTCTTTCTTAGCGGATCTTGATGAGCTGTCAGACACTGAAGCCTACCCTGTGAGTTAATTTCATTTAACGAGATTTTATAATGGTCTATTTATTTATTTCTTCAGAATTTGTTTACCAATGATCAAAATTAAAAAAATCCAGGAAGAAGACAATGCAGAGGCAACAGGTATGGAAGAGGACGCTGAAGATGATATGCCCGACCTCGAGTCTCTTAATTATGATGATCTTGACAGTGTTTCAAAGCTGCAGAAGACGCAACGTTATTGTGACATAACACAAGTAAGTGACCAAGCACTTTAAACCCCCCCAATTTCTCTGGAGAGAACGACCACCTCCCTCTCACTGATCCACCCACACACAACATACTCGTTGTGACATAACACAAGTATGTGATCAAGCACTTTAAACCCCCCAATTTCTCTGGAGAGAACGACCACCTCCCTCTCACCGATCCATCCACACATCTTGTTGCCATACGCTAAAATATGTACAATATGGTTAGAGGAAACAATGATTTATGCCATAAATATGACCCTGTTAATATTTTTTACATAACAGTTTTCTCTCACCCCATGCATGCCAACGGAAAATTTTGTTTATGATTTTTTTTTTTGCAGAAAGTGGAAGATGCACTTCAGAATGGGACAGACTTCTCCAATCAAGGGTTCATCCTGGAGGAGGACCCAGAGTACCAGCTTATTGTCGATTGCAATGCTTTATCAGTGGATATCGAGAATGAGATTATTATAATCCATAACTTCATAAAAGACAAGTATAGGCTGAAGTTTCCTGAACTGGAGTCCCTTGTTCATCATCCAATTGATTATGCCCGTGTTGTCAAGAAGATTGGAAATGAGATGGATTTAACACTTGTAGATCTGGAAGGGCTTTTACCCTCCGCAATCATTATGGTGGTTTCAGTGACTGCATCGACAACAAGTGGGAAGCCTCTATCTGAGGAAAATTTGGAAAAAACCGTTGAAGCATGTGACAGAGCCCTTACTCTTGATTCTGCCAAGAAGAAAGTACTTGATTTTGTAGAGAGCAGAATGGGGTACATTGCACCAAATCTTTCTGCCATTGTTGGCAGTGCTGTTGCCTCAAAACTGATGGGAACTGCCGGTGGTTTGGGAGCACTTGCAAAAATGCCTGCCTGTAATGTTCAGCTACTTGGTGCAAAGAGGAAGAATCTAGCTGGGTTTTCTACTGCCACATCTCAGTTTCGTGTTGGCTATCTTGAACAAACTGAAGTATTTCAGAGCACTCCTCCAGCTTTGAGGACTCGTGCATGCAGGCTTATAGCTGCAAAGTCAACTCTAGCAGCAAGGATTGATTCAATTCGAGGTGATCCAACTGGAAAAGCTGGACGGAATTTGTTAGTCGAAATTCGTAAGAAGATTGAGAAATGGCAAGAACCACCTCCTGCAAAGCTCCCAAAACCGCTTCCTGTACCAGATTCAGAGCCTAAAAAGAAGAGAGGGGGTCGTCGTCTTCGAAAAATGAAAGAAAGGTAAGCTGTTATCAATTTTTTCTTTTGTGGGAAATACACATTGAACAATCTCATGTTTTATTTTGAGTTGAAGTGCTTCCTAAGTCCTGTTATATGCTGAAATTTGATTCATCACATAAACACGACAGTATATATTGTAGTAAACTTGGCAACTTGATTCTGCAGATATGCACAGACCGATATGATGAAGCTTGCAAACCGAATGCGGTTTGGAGTACCAGAGGAGAGCTCACTAGGTTAGTGTTGATATGATTATTTGAAAAATGCTTAAATTTCAGCATGTCTTAAAAAGGAAATTATTTAGCTTTTGACATAACCATGTCCTGCTTTCATCAGGTGATGGCTTGGGGGAAGGCTTTGGCATGCTCGGACAGGCTGGAAATGGGAGGCTACGTGTCTCAGCTGCGCAAAGCAAACTTGCTGCTAAAGTTGCCAAAAAGTAGTCTAATCTCATGTTTTCTAGACAATTTGCACTATATACATATATCTTGTATTGCAACATCACTTTGATTACATGTTACTTTCTAATATCAGATTCAAGGAGAAGAGCTATGGTAGCAGTGGTGCAACATCAGGACTGACATCTAGCTTGGCATTTACCCCAGTTCAGGTAAGGTTCACCGTGCTGTATCTCTTCTCATATATCTCTTTCGATTTGGAATTGTGGGTAATTGTTTGGCTTGCTCATATTTTTTGGAACTGGAAAAGGTAGTGCAACTAATTTTGTTGCTTTGGATCCAACGTTAACCCTGTTATTTTTTCTTGAAAATTTTAGCGCTTTTAGTTCATATAGGTTCCAAAACACGTTAATCGTGCATGCATGTCTCCTAGATATGCAGAGCAGACAAGCATTGCGAAGCGGAGATAGTACTTCATATTCAATACTATATTGCTTACTAGCTCGTGCTTTCACACTCGACGTCGTCATGCTTCCGCACTTAGCTTGGCTTGCATTTCTCTATTGTATTGTGCTTTTACGCTCTATTTTTACGCCATATTATATGGTTTATGTTGAGCTGATCAAAAGTTCCCTAAATTCAACTATTGGATCAAGGGATTAAATAATAAATACAACTATTGGATCGAGGGATTGGAACGAACTGTCACTCTCTTATAATATTATTAATTACATTTCCTTTGTCATCGTTTCATCTTTCTAATATGTTATCGGTTTCTCTACAGGGAATAGAGTTGTCAAATCCACAGGGCCATGGAAACCTTCTTGGAAGTGGAACCCAAAGCACCTATTTTTCTGAAACTGGAACGTTTTCAAAGATCAAAAGGACATGAGCAAAGAAGCTCCTACAGTTCAAACGATCTATCACATTTCCAAAATTTGTTAAGAGTCCTTGGGATGCAATGGCAACAATCACCCAGCTTGTAATGCTTACATTTTAGTAAACACGGCAGTATTTCGAGTGGCACCTACATCTATTTTCTATCTCCAGATGTTTGCAACCTTTACTGAGAATCAAATGTTCTAGAAATCTTTAGCGGTAGTAGAAAGCCCTTCATTAAATATTCTGAACATGAGAACATGTCTAGCAGGTTCCTGAACACTATCCCAGTTTCTATATGATCTCACATCTTTTCGAGGGTAGGGGCTTTGCTTGAATGGATAAAAATATAGATTTGGAGGGCAGCGATCAGTTGTTTGCATGGGTTGCACGGCGTGCCCCGTTTACACTTGATACGCTGTCAAAATATAATGGATAAACAGTGATATAGAGAACAGAACATGGAGATACTGGTAGGTGGCGATGCTCTGACAAGTCTGCTGCTGGATAATCTCACAATGGACAAGATGACGGCCAGGCCAGCAGTTCGCCACCGCTAGTTGCCATGTATCCTAGAGGTAGATCAGGAGGGATTCTGGTAGGTGTTAGATACAAAAGATTTGACGTGGGATCTTGTGAGATGGGAGGTCATATGATTCATTTAGATTCTGTGGGATAAAAAAATTAAAGAAGAAATGTTTCTTTATTGTTATATATATGGTCCAGCCCAAGTTGACTTGAAAGAAAATTTTTTGATAGACATGTAGAAAATGTGTGAGTTTATTGATCATCCTCTTTTAATGGGTGGTGAAGACAAGAATAAATGTTGGACAAGTTGTATAGTGCCTCAACTTTTCAACTTTATTTTGGATGCTCTGGCTCTTAGAGAGATAAATGTGGTAGGGAATCAATTCACTTGGACAAATAATCAATACCCCCCACGTTGGAAAAATTAGACAGGGTGTTGATTAATTCTCAGTGGGATATTTTATATCCTTTGACTAACATCGCAAAATTGCTAAGAATCCTATCAGACCATAATCCCATTGTTATTGACAACGGTGAAAAAAGCATCAGGACGGCAGGTGGTTTCAGATTTCACCTAAATTGGCTGCTAGAGGAGGATTTTATTGAAATCATTAAGAAAGTGTGGGAAAATAAGGTGGAGGCCACAGATATACTTAGCTCCTTCCTTATTAAGCTGAAAAGGGTTAAGAAGTTTCTCAAGGGATGGGGAGCACATTTACATGGTCATAGGAAAAAAAAAACATAGACAGGAGCTTAAAAAAAAGTTATGTGTGTTGGAGGATAAATAAAGTGCTGGTGTTATTTCAGTGGAGGAATGCAAAGAAAAAGTAGAGATTCTTAACGTTGTTCAAGATTTAATGAGAGAGGAGGAATATCTTTGGCACCAAAGAGCTCAGTCAGACTGGTTTTTAAAAGGGGACAGTAACACAAAATATTTTCACATAGTTGCTAGTGAGAAAAAGAGGAAAAAACAATTACTCAGTTCGCTGAAGAATGATCATAGGGGATGATCAGCTTGTTGAACATGCCACTAATTTCTATAAGAATCTCTTTGGTTCCCTTGAGGCAACGAGGTTCAGCATTAAAAAAGATATTTGGGAAAGCAACAATATGATTTCTAAGGAGGAAAATAGTAGTCTGACTTGTCCTTTTACTGAGAAAGAAATCAAGTAGGCTATTGAGGAAATGGGGAAAAACAAAGCCCCCGAGCCGGATTGTATCCCTGCTGAATTTTATCAAAAATGCTAGGACATTATCAAATTTGACATCTTGATGATCTTTGAAAGTTTTTATAAAGGGGAGTTGAACATTGATAGAATTAACTATGACTCTATTGTGCTTATCCCCAAAAGTCCTGATGCTGATTTGGTGAAACAATATAGACCAATTTGTCTTTTAAATGTCATATATAAATGGATTACCAAAGTGCTCACTAATAGAATGCAGCTAGTAATGGATAAGCTGATTAGCAAAACTCAAAATGCTTTTATCCCAGGAAGGTTCATTATGGATGGGATTATGGCCTTACATGAGGTGATTGATCATACCAAAAGAAGCAAGAATTGTGGGATTTTCCTGAAATTAGATTTTAAAAAAGCATATGATAAAATTAATTGGGATTTTATGATGAAATGCCTTATATGGAGAGGTTTTGATGAACAATGGTGCGGATGGATAGATAAAGTTGTGAAAAATGACTTTTTCTGTCAATGTGAATGGTTTCAATGGTCCCTATTTTAAAAGTGCTAGGAGGGTGAGGCAGGGAGATCCCTTGTCCCCCTTGCTCTTTAATATTGCGGTTGATTGTCTCAGCAGACTTTTGAATGTTGCACAGAAGAATGGAAAAGTGAAGGGTCTTTCTAAAGATTTGGTGGAGGGTGGGACCCCAATTTTTTAATATGCTGATGACACTATACTCTGTCTCCAGGACGATATAGAATCTGCTGTGAATGTTAAGTTCATTCTTTCTATTTTTGAGAAAATGTAAGGTCTCAAGATTAATTTTCTAAAAAGTGAGATTATTTTAGTGAATGGGGATCTCAACATTGATAACACCTATGCTGAGCTTTTTACTTGTGAAGTGGGGAGCTTCCCTATCAAATATTTAGGAGCTCTGGTAAGTCATAGAAGAATTAGTGTTAAAAATTGGGACCCCTGGTTGGAAAGATCCAAAAAAAAGCTGGGGGCCTGGAGAGGTAGGCTCCTTTCAATAGGAGGTAGGCTTACTTTGATAAATTCTTGCCTATCTAGTATTCCCATATATGTTATGTCTATGAATTTGCTGGCTAAAACTGTGATTGACAAAAATAGATAAGATTAGAAGAAAGTTCTTGTGGAGTGGGAATGAGGAAAAGAGAAAATATCACCTGTCTAAGTGGAGTGAAGTCACTAAGCCTAGGAAAAAAAGGAGGTCTAGGGATCCAAAATATTAGACAATTGAACATAGGTCTCTTATGCAAATGGCTTTGGAAGTTAGAGACAGGTCAGGGAGTGTGGAATGAGTTAGTTAAGGCCAAATATTGTAGAGGACGGAGTCTGTCTTTGATTAAAGGCATGCAAAAATGATTCCCTTTGCTGGAGAGACCTAATGAAATTAAGGAAATTTTATTTGATCAATAGAAGGAAGGTTGTTTCGGATGGAAAGCTAACTAGCTTTTGGTTTGACCTGTGGTATGGTGGCAGTCCTCTGAAAGATCAATTCCCTGGGATATATGATATTTGCCGGAATACTAAATGCACTGTAGCTGAGGTCAGGGAGAGGGCAAGCATCCTGACCTCAGAAGGGAAGTTGCTGAAAAGGATGCCAATGCCTGGATGGGAATGTTGAGGTCTCTCTCTCTAATCTCTAATTCTGACAAAAGGGATGAAAACTACTGGACCCCAGAGAGAAAAGGGGTGTATTCAGTAGCTTCAATGTACAAAACTTTTTACCAAAAGCAGGCTAATAGTGCTACCAGTAGAATCTGGGATGCGAACATCCCCCTCAAAATCAAGATTTTTGTGTGGCTTTGCTATAACAATGCAATTCTTTCCAAAAAAGAACCTATATAAAAGAGGATGGTCTAGGGATCAGACCTGTGAGTTTTGTTATGAAGTTGAGACTTGCAATCATTTGATTTTTGATTGCAAACTCACTAAGAATCTTTGGGGGTGTGATAGCAAAGGTGACGGGAGCAAGTACAATCCCAAAAAGCTTTGATCAGTTCTGGGATTGGTTTAATGTTTGGTTGAAAGGGCACACAAATCTTAGTGTCTTTTGCTTGGCTGCTGTTGCCTGGACTACCTGGCTGTCTAGAAATGACAGTTGCTTTAACAAAGATTTTATCAAGGATCCCATCAATTTGATTTATAAAATGCTTGCAGTTACTAAATTTTGGGCAGGTCTGGAGAAGACAGATGATAAGGACCTGGTGGTAGGGGTGGAATCTGGTAACGGATAATCTGAATTATCCGGCTACCGTATTTGAAAAACTGCATATCCGTATCCGCGATATCCGTATTCGAATACAAAATGGATACGAATACGGATACTATCCGGATTTTTTTACCAGATATAGATACCGGATACGGTTTGCGAAATTTGACCGGATAAGGATACGAATACGGATACTATCCGGATTTTTTACCGGATACGTTTTGCAAAATTGGACCGGATACGGATACGAATACAAATACTATCAAGATACAAAAATAATATCTAGATTATACATGCTATTTAGAGTTGTTAATTTTGTCATATATATTTTGATGATATCCATATATGTATTTTGTAAATTTATCACGCCAAAATTGTTAAAGTTGAATGATATCCGTATCCGATCCAACTTGGGTACATATCCGATCCGTATTCGTATTCGATACACTATCTGATCCATATTCGTATTCGACAGATATTCTGATTCGTATTCGTATTCGTTAAAAAAATATGGATACAAATACGGTAATGGCACTATCCAATCCATATCCAATCCGGTTCCATCCCTACCTGGTGGAGATGTGGATTGTGAGGATCTTCCAAGCTATCAAAGACTATCATGCTGCAAACGGAGATCAGGTCAAGAAGAGAGAGCCTACTGAAGATGATAAGTGATGTTGGAAGGGAGTCAGCCAGGGGATCGTGGGTACTGGTCATCGGATAAAAACAGAAAGAAAAACAGTGTTTTGAGGTTCGTGGTTGTGTTGCATGACGGCCTGCGTGCTCTGATTTTAGGTACTGTTTTTTTGTTAAAAACTCGTGCTCTGATTTTAGGTACTGTTTTTTTTTTGTTAAAAACTTAGGTTACTGGCGTTGCGTGGAGTGCTGGTTTGCTTCTTTAGGGTTCAGATGCTAGAGAACAGTGAGGCCACTGTTGTCTGTCGTCCTTTTCATTTCCAGTTCTTAGTTTTGATTGTAATGCGGGAAAACATTGTTTCCGTTCCCTCCATGAAATGGAAATTGGGGTTGCCCCTTTTGCAAAAAAAAATATCTGCCATGTATCCATCCCGACCGCATCAAAGAAAAGCAGCGCGCAAAAGCACACCGAACACTTGGCTCATTCACGCTCAGTAAATGAACAAGGTAGGATCCACCCTCAGATCTTTCAAATATATATTCACTAAAAATTGGCTTCCTCAAAAAGGAAAAGCTGTGGCCCTAGCCAAAATATTCACAGCAGTCAAAATTGACATACAAAGGGTTCCCACCTTGCTTAGACACATTAACCGTATGAACCGACCGAGCAACCACACTAATTTCTATAAGAATCTCTTTCGTTCCCTTGAGGCAACGAGGTTCGGCATTAAAAAAGATATTTGGGAAAGCAACAATATGATTTCTAAGGAGGAAAATAGTAGTCTAACTTGTCCTTTTACTGAGAAAGAAATCAAGTAGGCTATTCAGGAAATGGGGAAAAACAAAGCCCCTGGGCCGGATTGTATCCCTGCTGAATTTTATAAAAAATGCTAGGACATTATCAAATTTGACATCTTGATGATCTTTGAAAGTTTTTATAAAGGGGAGTTGAACATTGATAGAATTAACTATGACTTTATTGTGCTTATCCCCAAAAGTCCTGATGCTGATTCGGTGAAACAATATAGACCAATTTGTCTTTTAAATGTCATATATAAATGGATTACCAAAGTGATCACTAATAGAATGCAGCTAGTAATGGATAAGCTGATTAGCAAAACTCAAAATGCTTTTATCCCAGGAAGGTTCATTATGGATGGGATTATGGCCTTACATGAGATGATTCATCATACCAAAAGAAGCAAGAACTGTGGGATTTTTCTGAAATTAGATTTGAAAAAGCATATGATAAAATTATTTGGGATTTTATGATGAAATGCCTTATATGGAGAGGTTTTGATGAACAATGGTGCGGATGGATAGATAAAGTTGTGAAAAATGACTTTTTTAGTCAATGTGAATGGTTTCAATGGTCCCTATTTTAAGAGTGCTAGGAGGGTGAGGCAGGGAGGTCCCTTGTCCCCTTGCTCTTTAATATTGCGGTTGATTGTCTTAGAGAATTCTGAATGTTGCACAGAAGAATGGAAAAGTGAAGGGTCTTTCTAAAGATTTGGTGGAGGGTGGGACCCTAATTTTTCAATATGCTGATGACACTATACTCTGTCTCTAGGACGATATAGAATCTGCTGTGAATATTAAGTTCATTCTTTCTATTTTTGAGAAAATGTCAGGTCTCAAGATTAATTTTCTAAAAAATGAGATTATTTTAGCAAATGGGGATCTCAACATTGATAACACCTATGCTGAGCTTTTTACTTGTGAAGTGGGGAGCTTCCCTATCAAATATTTAGGAGCTCTGGTAAGTCATAGAAGAATTAGTGTTAAAAATTGGGACCCCTGGTTGGAAAGATCAAAAAAAAGCTGGGGGCCTGGAGAGGTATGCTCCTTTCAATAGGAGGTAGGCTTACTTTGATAAATTATTGCCTATCTAGTGTTCCCATATATGTTATGTCGATGAATTTGCTGCCTAAAACTGTGATTGACAAAATAGATAAGATTAGAAGAAAGTTCTTGTAGAGTGGGAATGAGGAAAAGAGAAAATATCACCTGTCTAAGTGAAGTCATTAAGCCTAGGAAAAAAAAAGGAGGTCTAGGGATCCAAAATATTAGACAATTAAACATAGGTCTCATGCAAATGGCTTTGGAAGTTAGAGACAGGTCAGGGAGTGTGGAATGAGTTAGTTAAGGCCAAATATTGTAGAGGACGGAGTCTGTCTTTGATTAAAGGCGTGCAAAATGATTCACTTTGCTGGAGAGACCAGATGAAATTAAGGAAATTTTATTTGATCAATAGACGGAAGATTGTTTCGGATGGAAAGCTAACTAGCTTTTGGTTTGACCTGTGGTATGGTGACAGTCCTCTGAAAGATCAATTCCCTAGGATATATGATATTTGCCGGAATACTAAATGCATTGTAGCTGAGGTCAGGGAGAGGGCAAGCATCCTGAACCTCAGAAGGGAAGTTGCTGAAAAGAATGCCAATGCCTGGATGGGAATGTTGAGGTCTCTCTCTAATCTCTAATTCTGACAAAAGGGATGAAAACTACTGGACCCCAGAGAGAAAAGGGGTGTATTCAGTAGCTTCAATGTACAAAACTTTTTACCAAAAGCAAACTAATAGTGCTACCAGTAGAATCTGGGATGCGAACATCCCCCTCAAAATCAAGATTTTTGTGTGGCTTTGCTATAACAATGCAATTCTTTCCAAAAAAGAACCTATATAAAAGAGGATGGTCTGAGGATCAGACCAGTGAGTTTTGTTATGAAGTTGAGACTTGCAATCATTTGATTTTTGATTGCAAACTCACTAAGAATCTTTGGGGTGTGATAGCAAAGGTGATGGGAGCAAGTACAATCCCAAAAAGCTTAGATCAGTTATGGGATTGGTTTAATGTTTGGTTGAAAGGGCTCACAAATCTTAGTGTCTTTTGCTTGGCTGTTGTAGCCTGGACTACCTGGCTATCTAGAAATGACAATTGCTTTAACAGAGATTTTATCAAGGATCCCATCAATTTGATTTATAAAATGCCTGCGGTTACTAAATTTTGGGCAGGTCTTCTGAAGACAGATGATAAGGACCTGGTGGAGATGTGGATTGCGAGGATCTTCCAAGCTATCAAAGACTATCATGCTGCAAACGAAGATCAGGTCAAGAAGACAGAGAGCCTGCTGAAGATGATAAGTGATGTTGGAAGGGAGTTAGCCGGAGGATCGTGGGTACTGGTCATCGGATAAAAACAAAAAGAAAAACATTGTTTTGAGGTTCGTGGTTGTGTTGCATGACGGCCTGCGTGCTCTGATTTTGGGTACTTTTTTTTTGTTAAAAACTCTGGTTACTGGCGATCCGTGGAGTGCTGGTTTGCTTCTTTAGGGTTTAGATGCTAGATAACAGTGAGGCCACTGTTGTCTGGCGTCCTTTTCATTTCCAGTTCTTAGTTTTGATTGTAATGCAGGAAAACATTGTTTCCGTTCCCTCCGTGAAATGGATATTGGGGTTGCCCCTTTTGCAAAAAAAACTAGTTGCCATGTATACATCCCGACCTCATCAAAGAAAAGCAGCGCGCAAAAGCACACCGAACACTTGGCTCATTCACGCTCGGTAAATGAACAAGGTAGGATCCACCCTCAGATCTTTCAAATATATATTCACTAAAAATTGGCTTCCTCAAAAAGGAAAAGCTGTGGCCCTAGCCAAAATATTCACAGCAGTCAAAATTGACATACAAAGGGTTCCCACCTTGCTTACACATTAACCGTATGAACCGACCGAGCAACCAAAATTTACACAAGATGTAGAATGGCCATCCACTCACCATCTCACTACTAAAAAGACAATCGGGTTTTTTTTACAAAAGATGTAGAATAGCTATCGACTCACCATCTCACTCTACAAAAAAGAGAGTGGAGATTTTTACATGTTAAAAATGATGGGAAAAAGTGCTCTATCTCTCAATCAAGTCCGTCGTTTCCCTCTACGTGACTCGATCTGTTGGATATACTGGTACCTTTTATCTCACGAAATGACCTGCTGGATACAGTATACAACCTAATATTCAGCCTATCTCGCAACGCCTATAACTTTTCAATTTTGTACAAATGGCATGTCCCATGCCATTGCTTCGTCACCTTCATTCTACTTGTACAAACAGGATATATCTTTGATCAAGGATTGATTTGCCAAACATTAATACTGTGCTCATGACTGAAGAAGCCCATCACCTTCCCAACCAAGTCGTAGCATCTGATCCACTACCTTCAAGCTCAGCTGCAATATTACCAACTCCATCAGAACATAGGTTGACAGGAGCAGAAAGTTATAATTTCCAATTTCCATGCAACCGACAACGTTCTAATTAAGTGAGGAATGTAAAATTAAGCAAAAAACCGGACTGTGATAATGTACAATTTATAATGTTAGGAATTCAGGATACTCACTGCAGGATCAGTGACGACTATCAACTGCCCATTAGCAGTAGACACTAGAAGATTTGTGTTCTCTTTGTTTAGAGCGATTGCCGTGATGTCCTGGGCCTTTCCCAGCTCCAGTATATGAAACATCTACCAGGAAAACATCTCTGGTAAGACATCCAGAAAGGGTAAACAAGGTGAATTGAAAGTATAGTTTCTAATGATAACCTTAAGTTTATGCAGATCAACAAAGCAGATTGAAGGCACATTAACAGATTGCCTGGTTTCAGTTTGTATAGATACATCATTCTTCCCATTGGGTTCGTCAGCCTCACGATCCCCAACCTCAGTATTGTCCGCATATTTGTAATTGCTGGACAAACAAGTTCCAAATAAAGCAAAATGGCCATCTGTAGAAATCTCAATGCAACTAATTCGCCCAGAAAAAGGTGATAGAACAGAACTAGCAATAGGGAGCCCATTAACAGTGAAGGTGGATAATCTTTTCTGTGATTCATTCCAAATCAAAATGACTCCTTGAGAAGATAAACATACAGCATGTGCTTCTGCTGCATCAAGCTTCCTTATCAGCCGACCAGTCCGCAAAGAATGTAAAAGAACACCTGACGTATTTGATGAGGATGCAACAAGTCCCAAGTCTGGGCTAACCGAACAGCTAGCAACTTCCCCAAGATGTCCTCTTAAAACATGCATAGGACCTTCAATTCGACGCCTTCTGGTTTCTAAAAGGTTGCTCAGGCTACTCGTACTGCTGGAGAGAGGACTACGTGGTGTCGTTGGTGTTGTCGGTGGAGGTTCAGGACCATTTTTCTTTTGTAAGGAGCCTGTCCGATGGATTCTCCAGAGTATAACTGTGGTATCTCGAGACCCTGTCACTAGGTAGCTATTGTCAGGAGAAAGTGCAAGGCAGGTCACAGGAGCAAGATGACCACAGGCAGTTTCAACTGTCTTGGCACCATCTGGGGAGATCAACTTCACAGAACCATCTGCATGGCCACCTATAATAAGCAAAATGGTATTAGAAATAGTACAGGCAGATCAATGTACAGATCACTAAACATTACAAGTGGCTTTAAAGTACCAATATCACACTACATCAAAAACAAAAAAAAGTCAAGTTATTAGATCATGGGGGGTGTAAACTGTGGCCTAAATTTTTTTCCAAAAGTTCCTTAATAGATATAATTTGAATAGAATTTATTTCAATTTCAAACCAATCAACATGAATTACAAAGTTCTGTAGAATTATAACCACCCTGAACGACTTTTCTTATGCACTTCCTCTGTAAATTTAGTTTGAATTGTAGTGCTATTTAGACATATGTATTAGGATACAGGTTGACACTTTTTTCTTTCTGGTATTCTATGTACTGTACATCAGTAGACATATATGATATACATAGGCCTCAATTTTCTATAAGGATTATCAGTGAATTCCCTGAAATCTAGTGGGCAGAACAACTCCAGCTTGACTTGAACTAGGATAAATCGACACAAAGAAAACATAATGAAAGGATGTATAAAGAGCAAGTGTTTGAACAAGTATACACACAAAATGAAATACCAGTAATAATCTCTTTGTCACATGTGACAGCAACAACTGCTGAGCCACGGATCGCAGAAGCAGCAAATGCTACAGCTCTTGGGAAATCGTATACTTCTCCCGAACTAGCTGATCCTTTAAAAATGCGCATGAGTGCACCACTGGTTGAATTCGTGGCATTTCTACCATGATGAAAAAGGAAAGGTGTCCCTTGGCCATCTGGAGTATTTGGCTGCCAATGATGAAGTGCCACATGCGCACCAGGCACATGTACATCTACAACTACAATAGAATCATTTGATACAAACATGGTACTGGCAGGAACATTGCAGCGATCTGGATTAGGAACTACATAAGATTTAAGTTCACTTGGATTCCGGAATATGGTCTGCACAGTAAATCAAAGAGTCAGGCCATGTAAAAAATTCAGCCAGATATGTTATTTGTTCAAAACCAATCAGGCATTGAACATCAAGTAATGTATTTCTTTTAGCAGTTCAGTAGCACAATGCTTAGTTGCTGTCCACCAAGAAGAATGACAAAGGAAATGGAGAAAATACTAAATCAAAAAGATTATACACATAATTATGTAATCGGGGTAAGAAAAATATACTGGAATGTAGTAAATATCAAGGTTTTAATACTGTTCCAGACCTGCTGCGTTACAACACCGCAATGTGTCCAAGGGAACATATCCTGTGCAATCAAGCATACGGTGCAACCACGATGTAACCGAACTATGAAAAATTCTAAAAAATTGTAGATGTACTCTTCAACTTACTCTACCTTTGTATAAAATTTCAAATTCAAATTCATCCTATATTGAAAGTTACAAAAAAGATAAAATTCTATCAATTTTGAACTCGTCAAAACTGTCAATTTTTTTTATAACTCTTAATATAAAATAAATTTTGCTTTGAAACTTCATACATAGGTAGAGTAAACAATGAAGTACATCTACAATTTTTTCAGAATTTTTTACAACTTATGATAGTTCGTTGCACGGCGGTTGCACCATAAGCTTGACTGCATAGGATATGTTCCCTGTGTCCAAAGCATACCAGCGGTTAGGTTTTCATACTTGATTGCCACAAATGGTTAAGCTGAGTTCATATTGTCTCTACGCATAACACAATAGTTACTAGGCACGCGGGACTACTCATGTCACACAAGCAATTCACATGTGACACTAGCTTCACTGGCAAAATTGTCATGTTACACCCTCTTCCAAGCAAACCAGTCTTAAGTTGCAAGATGATTAGATGATTACCAGCAATTTGTGGCCAGGAACGTTCTTTATACCCAAACTAACCCAAGTTTGGCTGAAACAAGCTAACCGACACTTGTCATGTTTTAGTCTCAAACAAGCAGAAACGCAGTTCCATTAAGTTATATCCTGGTTCTGGACTGGAAATATGGTAACAGAAAGTATTGACAAGTTCCTTCTTGTTGAACGTGAGAGGCACCATAATTATTCACTACTATGTATCTTTGAACTAGCAAGAGAGTTATATATATACAAGAGTCAAGAGTTACGGGCCATATCCTCTAAACATACTAGATAAGAGCTACGCATGTGGCATTTAACATTCTTCACAGCTTCTCTATCAAACTATCACTGATAAATGCAATACAAACTAATACTATTGGCATCATTAAGTTGCTGGATTTTTTTACTAGGGTGGGGACATTTGTCTGGGAGTACATGTGAACATGACAATACTTTAGCACACAATAGAAAAAGAATATCTGCTCTGTTGCAATTAATGCTAGCAGACAAAATAATGTCAGAAAATGGTTATATATATTAGCTCTTTGCTTGAAAAAGACTTGTTCCACTATAGGGAAAGAAGATAGATACACAGCCCCGTCTTAACAAATTGTAGATTGAAATACCAAACATATTTGGTCTCATGAAACAGATAACATAATTTACCTGTAGTTGTAAGACATCTGTGAATGGCTTTCGCTTCATGTGTGGGACAGTCAGCAATTGAGATGGTGTTTGTCCGAAGTAAGCTATTTGATCTTGCATAGCACGCCGTTGCACCTTTAGCATTTTCAGTAAAACATGAGCAGCCAGACAACAACTGCTACAAAACCTATATACACCAACTTGAATGATATATACTTACGGGGTCTGAAATCTTGTCAATATCCACAGTTCCCTCATATGTAATGTAGAAGAACACATTGTTGGCCGCTACAGCTTCTTTACCCCTCTGTTTATATCTGAAAAAGGATGTTTCTATCATAAGACAGTGATATATAGACATGGTGAGGAAACCATTAGAACTAACTTCTGAAGTACTAAACAGATGTCCTAGCTCATTCATGGAGGATAATGCACAAAATTTAACTATTTCATTGATAAATTGTGTACGAAATGAATGGAGTAATATGATCATTGCATAAGAAATATAGGCAGCGAGTCCCAACTTATTTGTATTTTCCAATATCCAAAATTTCTAATCATTCAGCTTCCTAGATTCCATAAGGATGCTCCATCCAAAGGATCACGTTCTTTTTAAGGTATCAATCTACCTCCACACCTAAGGATACACTTCCACACTGATCCTATGTTGATGGGAGGAGAAGATATGCTAATGGCGAAAATTCTGGAGAACATGACCATGGATATTCTGTTACATCAGATATTATTGCTCAAAAAAACAAGTACATGCGCTTGAATGGCAAGTACTTAGCAGAAAAGGGCAAACCATCAAAAGGTACTAGCAAGATCATATATATCTAAATTAAATTGGGGTGTGTGTAGCCCAAAAAAAGCTTTTAGTTAAAAGTTGCAAAACAACAACAAAAAAAAGAAAGCATACCCAAAAATTAGATCAATCCACTCATGCAGATGAGCAGAGACATGCTCACTCTCAAGAGCCTTCCGGTGTTTATGGATAAAATCAACAGAGTTGTCAGCCCAAGGAGGCAATTCCACAGAATCTGGAATGACATATGCAGAATTACATAGCTCTGTTATTATGTATTCCACTACATAAGTTACATAAGTAAAACTGTACTTACCTAGCTTTCCTCCAAGTTGAGTTGTACCAAAGTCGATAGAATTTATGTTGGTAAATACCTCAGGGACGTAAAACATCTCAGGGACCTAGATAAAAATCATCAGATACTAAAATGAAACAAAGATCTTAATTGTATTTTGGCACCGCCGCATGAGACTTACCAGCTCTTTTACATCACTCATATCTTCGAGAACACTATCCCATGTGCCAGCAAGATCAGAAAACAGACGATCAGCATGGTCAAATTTGCCGCCTTGCAGCTGTATAGAGAGTGTAGTAAAAGGCTCCACCCTGAAAAGGTAATACAAGACCTGCAATGGATATTAGTTGTCAGTATAGTTTTTTTCCTGATTAATATTGTTGCAATCAAGAAATGTACTGGACACAGTAGTCAAGTATTGCTATATGGGACGTTATGTTTTCTAGCTAACAGAAAAATATCAACAAAAGCAGACTGCATAGCCAACCAAAATTATGCAAGGCAGCCTGTCAACAGACAACAATTATATCTAATACGAGTATACTACTAGGAGAAACATGTGAAAGTATAACTTGTAGCTAATTGAGATACCATTTCTGGTAATGGAACTACGGATACTGCAAATTGATCAAGCTAAAAAAACATTGAGAGCCGTGTACAGAGAATTGAATGCAACCTAAAATCCTTGAGAAGCAAATAATGCCTGGCCAATATTATGGGTAAATACTTGATTCAGCTTTGTTAATAAGATATACCGTGCCAGCACTGG
The DNA here is from genome assembly GCA_005191435.1 of Raddia distichophylla. Classification (NCBI taxonomy): domain Eukaryota; kingdom Viridiplantae; phylum Streptophyta; class Magnoliopsida; order Poales; family Poaceae; genus Raddia; species Raddia distichophylla. The sequence continues at coordinate 39,852 of SPJY01035200.1, read as the reverse complement.
AATAATGTGAACCATAATGGAACTTTGGGATGATTGGATCCTCGAATGTAGAGTATCGTTCTTGAAACTTCTTTAGTCGTTCAGGGTTTAGTGCTCCAACTGGCTGCATCAAGTAACATCCTTTATGGTTAGCAGTTCAAGTAATTGTCAAAAGGACAGAAGCATTATACAGGTATAGATCAACCTTTGAAAGATCTCGGTATGTAAGAGAATCATCCAGATTCAACACTTTGGATTGGTAGTCAGCTATTATCCAAGGAAAAACAGGATACTGAACGAACAACCAAGATCATTATGACAAGTTAGTAGTCACCTTATTAGACTAGAAATACAATTACTGCAATAAATTTACCTGAGTTATGTCATTGTAACTGCGGCCAGACAGAGTGTTCAGTTCCATTAAGTATTCAAAATTGCTAATCTGAAGGAATTGTATGTATTTAGTCTCAAGCCTACCAAACAAACATGGTAAAAACTATCTTTAGTACACATGTACCTCCCAGTTAGCCCACCGCTCCATCAACTGTGTTCTTTTAAGGATTTGCTCAGCTCTCTGAATAAAATATAATAGATTACTGCCAAACCGTCATTGCAGATTGATAATAATAGACAGTAGAGATTGGGCAAAATATTGCACAAACCTGGGTTGCTAGAAAAATGTCGTTCAAATTAGGAGGTTTGGTGTGAACAATCGCCCGATAAGCATTTTTGCGTGCTTCCATATCCTAGATCAAGTGTCAGACACAAGACTAAGAAAGTTATTCAGCTGTAGCATGCATGGACTTCAAAATATAGACTTATAGAGTTGGATTTTCATGAAGGGCTTACCCCAAAATCAAAAAAGAAATTTGACCTATCTACCATAAATAGTTCCAAAGCACTTCGCCGTAACAAGTATCTGCAACAAGCCAACAGGTCATTAAAATAATCTAATTAGTGAATGGAAAATAAGAAACACTGTGTGGTCTAAAGATAGGTCAGAGACCCCGCATGCATTTTTTTGCTACAAAGCAACAAATAGCCAACTACTGTTTTAACAGAACAGGATATTTTCTACAACTATATACGAAAGAAATTTCTAACAGTAGCACCTGATAGAAATTGACACTTACCGTCTGCTATATATCTGATGAAGTGATGAGATCAACCAGCTCCTATCTTTATCTTGCTGATCACATTGGCCACTTGTGGATGCATGATCATCAATGTTATTGTCATTTGCACGCTCATCAATTATAAAATTAATCCTCTTTGATGTAACCTGTCAACAATTACAGCGATAAATGATACTACCTCCGTTTTTTTTATTTAACGCCTTTGACTTTTGGACACGCCTTTGACCATTCGTCTTATTAAAAAATTTAGTACAAACATGCAAAAACATAAGTCATGCTTAAAGTACCTAAATAAATCACAACAAAATAAATGATATTTACATAGTTTTTTTGAATAAGACGAATGGTCAAAGGCGTGTTCAAAAGTCAAAAGCGTCAAATAAAAAAGAACGGAGGGAGTATCAATTAACAGCTAATGTAGGAGTTTAAGAAAAGGAGAATAATGGATCATGGGTAACAAAAAAATCTATGATATTATCAACAACTTCGTTTGTATGCAAAAGATAGCTGCTGGTCATGTGCATTAAAAGTTAGAAAATTAACAAATCTTGCACAACCGTAAGATAGTAAGACGACTACGACAACAACAATAATTGATAAGTAATAAATAAAGATAAGGTGGTACTAGCAATTACCTAAGTTATGACTTTTTTATGTTAGGCTACTACAAAATTTAATATCTGACATAAATATATACAATATGAGAACACATTTAATACTTACTTGAAACGTTCCTCTAACAACTTTCAGTGGTCGCACCATCAACGATGGAAGTTCAACAATAATTCGCTCATCAGCTTCACTAGGCACATATCCAGGTGCAACAACTGTGGACCGAACCAAATTGCGCTCAGCAGAAATGCCAGAACTTCTTGAGTCAGCTGATCCTTTAACAGATTGTTGATCAGTGGCTGAGGAATGCTGAAGCTGGCCATCAGCACTGCTGTGAGTAGTATCAGATTCCAAATGCTCACTGTCCTCGTTTCTGTCTTCCATTGACAAGGCCTCAGCCATTATTATAGAAGCAGTTGATGGAAGAGAGTCTGTTAATGAAGAATCTGCACCGTCCAGGTTGCATTCATTGGATTGAGCAACAGTGCTAAGAAGCTGCCGGTCTTCATAGTCAGCAGCTGCACCCAAATGATCGGACCCCTTATAGTTTATTTTCATAAATCTTCTCATTCTTGAAGAACTTTCAGTAAAATCTAATTTCCAATAAATCTGCAGAACAAGGAATTAAAAATATTACAATATGTCCCAGAGATTTTTCCTGGTTTAACACATAGTACTTCTTTCTCATGAAGATGTAAAGCATGTCACAAAAAACAGTAAACAATTACAGAATGTACAGGTCAACAAAGTTTTAAATGTTTCAAACCTTCAATTAAGGAGAACAGGGCAGGAAAACAGAGACAATAAATTAGTAGTTATGCAGGGAAAAATAGATACAACAAATTAGTGGTCACGCGTACACGGTAAGGGCTAAACAGAGGCTCTCCAAAAGGTCCATATAATCTTCCCATCTCTGTAAGGCAATGAAGAAGATGCCGCCATGCTCTAACTCCAGTTGCTGCACGATGCCGATTCACCACATCAGCTTGTGTTTGCCTCTCCATCTGCATGTTCCAATGTTTATGTAATACATGGTAAATTCTAAATATCGGAAATGGAAATGATCCAAATGGATTACCTCAACTCTCTGTAAGTTCCGTGCTAACGCAAAACCAGATACAAGAATCGCAACATATTTGTATGAAAGAGCTGAAAAATCCCTTCCTGAAAGTGATTTGGAATCAGCTGACTGCAGGCACTCTAACCAAGCAGCACTCATAGCTTCAGATGTATTCCACCTCTTTGCACGCTCAATATCACCTGCACTCCTCCTTTGTCCTGATGTTGCCATTGCTACTGCACTAAGACCCCTTCCTGAACCGATCTTTGCATTCCGCTCAAGATCACGAGTAGCAGCTAATGCAGCAGCTTTGACTGCCGCTTTGTCCTTTGGGGTGGGCCCAGGCTTGTTGGATGCTGGTTCAGCAGGCTTCTGGAAACTTGAGAAAGTCTGTAGCCTTGCTGCTGCTTTACGCTCGGGCAATGATGTGTCCCATCTATTCAAGGTATTCCTTGGAAGTGTTACTGTTTCCGTCCCAGAGGCACCAGCAGCCATCATGGCTAATGCCATTGCCACTGGTGGTGAAGCAAAAGCAGCAGCCCAGCCAGGTGATATCATTGAAAGAGCAGCCTGAGCCATAAAAGGTGAAAAAAAAATCTCATTTATAAAATACCTTTTGAAAAGAAAAAAAAATGATAACATATGATGGCAATCTTTAAACAAGATAGGACCTACTACATTTTCCTCCTAAAATATGAAGAGCTCAGATTAATAAGAAAGAAAAAGATCAAGAAGTCCATTACTAAAAGACTAAACTAGGCCTATGGTGACTTTATGGGTGATTGATACCAATTCAACCTTTCACTAAAACTAGTTGAAAAAATTATAGAAATATTATGCCTACTTGCGTTTTTTCTCAATTTATATGTTAAAGAGAGAATGCGAGTAAAACAAACACGGCTGAAATTCACCAGGTGAAACTTTCAGACTGTATTATAGTAGTATCAAGGTATCACCTAACTTCAATCATAATTAGTTTTGACAAAGAATCAGCCAATACCTCCATTGGTAATGCATCAGCTGCCAGAGCACGATCATCAGCAATCAGTGGATTTTGTCCATCTGAAGAAGTAAGTTCATGAATACCAGCCAAAAGTGGACGCCATCTTCTGAGGATAGCTATAAATGGTGGTAAAATCAGCTCAATGTATTGTTTCCTTAGGAGTTTTCTGTCCCTACCAACGGCATGCCATACCTGCATCATGAGTTAACATAAACTTTTGTTAAAAAAATGAATTAAGACAGTATAAACATTTACGAAACTGACATGAAATAACATCCTTGTTTTCCCAGTAAAAGATATTGCTGAAATGCAACAAGAAAAATATTAGAAGATTAAAGCATGAGCACACCATTTATTTGTGAAGTTATCATTGACCGACAAATGATAGTAGTGTTTAAATGAATGCTGACACAACTGTTTACAAAAAAGGATCACACACAAAGAATACAGCATAGAACTGAGCTTTGAATCAGAGATGGTACTCAAGAATAACGCCCAACACATGTTTTATCAACCAGGACAGTTTTGACTTAGAACATTTTCACAAATACGAAATATCAAGAAGTAAAACGAATTAGACAGTTCAAGGATTTGAGAGAAGATAAAAAATAAAGATATATTTTTACAAAATGAGCGAAAAAAAATAAAATTTACTTATAAATTTTAGAACAGGAAAGCTAAATTTGGGGTGATATAATTTGTAGCACTGTCAAGAAGAAAAATGTTACAGGCCAGCTGCAATATTCCACCCAGGAGCATGTCTCCTGATTGAATTTGACAGATGACATGCTTAAGTGAAGAATGAGATACAAACTGACCTCTGAATAGAGAATAGAGGAAGCAACCAATACTCTCTGTCTCTTAGACTCAGAAATTGGCGTATTGAGGATAGGGCCAAGCACACTGTAAATTCACACGATTTCCAATGAAATAAGAATTGACAAAAAAATCATCCAGAATACACTAGGAGAACACCTAGAATTTATGATGAAAATATCAAGGCAACTGTTCTACATTAAAGTTCTGAACTTCTGATCACTAAATTGCGAAAAAGTATGCAGTAGATTTTTTTCCCCAAGGAGATGATGGTGCATCCGAGAAAAAAAAATCAACACCAAATACTATTTCAAATTTTCAGCAATTGCAGATGTTCAGCTCCTACCAAAGATAGCAAAGTAATGTGTTCTGCTAAGCTAACTGGCTTTTGTTATTTTTTTCCTATCAAAATGGATTTTGTTAGTTCAACAGCAAAATATAGTTTTTACTTTTCAGATATAATTCCTTTTCCTGCACTTTGACACATGATGGTGCATATTATGTACCTCCAAAGAAGTGCAGACTGAGGTTTTCTTGTAGATGAGCAATTGTTGCCATCAAAAGGCATCATGCTTCCAACTTGATGGCCCATCCCTTCAGATATGACATCCTTTATAATAGTGTTCCTCATAAGAGTGTCACTTTCACCATTGTCATCCTCCCTCATTGAGACAAGAGTCATTCTGAGCATGCAAAGAAATGGCTGATCACTATCTAATAACTGATAAAGTGCTGTCATAACCCCCATACCAGGGCCAGATCCCCCTCCGATACCAAGACCGCCGCCAAGTCCAGAATCATCTAACAGAAGTGCTTGCAACACTGCAACAGATTTTTTCACAACAGGAAGTTCAATCCAATTCCCATTTGAGTCCTTCTCTAGAACAGATTTCCAAGATTCACAACCACTTCCACCGCCACCAAATATATCACATTTGGATGGAATGCCTACACCATACCACAAGCGGCTTCTGTACTTCCAACTTTCTGCAAGTTCCACAATGCAGCTCCCATAAGACACAAAAGCATGCTTGACAGATTCATAAGGCTCAGCTGCTGCTGCTGCTGTAAGGCGTTCCATTGTGGCAGCAGAAATCTGTCCATTAGCATCAGCCATAGAGGTAAGCACCTGCTTTGTTCACATAGTAAACATAAATGAACACACAATTCATATAAGCATACGAATAAAGTTTGAACAGACATCTGCTAAGTCTTGACTCTTTGAGCCATGAGGAAACAATTACAGTGGATTATAGACATATGTATAATGTATTACGTAGCTGGAAACTAAAGTGGCATGTATTTTAGTATCTCCTCTATTAAAAAACACCAACCACCACTCCAGCTTTTTCTTCATGCAATCTATAATAACATGCTGAATACCTATACAAGACGATTTTCTAGTGTTCACCATGCCAATAAGTTGATCCTGTAGTGTGCCTAGCTGACTAAGGTGAACTAGCTATTATGAAAAAACTATTATGAAATATCCAGTCACTTCAGATAATTATTATGATAAACTGGCTAGAATAAGCCAACAATATGGTGTGAGAATGAAAACAAAGTAAACCTGAAGTGATCATTCATGACTCATGACTGACAGTGGCACTTTTGACAATAACTTCACGCGTCATCTTGAAGAAAATAGTACAATGGACTCTCAAACACAAACACATTGAAGCAAGATGGCTAGCGCATATAAAAAATAAAGTACAGCTACTTAAATTTTAAGCCAAATTAGAAATAAATAACCATTTCACCAAAATAATGAATAAATGACAGGATGTAATCTTATATAGCCATTCTGTGCTACATACATCTAGTGGAAGGCCACCAGCCTCACTGGACAAAGATGACTGTCTCGAGACCCCAGCATCCATATGTTCACTACCAGTCCTACCCAATGAATTTGACCGACTAGCAGCAGACGAAGCCATTGAGGCAGAAGATACAACAGTATCGAGCGAACGGGATGAGCAAAAGTGTTGACCATGTGACCTCAGATGATCTTCTACAAGCATCAGAATAACTATTGCATTTTCTGCTAGTGCTACGGAAAGATGAGCAGCATTTTCTGCTTGTACTTTTGCTTCTTCAGGAGACAAACCTTCGGCAGCAACACCAGCTGCAGCAGCTGCAATCACTTCAGTCTGCTGTAGAGACAGGCAAAAGAAAGGCATTGTAGATGAGACTAATAAAGCAGTAGAAACAGGCAAAAGAAAGTTATTGTAGACGAGACTAATAAAGTATGAAAATGCTTCCACATTTATGGTAATATTTTCGAACTGTAAAACTTGTAGCACCATGAGAAATGCACCACAACATTCGAAGTAACGTTAAAGTACATAGTTACTGTCCGAGTTCAAAAACTATATTAATCAAAATTGGTTTGGTCCATTTAGAATCTGCATTCCAGCAACATCATTAATAACATAAACAAATACAGTTGGCATTTTTTTGTGCCAAAGTTGCAGAAGTAGTCAAAGCTACCAGTTCTAGTATTGTACTATTTCAATCATGAAGAACCCCCATACTCCATCTAGGTTTATGCTGACCTTTTCCCGATTATTATCACTTTTTAAACAAGGCTAGGACCAAACAGCTTTCTTGACACTAGAAGAAGGGTAAAAAATAGGAATAAGTCCATTCTATATACCCAAACTATTTAGTCCACTTAATCCCCCAAGTTATGAAATGATCCATTTTACATACCTGGATGATTGAAACCGGAGCAAATAACCCCTCGGAGTGGTGCCAAAGGTGGTTTTATCATTTATAATTCAAATCAATCTATTTTACACAATCAAGTTATTGAAAAAATCAACTGAACCTTAAAACAGTAAAAGAATATTAAAAATATTCAATTCCTTCAAGATTTTGAGTAAAATATTCATTGGTATGAATTCTTTTGTCCTTTAGGAGGTTTATTAGATTTTTTGGACTTATTCAGTAATTTGAGGGTGTAAAACGGATTTATTTAAATCAGAAATAGCAAAACCACCTTCAAAACCACCATAAGGGGTTATTTGCTCCGGTTTTCATAGTTGAGGTATGTAAAACGGACCATTTCATAGTTTGGACGGTTAAATAGATTTTCTCAATGGTACAGGTATGTAAAGTGCACTTTTCCCTTAAAAAATACAAATATAGAAAGTAGCAACGACAAAGAATAGAAAAAACAATGGCTTGCACCTATACATAAAATATCTGGACCTGTCAAGCAAATAAAATATTGTCAAGAAAAGGACAACTACCTGAACTTGAAGCTCCCTGGCAGAAAAATCAAGCAGATCACCCAATAATCTCCTTCTGAAAATTGGTAATGACTCTTCACGCCTTAAAAAAAGGTAGCAGGATTTTATAAAAATGGGAATAACCCCAAAAACAATAGGTCAGACAGTTCCAGAAAAAAAGGAGGGATTTCATCATATGCCATTCCCAAAATTTGGCAATTCAGGATTTACCACTCATGTGTCTATGACATGTGGCCACATGTCATTGACTCAGGGAGTTAGCAACTCCTGAATTATTACAAAAAAGAAATTGTGGAGTACCTAGTGCATGCATATTGCATGCACACGGAAATGGAGGGGAGGGCAGGGTACCTGATTCGTTGGCCTCCAGTGCTAGATCCTCCAACCATTGAAAGCCACTCTGCACAATGAATTGTAGCCTCCACATCCTAAATTGTTACAGGAACAACAAAAAACTTTTAAGATACAATGCAGAGCCATAAGTGATACAGGCAGCTTAAACACACCTACAAAGAGGTGTGAGGCACTGCAACTAAAAATGAAAAGGTGTTTATGAATCAGATGCTTTAGACATAGCATTAGTTTACCTTCCACCCATCTTTTTGTCGCATTGAATGCTCCAACATGATAATCAGGAAATTGTGTATGAGGTCTTCAATCTCACCAATGCTTACACCATCAACATTTTTTTTAGCACCCATCTATAATCACAAAATTCAAAATTAGAACAACGGGTAGCATACGGCACAAAATGTTAGTTGGGACAACTATTGCATCTCACTATTCTCATTACAATCAACTATTGCATCTCACAATTCTCATTACAATACATGCTCATTTGGAAAAGCTAACCGCTTACCTCATTATTATAAATCAAAACCTCCAAAATCCATTCAGGCCATTCTGCAATAGAGGTCATTGTGGTTCTGTTCTCTGCATGACTGCAAGCCAAAAACAGAAGGTCCTGAAATGATATAGAAGGAAAGTTTGACACCATAAGACAAAGTGTAAGAGAAAATGAAAGAATTGATAAGAGCAAACAAAAATAAATGTTTGAAACAGAGGGTAAACATATAAGCACGTAATGCAATGCAAGCGAAAATACAAATCATGAGCAATTTATTGTGAGACAACAAAAACACACCTGTATAGCACGAGCCTGGAATGACCTTGATGCATATGGAAGTGAGCGAAGCAAGACTAGCAAAAGTTGAATATGTTCAAAACGGTGACCACAATCATAAAGGTTTAGATTTTCATCAACTGAAGAAACGTTAATCTGCATTAAGACCATAACAACATCAAAGTTAGAAATTTCAGGCTGACAATAATTCGATTGGCAAAATTGGAAGGGGAAAAATTAGAGCTCACATCATTAAACTTGAAGTGTTACATTGGTCTACACCAAATGAAATGAGCACAAAACATTAAAGCAAATACAAAAAGGTTAAATAGAACTGATATGGTCTTAAACCACATCTGTGTAGTTATATCGATAATTTAGCATTCATGTTAATTTTTATTTGGAACACCATAAAAGCACAACGCACAAGAGATTGTAATTTTCTTTCATTTATATTTCAAGCATTTACTTCTATTTGGACCTGTGTCAAGAAAAAGAAAAAGGTGTATTGAAAGGTGATCAGGTAAACCAACAAACAACTAAATAAGTTAAGAATCATATAATGAATCCATTCAGTCATGAACATATTCAATCATTTGGAGAACTAGCAAACACCATACCGCAGCAGAAATTAAAGCCATATACACATTTGCAGTCATAAGCCTCCTTGGTGCTGCTTGGAATGCTTTCTGCAATGCAAAAAGTAACAGCGACGTTCTGTCCTCTGACATAGCATTTCCACCTTCATGAACAGTGCTCAGAAGACCACCAGGTAAATTTGGATTTGCAGCACTTGAGATGAATTTTAAATGGCCTGATGAAACTAGAGCACCCAGAATGTGGATGATTCCAACAACAATTCCATCACCTTTGTCAACATTGTACACATTATTTCGGACATTGTCAGCAGTAATTGAGAAGCTGATGCCACCCAAATTCTTTAGGAGCTGATTCTCAGGACTGAGAATCTTGCTTCCTATATTTGATCCTATTTGAACAGAAGCATCATTTGTGTTAGTAGCTTCTTGTACAGTTCCTTCTTCATGAAGGATGGTTGCATGCTCAGTTGATTGAATTTGATCATCCTTGTAATTTGTTTGGCCGCTAACAGCTTTTGTGTCAGAACATCCATTCATCAAGACATCACTTTCACTTAAAGTTGCATTAGAATTGTCCAAAATGTTGCTATTACCAGCTTTAGCTTCCCGCTGTAAAAGAACAAGAAGTGCTTCTACACCGCCATTAGATATGAATGACTGGGCAAACATGTTGGCTCTAGAAATGTTTGGCTGCACAATCAACCTATAGATGAGGTGCAGCACCCTTGCAACCTGCTAACAAGTACATTGTTCAGATTGCAAGAAGCAGCTTAAGGATATATTTTTAATCAAGCTAGACGGACAAGGCAATTCTACACCTACCTAGCTATGATTTTCATAAGATCAGAACAAGTACAAAACATATCCTAAAAACAAATGCACGGTGTGGAGGAACAAATGCATCAGAGTTTTTTAAGTGACTTCACATGTTCCAGTATAACGGTGATATTGAATTGGTGATTGATTAATTCAACACGTTGCATATAAGATATGTAAAGTTGGACATAAGCATGGAAGGTGCGTATTCTCATTAAAACCATAGCTCAACAGGAAATGGTATTACTGGTGGAAAGTTGACTTGTAATGCCAGGCCCCATTTACCTGATTAGGCTGTGGACAGTCAACAACAAATCCAATCAAACAGCGAACATCATCACAGGCTGCTGTGGAAGATGCTGCTCCTAACAGAAGTTCAATAACAACCAAAAGTTCATCAATCAGAGCATTCACTTCACCCAAGGATCTCTTTGTTCCATTCAGTGGAAAGTTATCAATTGAATCTGGCTCCCGAATTGCCCAGTAACACCTTCTGCAGCCATCAAGAAGCATTTGCAAAGCATTTGCATCACGCATGCAAGAAGACTCTGTAAATATCATGTCTGCAAGTGACGATAGAAGCTTCTTCTGCAAACCGTAGTTACATGAGCTCCACATCTTCAAGTCCAACAGCAAAGTGCTGAAAAGCTGTACTTTAAGCTCATGATTATTTCTTTGAGACTGGCACAATGATACAATTGCAGCAACTAGCTCCTCATCAGCTACTGCCTCTTCTTCATCACTTTCCAGCTTTGAAAGTGCTTGCAATAGATAATACAAAACACGTGACAAAAGCTCTGGTGCATATGTCCGGCATAATTCTTCATTATTTCCAGGATATTGAATAGCCATGGAAATAATTCTGAAAATTGGGGCAGAAAGGGAAGCAGTGGCGCGAGACAACGACAATTCACCAACTGTAGGTTCAAGGCTATCCATCTGCACATTGCTTATGGTCAATGGAAGTAAAGCCATTGGACCCCCATAAGCTAAGGCCCACAAAGATTCTGCAGGCCGCACACGAGATGAAACATGAACCAACCCAAGAACCTCTGCAGGCCTTCGTTGAGTGCCTAGAATTCAACACAAAAGATATCAATAAAACTAAAATGCACGAAAGAAGCTCCCTAGTGCCATTTAGAGGAAACTGGAAAATTTAACATTTAACATTCATTAATCATTATCCCAGAATCATTCTTACAACGAAAGGTCAATAATCTGATATTATATCAGCAACGATAAACACAGTATCAAAATAAAATTGTTCAATAGGTTTGGACTTAGAAAATGGTACAGATGGCTCGAGAGTGTGATTCTACTGCAGCGGTTTGTCAACATTTGAATTGTTTGATATTATCTCTAACTGTTTAGACTGAAGAGCTGACTCATGAGTTAATTAACGATTTCTTGGTAGAGACTACAGTGAATGAGTGAAAACATTGCTGATTGCAGGCTTCTGAGCTTTTCAGTCTCATTTTTATATGACTTCTTTTCTTTTGTCATGGGAAGTCCTATTTTGGACCTTTAATTTTAGTCCCCACTCCCCAGTTTTTTTTAACTGGAATGTTTCAATTTTCAAGGATACTATTTTGGGACCAAAATGGGATAATTTCTGAACTACAATGAGATCTTCAAGATGTAAAAGTCATAGAACAGAATAGGTGCCAAAAATTAAAACCTTTTAGGATTGATTAAAAGCTTCTCGTTTTTATGGCTTAGAGCATATTTGTTTTGTCCACCGCAATATCCCTTGATGTAAAATCCTAAAATGTAAATGAAAGGGCATAGGCTAGAACTAAAAGCTATATCATATGTCCATCAGTTTTCTGAGTCACAGTGTATTTCTGCATTTGAATAGATATCTGTATTTCACGTCAACTGGAAATGTAAACGAAAAGACAGTCTAGAACTAAAAGCTATGTCATATGTCCATCAATTTTCTGAGTCACAGTGTATTTCTGCATTTGAATAGATATCTGTATTTCACGTCAACTGGAAATGTAAATGAAAAGTCATAGTCTAGAACTAAAAGCTATGGGCCTCTTTGATAGCTTGTTTTAGTTTAGTTTTTGTTGGGATTGCTACTTTTGTTATTTTTATATACACCATTCACTTTAATTTTTGAAATAATTTTTTTATAACTTTGTAGGGTTTTTCTCAAAGATCTCAAAAATATTTTTTTAATAATTTATTTAGCCTTTTTATACCACTTTCAAAAGTAGTCAAATTTTCCCAACAAAAACTAAACTAAAACTAAACAACCTATCAAAAAGGACCTATATCATATGTCCATCGGTTTTGAGTTACAGTGTATTTTTGCATTTGAATAGATACATGTATTTCACGTCAACTGGAAACAGCAATAATAGGTAAATTAGACCACAATTTAATAAAAAAACATAGAAATTGATGTTGGTATGGGAAAAGGAGCACAACGAATACCAAAACAAACAAGGAGTGCGATGTAAGACAAACCTGCTGAACCAGAAGGGGAAGCATCTGGACAAAATCGACCATTGAGAAGACTCGGATGATAAAGAAGATGTAAGCATCCTCCAATCTCATGGTTCAGTGTAAAACTCTCTTCTGCCATGTTCTTAACATGGTCATTGGTTGCCTTCCATGGAAAACCGGCACCATTTCCAAAACTGGGAAGTATATCTCCTCCTCGAGACGCCAGCCGACTCATTCTTTCTGGCCCAATTGGCTCCCTGAATATGTAGATAGGCCCCATTTCAGCAAACAACGGGCACTGTCGCCGGCGTCTCTGCAGGCCTGCAATAGTTGGTGGTGGATTCGTCCCAATGCAGCAAAATGCAAGTGGTTTCGAGATGCGTGAGAACTCAAAAGGACGGCTCTCATGCAGACTACCATTCACATAAAGCTTCAATTCACTGTCACCCTTCCCAAGCAAACCATGCTTGTTTGTGTGCTCCAACCCAACAAAGTACCAGCGTTGAGGTTTGAATGCATAAGTGAAGTGCAGTGAAGACTTCTTACCCCTCCCACCCCCACTCTCCACCACCAAAAACTGGCCATGGAAATAAGCTTCCACACCCTGGTTATCCGAAGACAAAAAGCTAAATAGCCGGGGCATGTGTGCTGTCCCTTCTCCTGCAAGGGCACTGGCTGCCGCAGCTGCTGACATTGCTGAAGATTTTCCAGATGTTGCCGCCGCCGCAGCAGCAATGGCAGCTGCAGCTGTTGCTGTGCTAAGTGTGTCTGAGAATGATTCTATATAAATCCAAGTAGCAAAACCATAGCCATTCGAGAAGGGCCACCTGCTATCACCAGGACCAAGCAGACCAGAGCTCTCCCCATCAAACTCGAAAGTCACAGCAGGACCCCTTGCTTCCTCACTCCCCATGGCTTTCTCAAGCGTAAGCATCAGTGGCTTGGCCCAGTTCGTCCTGAGCGCCTTCTCAACCAAACGTAGCCACGAATGCAGGTCCTTCACGCTAAGCGAGTGCCCACCCAACAGCTGAATGCACTGAAGCAGTGGTGTCCCGTCCCAGCTACTACTCCGATCCGTTCCAACGAACAGCTTCTCTGCAGACTCGAGGAGGACGGCTAGTAGACCGGACGAAGAGCACATGGCGCGGTTGCGGTTGCAGGCGCGGAGCGCGGCGTGAAGGCCCGCGGCCATACGAGTCCGCGGCGATGGCTCCTCGCCACAGGGGAGGTGAGGCAGGAGCTCAGCGGCGACAACGGCGGAGCACGAGTTGGATATGACGCTAGGGGGCACGCCGGGGGTGCCACTGCCATCGCCTACCTCGTCGAGGCCATCCGCGCCGCCCATGGTGCCGAGCAGCACGTCGACAACGGAGTCCGGCAGCTCGCCCTGATCCTCGGAGACCATCTCGCGGAGGCGGTCCACCCCACCCGCGCCCCTGATCGCCGCTTCCACGGCCCGCACCACCTCCTGCGGCGCGTCCGCGGGCACCCCCGGCGGCCGAGGCCTCCTCCTCGGACGCGGCGACGGCTCGGGCGGCGTAGCGGGCGCGCCCGTGCCCACCTCCGGATCCGACGCCCCCACCTCGGCGCCCGCCTCGTCGGCGAGCGGAACCACCGCGAACTGCTCCTCCGGCGGCGCCGGCGGCGCCGGCGGCGGCGAGGAGCCGCGCATCTCGTCTGCGCCCTCCGCCATTGCGAGAGCCGCCCCTACTCCATCAACACCGAATCCGAGCAAAGCCCCTGGAGAGCAGAAAACGCGGGCGGAATCGGTCAACGATAGTGAAACAGCCGAGCGGGGAGGAGGCGGAGGTCAAAAGGCCGGACGAAACGGCGGCGCGCAATGTGGGTGTAGATCTGGGAAATGGCTGCGATGCGAGGAGGTTGGGGTGGGGATGATCAGCGCCGGTGCATGGCGAGGACGAGATCCGGGAGGCGGAGATGGGACGGGTGAACGGACGACGAAGAGAAGAGGGTGAGGAGAGAGAGGAAGAGAGGAGACGTGGCGCGGCCGCGGGTTCACCGGTTCACGGGTCGCACTCGCTCACCTTCTTGCTAGTTGCTAGCCAGTACGAGTCTACGACCCTCGTGCGGTCGTGTCCAGTGCTGAAAAGAGCCGACTTGGGCCTGTGGACCCATCTGGCAACACGAGTTGGGCCTGTAGGACATGGCCATGCCTGCAACCTGGAATATTTACCGGTTTTTTAGTTCGCTTATTAGCCTTGAGAGAGAACAAATGCTTGGAAATGCTGAAAAATATATTATTTGTAAGATATTTTATAAAAACACATAAAGTTCTAAAGACATAAATACGAATTCTTAGACAGCGGATGTCCTATAAAAAATTCGCAAATTTAAAGTTGTGTTGTTCAGTTGGTTTTTAAGCCAAAAAAGATGATGTCACGATGGTAGGTTTGAAATGTTTGGTTTGATCAAACGTAAAATTTTAAAAGTGACTGAAAAAATGATTTGAGTGTTTTAGAGAAGCGTCTTTTACTGTAAAAGGTCGCAAATAGTTAAAATAAGACTGCTAAATAAGGGTATGTTCTTTCGGGCTAATCTGAACGGCTGAACAATTGAAATGTCTGAATTTTAAGAGCTTCTCGAAATAGACTCGAAATCCGGATCCATCTCGTTTGACTTGTTTTTAAAAGTGTTAGAGCATGCCCAGCACGTCCGGTGTCAGCGCGCCCGGCCGCTCGTCCGGCCGCGCACCCGCCCGCCACTATGTGCCATTTTAAATTTTTCCCTGCCTGCTGCCGTGCGCTGATGCCGGCGTGGCCTGATAGCTCCCCTGCTGGGGATACTCTTAGGACATACATACGACCCAAAAAAACTAAAATGTATGCTCTTTTTGCATGAAAATAAGCCATTAAGTTGTTAAGCCTTTAAGCTATTAAGCTCTAAAGAACTAGCCCTAAGAAAGTAGCAACACTCCAAACTGTTACTTGCCGTGCGATATTGATAGGTTATTTTTTTATAAAAATTGCTATTTTGCATCACTCCAACCAACCACAACATGCCATTGAGATGTGGTAGAGTCCACATGGCCGGCGTGCCTATGACACCCCCTCGAGGAAGACGGTAAGGATGGCCCTATTATATGTGTCGAATCATGGGATCGATGCTCCATAAACTATTTTGCGTGGATGTTAAAAAATATATTAAAACTGTATTAAGAAGATTTAACTCCATATTACGCAAAGTGGGATATAAAGAGTGGAACAGGCATGACTAGTGTAACAGCAAATATGCAGGACCCAGCAACAAAAAGAAGTACAGCTGCTTACTTACAAACAAAGAAAGGCATATGGCACGTCCCATAGCCAGTTCACATGATTGTGATTTCCGAACAGAAAAAAGGACATAGGATGGTTCCAAAAACAAAGAGGTTGGATAACAAACAGCTATTACACGAGCTGGTTTGCATGAAAAAGGGGCCAAAATTGATAGGCATGATCAAAGATTCAAAATCAAAGTATTAATCCGTATAAGAATCTGGATCAGTACACTGGTGTACACGTTTTCATGATGAATCAATGTCAAAAGGTAATTTATTACATCCCGACGATGGCTAGAAGAACGAATATATATGTAATCTTATATTACAACCGTGAAAGTATGATAAAAAGTAGCAAACAACTCCATAAAAACTCCAAATGAGACTCCACCGGCATAAACTCGTTTCTAAACGGCTAGGTAGTCATCCACGAATCTTGCCTCCTCAATTAGCAGTGCTTCAGTGTTTCTCCATCTTCGTAGGTTCCTCAACGTGCTTTATGCAGTTGTGCCAGTGGTGCGAGTGTGAGTATAAAACACTTAGCAAGTCTAGTAAAATATGCAATATGGGGTCATATAAATGAAGGTGAGGGTTTTATTTGCATAAATTCAATTTTGTCTTATTTTGCGTGGAACATTTTCACAAAAGAAAACATTGATAAGTATTCGTAGTCTTTGTCAAAGTCTCGGCCTCTCCGACCAAAATCAACTAAATCCTACTACAAGAAGAAACCCCCTATAGCAATGTATGCATGCATTGCTGAAAGCTCAAATATGCATTGCTATGGTCTACACCAACGCATTTAATCTGCGTTGCTGTAGAGGCCGTAGCTAAGGTCTATTACTATGTATAGAGATCCGTTGGTAACAGTAGTAGAAAGCGTTGTTGGCTAACTACGCTTATCCATGCGTTGGTAATTTGAAAAACACGGATGACGCATAAGCTAACCACGATTATGCATGCGTTGCTAGTTATAATCAATTGTATGATTTTAGTTATTTAGTAACTGTAGCTTAGCAGCATATATAGTTACACAAAGATACATCCGTATATGTTAACCATGCACCAAGGTAAATATTTGCAAATTATGTCAAAAAAAACTTAATTATCAAAAGGAATGCAAACAATAGGAATATAACAA
>SPJY01035200.1:0-22570 GCA_005191435.1 Raddia distichophylla | reverse complement strand
CTTATTTTTATAATGATTTTTCCATTTTTTATGATTTGTTCGATTTTTATATTGATTTTATGATTTTTAATGATTTTTTTGTTTTTTATAATGATTTTTCCGAATTGTTTTTGTATTTTTCTGATTTTTTAATGTTTTTCCAAATTTTTAAATATAAAAATGCCACGCGGACCGTCCACAGTGGCAAGATTAGGCATCCGGATGGAATTTGGACTCAAACGACACACTTTAAAAAGTTCAGGGATACGCTTTTCCTCTTTAAAAGATAGTGGATCTAGATGGCACCGCGAAAAAAGTTTAAGGACCGCTGGTGCCTTTTACTCTATATATAACTAGCCGCGTGAACGCGCCAAGAATGGGTGGGAAACGCACGGAGCAGGCGCGTGGCACGGGTGGGAAACGCGCTTGCGCAGGCACGGTGGAAAAAACGAAAAAATCAGGCGCCCGGCTGGGAATCAAACCGCGGTCTCCGCGATGACATCTGCCTCCGCTAGCCAGCCCCGGCAAACTACCCGAGTTGAGTTTTTTCGGGCGGAAAAATTATTTTATACATAAAAAATGAATGGACGGCCAGATCTAACTGCTGCGCGCGATCGGACGGCCGTGGCGGCGCCGGGTGGGGAGGCCAGCCACGTGGCGAGCGACCGACGCGCGTGTTCGGGTTTGTATCTATTATTGATTATTGATATTGATTATAATCTTATTATAACCGCGAAAGTATGATAAAAGTAGCAAATAACTCCATAAAAACTCCAGATAAGACTCCACTGCCATACACTCGTTTCTAAACGGCTAGTTAGTCATCCACGAATCTTGCTTCCGCAATTAGCAGTGCTTCAGTATTTCTCCATCTTCGTAGGTTCCTCGACATGCTTTATGCAGTTGTGCCAATGGTGCGAGTGTGAGTATAAAACACTTAGCAAGTCTAGTAAAATACATAGTATGAGGTCATATTAATGAAGGTGAGGGTTTTATTTGCGTAAATTCAATTTTGTCTTATTTTGCACGGAACATTTTCACAAAAGAAAACATTGATAAGTATTCGCAGTCTTTGTCTAAGTCTCAGCCTCTCCGACCAAAATCAACTAAATCCCGACCAGCCAGGACAAATCATTTTATTGGCTAAACCATTTGACAACCATAGAAAGGAAGTCTACAGTGTGCAAGCGCCA
This sequence comes from Raddia distichophylla, assembly GCA_005191435.1. NCBI lineage: Eukaryota > Viridiplantae > Streptophyta > Magnoliopsida > Poales > Poaceae > Raddia > Raddia distichophylla. The sequence goes on along the minus strand of SPJY01035200.1, from coordinate 21,398 downwards.
TTTTCTCGTCCTTAATCGTGGGCATGTACACGTTCACCTCAAACAAAACCCAACCTTTTCGTCGACACGATTCCTTGTTGAGCGACCAACAGAGGATGACATATGACCATTTGGTAAGACTCGGGTAACAGATTCCCACGTTCTAGGTTTCACTGATGAAGATCCATAGACTGAATCAAAAGTCTCGTATAACTTCGTATAATGTATGCTATACGAAGTTATTACGCCACCCACACACACACATTAAACATGATACAAAGCTAGCAAAACATAACTACTCAGTGAAGGTCGTCAAATTCCGACATCATGAGGCTACACTGTACGCATGGCATTGTTTGGTTGCACAAGGAAGTTGTCCTTTGGTTAATATATTTTTCATCAGCCCTAACTGCAACCACAAACTCAACAACCCGTCTGTTGTAGTAGGGGGCACCCATCCCCCACAAACTAGTGGGAGCAGTGAACCTGTCGGGGATAAAATTATGACCCATTGCCATGGCCCACTCCTTGACGGCCCAACCAAACAGCCTACTAGGGCCTAGCTCCCTAGAAGGTTCTATCTGGCCCATATGCATCTTGCCGAACAGCTTCCTGACTGGCATGATGTGTAATGACCAAGAAATCGTGTTTGAGTCCGTCTCGAACAGGAATTCTGCACGGTTACGTGAAGACCCGGACGTTGGTTTCCCGGATTGGACTAGGAGTCGTGATCCCCAAAAATTGGAGTATACCTTATCTACCTCGGGATGTATTTGGCATGTATGAGTTCGTTACGATCTTATAGTTAGCCCGGCCAGATTATCCCTTGGTAGGTCGGTTCCTCAACACTATATAAACCAAGCCCCTACGGCGTTTAGGGGGCATCGAGTATCTCATCTAGCACGAGGTCTTTGCATAATACATCTTGCACACCCATAATCTCGCGGAGACTTGTTCGTCTCGTCGAGCCTCCTCTTGTAATACTCTTTGACATAAAGAAAGGCTGGACGTAGGGCTATTATCTCTCCCGAGAGGCCTGAACCAGGATAAAAACCCGTGTCCTTGTTGCTCGCTGGTTGTTGTTCGTGTTGTTCGGCGTGTCTCCTATCTCCCCTTCTCAAGAACCTTAGTTGACTTGAGATCGATATCTCAACCGTCGACAGAACCAGTTAATGAAGTCGGAGGAGAGGCCATCTCGAAGGGATGCCTCGCGTCCCCTAGGCGAAGCTATTGCGAACCAGTGAAGAGTATGCCGCCCCAAGGGGGTCTTGCCTCCTTCGGGCGTGGCGATCACGAAACAAAGGGTGGAAACCCTCTCGGGGGTAAAACGAAGCAAGGGCACCACCTAAGGTCAGGGAAGCCTAAGTCCAGAATCGCGGAGCAAGGGCCTTTGCGGAGATCAAAGGGACAGCAAGTACAGTTTGTTACAGGGGACAAGAATCGTATCATGTGTCAGGGAGATACGACAGCTGGCTGTAACAAACCGCTTCATGTGGCAGGGGAATCATGGTTTGTTGTAACAACCACGTCCCCTCAGTAATTTCAGTATTACCCTTGCTTTAGTAAAAAGGGCAAGGGTAGTTAGGTCCAATCTAGGATCCCAAAGGGGTGTTTCCTTCGGGACCCCCGGAATTGAGGGCAGGTTGAGGTCTAGAAGGTCTTTTCATAGATTTTCCTCTTTTACCCCCGTATGATTCCCTCAGGGAAGGGTTGTAATGGCACAATGTAATCTGGCCCCTACTATAAATAGGGGGTTCCCCTAGTAATAAAGGCAAGCTGTTCAATTCTTGCAGGCTAGCTACTCTGATATTGCTCAGTTTCCCTGAGCTGCTTCGCGAAGTTCAGTACAGTGCTTCGCGGGGTAGCCCCTAATAAATTCGTTGTCTGGCTTGGGCCACCGACACTGGCGCCGTCCGTGGGGATCTAAGCAAAAACCCATTGTGAGCAGACCTGAGTGAACACGCCAAAAACCCACTAAGAACCTTTATGAGAGATGCCTCCGAAGAAGACCACCGCCTCTGCAGCAGGAGGATCGCGCTCCGTCATGGCCGCTACTTCGGTCGACCCAGGCACCCTTCCGGAGGAGGGCACCCACAGGGGTGCTGTTGGGGAGGCGACCGTGGCTCCAGCGGCCTCCCTCCCTTGGGCGCGCAAGAAGAAGGCGCCAAATCCACGCTCAGCCGCTCCTCCACATGTCCCCATGATACCCGCGGACCTTGTTGTAGCCGCTCCGGGTGGGGCCCTTGTCGTCATGCTCCCTGCCCCGGCGCAAGCGGCACCCACGACCCAAGCTCTTGCTCCACCCGCGGCCCCGGCTCCTCCCCCACCTGCGACCTCAGCTCCGGCTCCACCCAAGGCCCCTCCGCTGGCTGCACCCCCAGCGCCTACTCCTACCATGTCCGCAGCACCAGCGCAGATGTCTCTGTTCCCGGCGGCGCAGGAAATCGTGGGAACATCCATGGGCGCCCCATACTCCTCATCGGAGCATTCTCGGCTCGTGGGGGGCCCCGACCCAGTCATCCACACCATCCCTGAGCAGCCCACGCGGGGCGCAGGAGTGGACCCATCCATTCAGGCGCTCATCTACGCCAACGCTCGCCTGGCGGAGGAGCTACGCCAACTCAAGAACCAAGTGCAACAAGATCGCTCCAACCCTCCACCCCGCTCCTACGAGGATGTAGGGTCGGAGGATGAGGTGTGGTCTCGGGGAACCCGAACCCCGAACAACGACACAAACCCGCTGAGCCTGCGTCTCCGCGCCAAGAAGTGGCCTGCTTCGGGGGTCTTCAAGATGCCTACCATCAAGCCGTACGGGGGCAAGACCGACCCTGAGGAGTTCGTCCGCATCTACGACACTGCTATGGAGGCTGCGGGCGGCGATGAAGACATCAAGGCGAAGGGGCTACTCCTGGCGCTAGAGGGTATCGCCTTCTCGTGGTACTCCTCTCTCGAGCCAGGGTCCATCCGAAGCTGGCCTCAGCTTCGCTCCAAGCTGGGGAGCAGCTTTCAGGGAAACTTCGAAGGAAGGAAGAAGGAGAGCGACCTATACGCAGTGCGCCAGCAGGAAGGGGAGACCCTCAAGAGCTTCCTGCAACGCTTCTCCAAGGTGAAGTGCCAAATCAGTGGCATCAGTGACCCCACAGTCATCAATGCCGCCAAATGTGGCCTTCGCGACGGGCCCCTCGCCGAGCGCTTAGCTTGAAAGGGGGTGAAGACGGTGGAGGAGCTGTTCTCCAAGATGAGGGAGTTTGCTCGGGCCGAGGAAGATACGCTGCAGAGGGACCGCCAGCTGAAGCCGAAGCGGAGCCCGCACCGCTCAGGGAAGGAAGAGAGGGGCGGCAAGAAAGGCTCCCAGGGGTCCAGCAGGGCCTCGCGAAGGGAGGACGAAGCGCGAAGCAAGGGGAAGAGGGTGCATCAGGTGGCGGACCAAGACCACCACGAACGCACCAAGAAGGGAAGGCCTACCTCCCGCGAGGACACCTCAAGAGGGAGGCAGAGGAGCCCGAGGCGGAGGTCCAGAAGCCCCCGGCGCCCCTCGGAGGGCCGATGGCCTCGGAGGGAAGATGAGCGGAGGTTGTATTGTGACTACCATGGTTACAATGCCTCCCACGAGACACGCGACTGCCGGACCCTCAAAGCCTTCAAGGAGTACGAGGGCCGGCGGGGGGCGTTCCCTCCCCACCATGATCCAGGAGCTCCCCCACCCCCGCCTCCCGCTGCAGCAGCTCATGCCGCCCCCTCCGGTAAACAATGTGCGGAGAGTGATCAATGTCATCTCCGGGGGTCCTCATCGAGCCTGCCCTCCAAGCGACAGCGCAAGGCCTACGTGAGGCAGATCAATCACATGGCCATAGGGGCGGTCTCCTAGCCCCCGTCAAGCAACTGCCCGATCTCCTTCACGGAGGAAGATGCGGGAGGAGTGCACTTCTCTCACCAAGATCCTCTGGTAATCACCGCGCAAGTGGCGGGCTTCGATGTGCGAAGAGTGCTGGTGGATGGAGGAAGCGCGGCGTTCCGGCAGATGATGATCCCAAGAGACAAGCTCCGGCCCACCAACATCCCTCTGGTGGGCTTTGGGGAAAACAGGATCCACACGCTGGGGCAAGTGGAGCTGCTCGTCACCTTCGGCGAAGGGGCGAAGGAGGTCACCCGCCCCGTGGTCTTCGACATCATCGATCTCCCCTTTCAGTACAATGCAGTGCTGGGGAAAGGGTCATTGACGACCATCGGGGTAGTGGTACACCATGGTTACATCTGCATGAAGTTGCCCTCTACGTCTGGAGTGATGACTGTGAGGGGGGATCAGGCCCTCGCGCGGAAGATTGAGTACGGAGAAGGAACATCTGTGAAGATGGTTTTCTCAGCTGAAGGTGAAAAGGAGGGGAAGCAGTTCGTAGAGGCCAAGGAGAAGTGGCAGACGAAGCCAAAACCTCAGGAAAAAAATGCAGAGGATTTCCCTCTCTAGGGTCCCCAGGGAGAAGGAGATCACCATCGGGGTGGAGATGTCTCCGTGGAAGAGGAAGCCCTGATGAAGACGCTCCGGGCTTACCAGGGCATCTTCGCCTGGGAAGCCTCGGATTTGCTGGGAGTGGTGAGAGATGTGATCCAACACTCCCTGGCCGTGAAGGAGGGATCGAGGCCCAAAAAGCAGAAGCTCCGAAAGATGGATGATGAAAGAAGGGATGCTGCGAAGGCCGAGGTGGGGAAGCTACTTCGAGCAGGAATCATCCGCGAGGCGCTCCACTCGGAGTGGCTCGCCAACGTGGTCATGGTAAAGAAGTCCAATGGCACGTGTGTCGACTGGTGACTAACTAGGGGGTCACCGCCGGCAATGAATTTGTACGAGGGGACGCTAATCAAGAACCAAACCAGATGGTAGCACAAGACCGGGTTTATACAGGTTCAGGCCCTCAGCCGAGGTAATACCCTACTTCTTGTGCTCTGGGATTATAATTGATCAATATGCGGGATGCAAGATGACCAAGGTGATGATGTTGAGATGCGTATGTGTATCTCTGCTTATGGTCTCTACCTCCTCCCTTTATATAGTGCAGGGGGAGATAGAGTTACAAGGTAGCACGTGATATACGGTACCTAATTCTGTTACGCTATTACATGTCATGCATGTGTTGATCTCCTAATTACATGGAGTTTGATCATATCCTCGGGAACTTACTTGGAGCTCAAGGCGCGTGTAACCCGAGTGGTCTTTATCCCTAATCAACCGACTTGTGTCGTCCCCCATCTGCTCCCTTACGGGCCTTCTAGAGGATACCCGGGGCCCATGTAGTCCACAACGTGGGGAATTTTTTAGCGGGAAGGATTTTTTAGCTAACTTTTAGCTTTGGTGGAAAACCTGAAAAATATAATTTCCATTCATTTTAGTTTCAAAATTATTTTTAAATGTTTCTTGAAATATGTGTTTTTAAAGAGGTGAACTTTTTGATTTGTTACTTTTAAAAAATTCGGTTAGAGCTACATAAAAAAATGAGCTCAACAAGATTTTATTTTTTGGGATAACATTAAAATTTTTATGGGCCTTGTTTATTGGGATGGAGGGAGTATCTCCAATCCGGTGAATTAGTGTATTATAAAATGCTACCTTTATTTAAATAATTATAGAAACATATATCTTCTAAATTAGTGTATTATATATATTATTTCCTTGCTTCTAAAACAAAATTTGGATAAAGATTAGCAACACATAAGTCTACAATGCATCAATCCGTAGCTGTTCATATGGGTTTACTACGGATATAGCTCCAACACATAATATGTGTAGCTGTTGTATTGGCTAGCAATGCATGGTTATACCGTTGCTAGGTATGCGTGGGTGAAGGGGGGTCCTTCTTGTAGTGTGACTAGCCAGGCCAAATCATTTTATTGGCTAAACCATTTGACAACCATAGGAAAGAAGTCTACAGTGTGCAAGCGCCATTTTCTCGCCCTTGATCGTGGGTATGTACACGTTCACCTCAAGCAAAACCCAACCTTTGCGTCGACACGATTCCTTGTTGTGCGACCAACGGAGGATGTCATATGACCATTTGGTAAGGTTACTTAATTCTTATGCTACTCTCATGGCTTTACTATGGCATGAATAAATGTACTTGTTGATTCTTCATCATGTCTAGCGAGTAGCGACCACTCTTTTTTTCTTGTCATCTAGGTGGGAACATGTTTCTTCATACTCGCAAAAGAATATACCAAAACAGTCCAATTGATGCAATACATTGTACAATTCACAAAAATTTGTTGTGTTCTAGGTTGGCCCAAAATAGTCAGGGGTTCACGTGTCAGCGCCTGTAATGGCAATGCCGTTACGCTCCACGGGATCGAGTAGCCAAGAACACATTGCAAATAAGGAACCAGGAAAGAAGGGAAAACCGCAATTTAATCTTGCTACATTTCTCTTGAAACGCCACTGTCCACATGGAGTCAGCCACCGACGCACTCACATAACCGGCATGGACAACTGGACACCATCGTCATGAGAGTACATCAGCATACATACATATACACATATATATGTACGTACCTAGGCAGCAACACGAGACGAGATCGACAGACACGCACGCACGCCGCCTGAACCTTGAACGGGGATGATACGTACGAATGGTACGATCGATCATCTGGTTTACAGCAGTAACAGAAGCCTGATCTGGCACCAGCGGAGGGAAACAGAGCTGCAGGGCATAGGTAGGAGCTGCAAGCAGGAACTGATGCCGAAAAAAGGCCTGATTCCTGCACCTTGCATGCATGGCTATGTATCAAATGTATGTACGTATGTATGTAGCTAGGCGTCTCTCGGATTCAGAGGGCTCTCGCTTTGATGATGTCGAAGCTCATCTCACTGGGATCAGTCGCCTGCAGCTCCACCTGGATGCCGTCGAGCTCCCGCTTGAACCGGTCCTTGGAGCTCGCGTACAGCATCTTGCTCCTCACCCTCGACGTATCAGGGGACCTGCAATGCAACGCACTACTGATTACTGCCCTCAACAACAATATGTGAAACCACTCTCCATTTTTCTAGAGATTGCATACAAATATTTCTATCATCTCAAATGGAATACTTAACCGCCCCCGACGAGCCCCACCCACCGCCGGTCGTCCGCCTCCCCCGACCTCCCTCTACACCCTGGGAACCCCAATATTCCCTAACCCGGCGAGCGCCGGCGAGGAGAAAGATGGCGGCGCGGCGAGGAGGAAGAAGGCGGCTCGGCGAGGAGGAGAAGTCGCCTAGGCGGCTTCGCTGCCGCCCGGGCGACTGCGAGCGAGCAAATCCGTTTTTTTTAAGGATAGTCAAAGCATGATTGATAATTTGATATGCGTAATGCATGCATGGTTCATTCGTGGCCAGCAGGCGAAGCGGTGATGGGATATTGGCATATTTGCCATGTTGGGGATCGATGGGAGCATTGGTGGGTCACCAGGAGATGAAGAAGATCTTGCTCTTCTGGCAGTTCTCGACGGTGACGAAGTCGAAGTCGAAGACGGCGTAGCGGCACTCGCTGGGCGGCATGGAGGCGGTGAAGTCGGCGTAGGTGTCGCCGGGCTGCCCCAGCCGGTCCACCACCACCTGCTGCGTCCTCTCGTCGATCTTGAACGTGATGAACCGGAAGCTCCGCTTCGCCTTTAGCTCCGCGAACTTGTGCTTGCACTCGTCGCTCACGGCCATCCCCGACGCCGAGTTCGCCTGAATTGCCAGTTTGCCACGCATGAACACAGCCACAGTACAGGGAACAAAGCACACATGCAATTAGCTAGCTAGAGCGCGAAACATTGCATATGTATGCACGGCGTCGATCGGCATATATCGTCGTCGAATCGATCGACCAAAACGCATCGACGGTCACTCGTCGCTCACCATGGTTGGTGGCCTTCTCTTCTTCCCCGCAGACAGACGCGATGGCGATGACGATGGCGATGGCGCAGACCGGGGGCAAGATTTGCAAAGGCCTGAAATAGCTAGAAGGGTGGGCATGCGAAATATATGGGAAAACACAGGCATGGTGGCATGCCGCGACGCGCGCTTGGCCAAGCAAGCGCGTCTGCTCCTTGGCGCGCGCGCGCGCCACCACTCACCCATTGCTGTGGGAAAAGCCGGAGGAATCGTGGGCTCGTGGCAGCAGAGCAACGCGCAGCATCGATCCTCCTCTCCCGCAGGGTCTGAATAGTGCTAGTTCAGAGAACGAATGCTTGCAACACTACTAGTTCAGAGAACGAATGCGCACATTTGCAACAGCACTAGTTCAGAGTGCACACATTTGAAATAATACTAGGTCAGAGAACGATGGAAACATTTGCTGCCTTTGCAGCTGCAAGCGTCTCTGCTGTGTTCAGCAACAGACGGCATGCTGCTCGCCTGCTCCAGAAGGAAGGAATCTGTAACGGCGAAACGGGCAAATACAGCTCATCTGAGCATACGGAATGAACAGGTTCTTGTAGGCCATATTCATATCCTTGGAGGAATTTTAAACGAACTGACGATGGTGCCAGTGGAATTGGCGAGCGTTCTTTCGACCAATAAACATCTGTCATGACTCATGAATAACCACAATTCCGTGTAACTAGTTATAGCCTAATGTTTCGTATTGAAGGGCAGCCAGAGATAAAAAGAGACTTTCTCATTGTTAGGTTACACCTACACCACCTCGATCTCCAAGACAAATTGGTCCAGACAGATCATTTGTATCGTAAAATAACATACTTTCCATTGTTTAGCCCAAGAATTTTACAGCTTTGGGAGCTTGTTTTCCTTTTGCCTTTCCAGTGACATTCTTATCATCCCCTGTGGTCGACTTTGAACTAGGTTGCTTTGCTTTTTTTGATTTGGTGGTTTTCGGTTCTTCTTCTTCAATGAAATCATCGTCAAGATCATCTCCACCACGCATAACAGCATGGTATTCCTGCTGGTTTTCCACCATATTTGTAGCTGAAATAACCAGAATGCCAAATAAACGAGTGAATACAAGCTACTGTACTTAACAGCTAAAGCAGAAATTCAGTCGCACCAGTGTATACTTGACCTCATATATTGCATCTGCATGGCTAATCATTACTAGGGACAAAACTAACTAGTTCACTAATCAACACACCCTCCACCTTACAGTATAGGAGTTTTTCTTAGCACGCAACGGTAGACCCCTAGGGGGTTAGACCGTTTGGCTAATTTGATCCATTGATCTCCACAAAGAGTGGCCATCACAAAAAGAATTGGGAATTCATCGATCTCTCATGCCGTGAATTGGGAATTCATCGATCTCTCATGCCGGAGATTGGGATTCTTCAATTTTTGAATTTGAAATTTTTACTTTTCAAATTTGATTTCTAGTTTTTAAACTTGAATTTTGGATCGAACCATTCAAAATTTGAAACAGTCAATCTCCTGTACCAAAGATTGGGATTCTTCAAAATTTTGAATTTCAAATTTCCAGTTTACAAATTTTATGTTCCATTTTTAAATTTGAATTTTGGACCGAAGCATTAAAAAACTGAAATTAAAAATTTTGGATTTCTAATTTGATTTCCATAATTTAAAATGGACTCCCAATCTCTGTCATGGGAGATCGACGAATTCCGATCCTTTTTACGTGGGCCACTTTTTAAGGAGATCAACGATTCATATTAGTTAGATGGTCTAACCCCTCAAGGGGTTCACCGGTGTGTTGTAAAGTTTTCATACGGTGTAACACCAAGGAGTCCACAAACATATTTTTGCCAGTGACTTATCTAATTTTATTTTTAAAAGAAAAACAAAATAGTTGTATACTCCTAAGTTCTAAGTTTAGCCAACACACTTAAAAACAAGCCATAGTTTAAATGATAACTATATGTAATCATAATATATATAGATCAACCATGAGGACACTCCATATAGTACTAAATGTTTCAATTTTGAGAATGCATCAACAGCAACAGTACTTGTGATATTACAAAAATATGTCAAAGTCGTCGATAGTTGCAGTTTGTTTACCATCATCCATGGAGGATGTGAAGCCCTGATCCCGTTTGTTTGGACAATGCTTGGCCAAGTGTGTAACTTCACCACATATCTTACAGCAACCACCCTAAAAAAATAGAGTTTAGAATCAAAGCATAAGGTAGCCATGATTCATAAAAATAGAAGAACAATAACAGAAGTATAAACAGTCTCAACAGTAACTAAAGGAGCAATTGAAAGTATCAACTTTCTTGAGTCCCAAATAAGCAGATTGATGTCTCAATTCTCAACGCACGCCCTTCCTATGATTTGTACTGAGGGATAGTACTGTACAAAGTATACTTGGCTTGTGAGGGACTTGAACTTTAATTCAATTTTCAATCTACAGCTACCATAGGGAAAGAAAAACACTTTGATTCAATTTTCATTATGTCTCAACTAAAAACTCAGAAAACCTCCTGAACCAAACGTATTAATAAGTTCATCAGCATTGTTGGATAAGGCTCGCAGAAGAAAATACCTCTTGAAACAGGCACTTATCGGTTGTTATTAGCTATATACGTCAATGATTATCTATCCAATTGTTTTTGTAATGTATCATTATCCCAAAAGAATAAACAAACATATATTCTGTCATTCTGTGGTATTCCGAAGGTGCCCTCAAGCTACAGGCTGTTCAAGCAACCTAAAAAGTAGGTTTGTTCTTTTTGGCTGAAATCAGAGGTAGAAAATAATCTAAAAAAAATGTGGATCCTCAATAATGAGCTTGAGGAGCCCAAAAAATTGTTCAAAAATGATTTTAAAAGTTTTGAGAAAAAACACTCAAAGCCTTAAAAAAATGGCTACAAAATGCTATACTGTTTGCCTTGTACAAAAATAACAAATTTCCAGCAGTAGCTTTTAATTCTATTTTAAGCTGAAAAGAACAAGACCAAGTAATGATCATGAACTAAAACCATCTTCTGTCAGTCATCATGTGTTTGCCTCAATTAGACTCCATATGTTTTAAATTCCATACCTGACCTTGGTAATATTATGAGAAGGGCAAGGAGTACACAAATACCTTTGGATAAATACCATTTTTGTTTTCAGGACAATTCTTGCTCAAATGCCCCTGCTGTTTGCAGACAAAGCAGCTCGCAAAGTTTGTACCCCCTGTATATAGAATGATGTTAAACACATTAAGAAGTTAACTATCCACATGGGTTATAATATAACTTGCGTATATCCAGTGCTGAAGCTAGCAATAATATGGAGGACGAGGATTACCATTTTCAATAGGTTTGGGGCACTTGGAAAGTGAATGCCCAGATCCGCCACAGTTATAGCAGAATTTCTTCAAATTTCCCTCACTTTTCTCAGGGCAGTTCTTCAGACTATGGCCTCTCTCCCTGCAGAGCAAGCAGATCTGAAAAGAACGTAATATCATTAGGTTGTTACATTGTTCAAAGATATTGAAATTGACACTTGCAAATGGAGGAGCCAGACATTAAACCAACTGCCAAAGATGCGACCAAACACCATTCAACTCTATGGAACAATTGTTCACAAATACAGCGCATTCATATGACAGCAAGAGCTGCCAGATCATGATGTAAGCACTGCACATGCTTGTTCCAAAACTTGCTGTTGTGACTGATAAGTTTGCATAGCAGTCATAGACTCATAGCTCCTTGCTGTCACAGAACAAACGCGCACAGTCAATCGTACTTGCCTTGTTGCCTAATGAAAACCTCCCTCATCAACATCGTTAAAGGAAAACCATAACCATCACTTGACTTCTGCCGACCCTAGGGTTCTGCTACCCCCAACAGTTAGTACTTGGCCGCTCTTCGCTCTAAACCTACTCCGTCGGAGCTACATCACTTAACACTGAAGTCTGTAGAATCTTAAACAATTGACATAACCGCGAACAAATTGTCCTCAAATGCTTCTAAAGACAGCATTTTGAGATGAGTAATGGCGGCCCCCAGCCGGCGGGATGTTACCTTGTTCTTGTCCCAGGCGGCCTTCTCCGGGCAGGCCTTGGCGACGTGGTCCGTGGCCTTGCAGATGAAGCACCGCTCCCCGGGCCGCATCCCTGGAACCCGCAGCGGGTGCTTCGACCTCCCCGAGCCGCCCGGCTTCTTCGCCTTCTTGAACATGCCCTTCTTGTTCTTCTTGCTCTTCTTCTTGGTGCCGTCGGCGGGAGCGGCGGGTTTGGGAGGGACGAGGTCGGGGTTCGCCTCGCGGAAGCGCTTCCGCGCCAGCCGCTGGCGCTGGCTCACCATCACTTTAAGGTTGATACGACGGTACGACCACCTCGCTTCCTCTCTCGAGCGCGATTGTATTGAGGCCGAGGGGCTATCACTCTTTGCGACGGCGGCGGCGGCGGGAGGGAGGAGAAGGGAGAAGGGAGCGATGCGCCGGTGCTGGACTGCTGGTGCCACCGTGCCAGCCTTCCAGCTAGGTGGTAGCAAGTAATGTTTCGTTAGAGCATCTTTAGCAGGATCTCTATATTTCATTCTCTATATCACTTCTCTAAATCACTATTCATTCCCTATATTTCTATCATCTCCAGCAGAGTCTCTATCCTCGAAAAGATATAGAGATTCTCTAGAGAGTCTCTCTAAATTTAGAGACTGAGATAGAGACCCTGCTGGAACGTTATAGAGGCTGAGATTGTCCGCAATAGTGTTTTAGGGAACGTTTTAGAGACCTTGCTAGAGATGCTCTTAGGGTCGAAGGGACGCTTTGTGATTCGTGCTAAGCGGGCACGAGGATTTGAGAATTCTAGTACTATTCAGCTGTAACTGGTGGAGTATTGTTGTGGATTTTATTTTAGAACAAGAGAAAAACTACTTTGTTCGAGGAACTGACACGGAGGAAAATAACAGATCTCTAACCTCCTCCTTCCTTGTGGTGCCGCCAAACTCTTCCTTACACACACATCTTCCACTGTCACTACGAGTGCGTGATCTCCATGTCCCAATGAATTTAGCGGGACGTCGGAGTACAGCCCAATGGTAGGGTAGGGATAGTTGGGGAGGAGGGCGACAAGGCAACAACGGTGTCGTCAGAACCGTGGGATCGGTTAAAGGCTGTAGAATCGGTAGTGACGGACAAATAGATACACGCAACCAGATGTTAGGAAGTACAGTGTACCGACAAAGCAGTGATGGTGTTGCTGGCCACATGTGGTCGTAGAGGCGGCGGTGGAGGAGCACGGAGCAAACCGATGGTGAGGAAAAAAAAGGTAGGTGGCTGGTGGTGGACGTCGGATTCCATAGCAGGTTAGCCGCCAAAGACAAAGGAGGAGGCTAGGGACCAGGATGGAGGCAGGAAGATAGAGCAAAGGAGGTGGAGGCAGATGCTCGAAGGGGATCGAGTGGACTAGATAGAAGGAGACGGAAGGTGCATTTGCTGCCATGACCGTTTCAAAACGGGGACACCATTGTGTAGTCGTCTCCTTAGAATAAAGTAGCAATATGCCAGGTATGAATATAGGCAGGGAATCATATGGCTAGGAAACCTTTTATTTTAGGAAGCTACGAAACATTTGATATACCGGTGGATCGGATTCAATATACTGAATAACATAACGGATAGTATACATGTAAAGAACAAATAGTTTTTTCCATAAAAATGTTATGATACCTATTAGATAATTACTTATCGTACTTAACAAAATACAAATAATTAAACGTTAATCCATGTTATATCACAAATCTAAAAGGATATTGGTGTTTATTACATATCTATTCGTTGATTTACCACATACCATATCACGTGATTGGATATTACGTTTTCCACATCCTAATCTATACTGTAGTATTGGATGTGAATGGAACTAAAAAAATACAAATCCATGCGGATTTTTTTAATACCGTGTCCTTGCATCGTTGTGGAGCTGCTTCCCGTTATCACCTCTACCCGCAGTAGCAGCTTCATCGGGTGTAGGCATTGTACATTTGAGCTTAGCGTAGCGTTTCAGTAAAATTTAAAAATCTTTAAAAAGAGGTTTAGATATTATAAAAAAAAGTTTAAAAATAGTTTTATATTCTTTAAGAGAACTACTAAAAACCTGAGAAAAATCAATAAAAATTATTACACCAAATAGGCTATATAAAAAAGATAAATTTTACAGAAACGCTACGTTACACTACACTAAGCTGAAATGTACAAGTCCGTAGTGTAGAGTGAAAAGTTATCCACTGGATTAATTCAACAGACAAGGCAATCTTCTATAATAAATCAAAGGGTTACAAGATTGACACATCTCACTAGTTTTTTTTTTAAAAAAACGCAAGTTGCTTACAATTTTCATTTTCAAGCACAGGACAAATTTGAAAAGCCCAATCAGCAGTCGTCATTTATAGAGAGACTCCCAAAGCACACCGAGGTCCACATTGCCTCCAGAAACAATGATCCCTATCTTGCTGCACTGATGCCAAGCAGAGCTTTGCTTGAACTCGTCAGAGAGGGCCGCCGCAAGGCCAATCGCACCACTAGGCTCCACAGCCACCTTCAACATTTCGTAGCACATTTTCATAGCATCCACTATGGCATTGTCATCCACAACGATGATATCGTCCACCAAGTCACGCACCACCGGCCTGAAAACAGAGGTAGAATGTAATTAACATCTTGAAAGATGACCGCTTGCCCATCTAAGAATAAAATGGACCGATCTTTCAGATGAACCACCAAACATTTGTAAATGAATTACTCTACCTGCAAGTTCTTTTCAGTATAGTCTTTTTACTGCCAACACCATTCCTTAACTGAAATACCAAGCGGGTGTTCTATCCACTAGCATATGATCTTATCAGAACTACATAACAATTAGTATTCAGTGATGCGATTTGCAACCTTGTCAGGGCTTTCATATCCAGGTACATTTTAGCAAAACAAATTATCCAACTAGTATTGACATTCGCATAAAAATCTTTTACAATAGATCAATAATCTATGTTGAAGAAAAGGATGGTCATTTTGGTATAAATCCAGGACAATGCATGTGCAAAAGATGATGTAAACATGCTCAATATACATTGCTTTACCATGTCAAGTCACCAAGAAAAGCACGTAGTCCATCAGCAATGGTGTTGGTGGCAGGCAGAGTGATGATCTTTCCAGCAGCCTTGGACTGGGCAGAATCATCAGCACCCTTTGGTTCTGCTGCCAGAATACGTATAGAAGGGTTTATGGCCTTAGCAGCCAGGGCCACGCCAGAAATTAAACCACCCCCTGTTGTTTGGCCAAACATATTCGCAAGTGCCAAATTAGAAACGTAGAGACTATTTATGATACAGAAACAAGGTCAAGAGTACAGACCACTAATTGGAACAATTATTGTGTCGATTTCAGGAACCTGCTCCAAAAGTTCAAGGGATACTGTACCCTGACCACTGAAGAAAAATGTCATAAATGAAATCTCATGTTTGCACCTCTATGCACTGACAAATCTGGGGAAAAAATTCTAAGCTATTATTTTAAGAAAAGGGCTGATATTGTTTTAGCCTAAAGGGCCATACATAAAAAAGGAAATAAAATGCTGCAGGCCATGTTGATGGATGAACATAGACTTATCAAGTTTGGTGACAAGAGCTAACTCTTAAGAGTAATAAAGAAAGCTATGTAAGGTCAGTATCAACTATCAAGTAATTTCATGTAGGTAATAAGTGTGATCACTGGAAAAAGGGGATCATTCCTGGAGTAAGGATGCGATCAAATTTATTCATACATTCCATCCTAAAAACCAAACCGACTTTTCTGCATCAAAACAGTAGCTTGCAATTAGGACTACAGTCACCAGAACCAGATGAAAAATATAGGGCCAGTGGAACAGTAACTCCACTCAATAATAATGCCAGAAGCAATGTCTCGCCTCAAAACAAATTTTATTTCATCTATACGATGTATTTCTAATTTTGGGGGATCATAAACATTTTTTCACATGATAACAGAAGAATTTCACAAAAAGCTTTGCACGGCCAAAGTATACCTGATAGTGTACTTATTGTTAAATGGATGAATAAGAATAGCACCAGTCTCCTCCTGGACTTTTTGAGCAACAGATTCTCTTGATTCAATAGAAACATCACTCCAGATAATTTGCCCACCGTAACGCTTAACGTTGTCAACCTTACATGCTGGCGCACTTCGTGGTATGACAATGTAAGAAGGTATGCCACGTAGCTTCGCAGCCAGAGCCACAGCAGCAGCATGATTGCCACTGAGAAGAAGCCACACCATCAGTATCTTAACAATTCTTCATATGTTAGGCAGTAGGCACACACAGTGTTGAAGCTAGCATCAACCTGCTATGTGTGACAACACCCTTTGATGCCTGGTCATCATCAAGCGCAAATATTGAATTGGAAGCACCTCGGATCTTGAATGCTCCTCTACGTAGCACACCATACCCCCACAAACAGTTAGCATCATGTTACTTTGAACATTGCAGAGGTAAACAGCGCATGGGAGATTGAGAGCCAGAAATTCTCACGCCTTCTGGAAGCACTCGCACTTAAAGAACAACTGCTTCCCCACTATGGCGTCGATCGATGTTGACGACAGAACAGGCGTCTTGTGCACATATGGTGCGATACGGGCCTGCGCCTCCCTGATGGAATTGATATCCGCGGCATAGCCCGGCCCTGCCACGCCATCATCTGTGCTTCCCATCAGTCCCAGCTACATCAATTTTGTATACAGTCCTTAGCTCAGTGACCCACACTTTCAGTTCAATGATCCAAGAAATCGTGATATAAAGGTAGTAATATCACGTCAGGATGAATTATGTAAAATGATTCGCGTAAAAGATAAAATATAGTTGACTGCTCAAAAACGAAAAAGCAGGTGACTACTATTTAGCGAATCCGGAAAAAAATCCTTCTTAATTATTTCAGTTTTCATTTCTTGAATGTACCTGCGGATGGGGGAAAAACAATAATAGTCTACAGGACTAGCCTAACATAATAACTGCATCATGAACATTTACAAGGAAAATACCCAGCATAATCAAATGACTAGAAAATTATATCGTATATGATTCAATCAAGGCTAGCGCAGCAAATTGGACGGTGGAAGCAAAAGTTACAGCAGCAAGCAAGAGCAACCACGGAAGCACGGGACTAAGAGGGGATTCCTTTGGGGGAAGCAGACGCAAGAGGTTGAGCGTGGAGTGAAGCCTGGAGAAAGAAGTGGCAGCCACGAGCGCACGGGAGCAGGTAACCTACTGACCTTCGGTGTCCAGAACAAGAACCCTTCCAAGTTCCAACTTCCAAGAACAAGCGTCCTGGAGCAACCGAACACCAGGAGGAAGAGGATGCCGCCGCTGTCCAGTGAAATTGTGCTGTGGTGGGCACCTCGGCCCTTATAGGCTACGGGCTTGGATCGGGCTTTGTTTGGGCTGTTGTCGTAGGGATCCGTTCAGATTCATATGGGCCCCGTTTCTTTAGCCCATATTGAAATAGAACATGGCTCATATTAACCTTGTTGGTTCTGGCATGTTTGCCACTTGCCAGTGTCAGAATGGACACTACTGCACATATTTCATGGCCAAATCGACTATATAAACGAAGAATTCATCTATTTGTGAGTCGCTGCGAATTGAACGCTGGATTTGATAGAAAAAAAATCAGACGCTTATTCGAAACATTGTCAATTTATTTTAAACATGTCCAATGTGTTCAACTTTTGGTTGTGTCTGCTAGAACATGATGTTTTGTTGATGAAACACACACTATAAAGTCATCGAAAAAACAAACCGACTATTGAAACATTCAATAAAACTATTGAACATGCCAAAAAAGTTGATGTAACGTGACAAAAAAAACTAATGAAACATGGTGACGCATAGTCGGCCAATGTTGGCACATACAAAAAAAAATGACAGTACATGCCAAAACCTGATAAAAAAAAAATCAGACTCAACAGTGAATCATCCACCCCAATACAGAGTTAGATGCTCTGCGAGAGTAAAAGTGATGTTTCGATAAGCAACTCGAATGTTATATACATACAAGTGTAATGTCCCATTAGCCAAAAACATGGTACACCTCATCATACATTCTTCTTCTTCAAATCTAGCATGCTACCGTCACACTCGTCGGATCTGGCCGCCTAGTTCGTCAAATGAGTTCGTCGTGAATGATGCACTACACAGGAGCATGCATGAGAGACAGAGGTGAAAAGTAGTAGAAGGAAAAGTGTTGTGATGGCACAGGAGAGTTGTGTTGCTCGTACCACTCACTAGGCCCATCGGGTCAATGGTCCAAGTCTTCGGGATCACCACCTTCCTGAGAATGAAGTTGTGCAATGCCATGCACGCGATAACAATGTGCCTCTGTCTATGCACCCAAAAATTAGGAATGGACCTCAACATGCGTCACTTATTCATCAGCATTCCAAAAGCCCTTTCGACATACTTATGAGTTCCTATAGTTGAACAATTCCTCCACTTAGATTGGGAGACAACCAGTAGGACCGAAGTTTTGAAGGTGAAATCTATCACCCGGAATAGTGCAAGGTAGCCAGTGGTGTTTGAGTATGCCGAGTCCGCCACGTAAGAACTTCCCTGAAATCATTACATAAATCATAACATAATAATTTTAGTTATTTCATGCTGCAAATAATTGAATAAATGCAATTGTAGTCACCTTTTTTTATATATATATCTTGCGGAGGGTGGGGAAATTTATCAACATAATCGATGAGGGTTGACCTCAAAACTGTAGCATCATGCTCGTGACCATTCGCAGCATTGGTGAAGATAAACCGTGCATCATGCTCGACTACCGCTAAGAAATTGAGGGTTGATGCATTGTAACGACCAATGTAGTTCAAGTTAGTGCTTGGTGAAATCTCAATTCTAACATGAGTGCCATCAATGGCATCAATGCAATCATTCCACTATGATCTAAATATTTTAGACAGATTCTCGGGTGAACAGTGCTAAATGTAAGATCAACCGGATGAATATTATCCACACCAAGGTTGTACACCCGATTACGCCTAAAGTATTTGCTAATGGTGGAGCCGCTTCGAGCAAACCTATTCTATGCATGTCTATTTGACTCACTTCCACCAACAATCCAAAGGAACATAGCAACAACTTTCTCTGTGCAAACACTCCTAGCACCCTCCAATCCATACCGATTTACCAATATATCGTAAAGAAGATGAAATTGTAGAGGGGTCATACGGTACATGTTGAAGCACTGGAATGTATCAGCCAAAGTATCTCGAACCCATCTATAACCGCTGTATGAGCAACGCCTGTTTGGACGACGGTCAACAAGGATACCTTCAAGCTCTAGCGCGGAGTAGGCGGCGCACTTGATGGCCATGTACTCGTCATCGTCGGTGTCGTCCCCCAAGATGCGAGCCAGCATGGTACAATAGCCGACACCTTGGATCCACAAATTGCTGTAGAAAACCACACCCAGAAGGCCAAGCTTGCACAGGCGAAGGGATGAAAGGTGGATGTTGGTACCTAGGTGGCGGCGGTAGGTTGAAAGCTTCGGGAGGGCGTGGAGAGGTTGGCGACGGCGGCGGGTGCAGGGGAGCACAAATTGCTGTAGATAAACACACCCAGAAGGCCAAGCTTGCACAGGCGAAGGGATGGAAGGTGGATGTTGGTACCTGGGTGGCGGCGGTAGGTCGAAAGCTTCGGGAGGGCGTGGAGAGGTTGGCGGGGGCGGTGGAAGGTGTTAGGGAGGGCGTCGAGGTGTGGACGCTATCGGCTGCAGCAGGTTGAGAGCTGGCGGAGGGGATGGAGAGGTGGGTGGCGGCGTCAGGTGCAAGGGAGGGGCATCGAGGTGTGGACCCTGGCGGCTGCAGCAGGTCGAGAGCCGGGCGAGGGTATAGATAGCCAAATAGGCGGCCCGGCCCGGCCTGAGCCCAACTAGGCACGGGCCCGTTAGGCATGGCCCGTTTAGGCACAGCTGAGAAACAGGCTATGCCGTGCCGGCCCATGGGCTGAGGCCAAGGCTTAGGCACGGCACGATAGCCTGTAAAACGCCAAAGTATCTCGAACAGTCGAACCCATCTATAACCGCTGTATGGGCAACGCCTGTTTGGACGACGGTCAACAAGGATAACATCAGGCTCTAGCGCGGAGTAGGCGACGCTAGACCTGTTCATGGGCGGCCCGGCCCAGCGAGCCCGGCCCGGCCCGACCGGTGCATTGGGCCGGGCTCGGGCCTCGGTCTGAAGCCCGGCCGCCGGGCCGGGCCGGGCTCGGGCCCGAAAAAATTACGCGTTAAGCCGTGGTCGGGCCGGGCTTGCGGGATCGGGCTGGGCTTTTCAGGCTTCGGGCCGGGCTCGGGCTTGGGCTTGGTCCCGCGGCGCACATGATGGCCATGTACTTGTCATCGTCTGTTGCGTCCCCCAAGATGCGAGCCAGCATGGTACAATAGCCAACACCTTGGATCCACAACTTACAGTAGAAAATCACACCTAGAAGGCCAAGGGTGTGGAGAGGTTGGCGGGGGCGGCGGCGGCGGGTGCAGGGGAAGGCGTCGAGGTGTGGACGCCAACGGCTGCAGCAAGTCGAGAGCTGGGCGAGGGGTGGAGAGGTGGGCGGTGGCGACGGATGCAAGGGAGGGGCGTCGAGGTGTGGATACCGGCGGCTGCAGCAGGTCAAGAGCATTTAACAAATGGCTAAGAAAATATCCTCCAAATAGGTAAAAATGAGGCCACCAGGCTTTGAACCAGAGATCTAAGGCTTGTTTCCACCTCTCATAACCAACAGGACACTTGTTTGTTTGTGTATATTTCATTATAGTTTGTTATAATATACATACTATTAAATGAAAATAAAACAAAAACTAATCATGCCGTGTCCATGCCGGCCTACGGGCCTAGCCTTCGGCCCAAGCACGGCCCGACTGATCGTGCCGTGCTGGCCCGGCCCTATCTATATCGTGCCTGCCGTGCTTCAAGTCAGAAAATATCATGCCTCGTGCCAGCCCTTTTAGCCCGGCCCATTTGGCCATCTATAGGCTAGGGGGTAGAGAGGTGGGCGGCGTCAGGTGCAGGAGAGGGCGTCGAGGTGTGGACGCCGGCGGCTGCAGTAGGTCGAGAGCTGGGCGAGGGGTGGAGAGGTGGGCAGCGGCGGCGGCGGCGCCGCCGACCGACAACCAGCGATTGTGACATCCTAATAAATATTAGAATGTCCCAAGTTTTCTTTAAAAATAAAAACAAGCTAAAATATTTTCTATTGTTTTTCTATATGCAAATCCCTAAATTTTCAATCAAATATTTACATATAAGAATTTGTTTTATTAATTATTTTCATTCACAATTTATAAAATTCCAAACTTTACGATTTCAGATTCAAAATCTCTCTCCTCGCTTTGATTCGTTCCTCGATTGGAACCCTGACTATCTTCTCTCGATTGAAACCCAAGCTCGATTCCCTCAACCAAAACCCTAATTAAGCTAGTTGTCCATCCCCTTCCTTGACCCAAACCCTAATATTCCTCGG
>SPJY01035173.1:0-10985 GCA_005191435.1 Raddia distichophylla | reverse complement strand
AATACAATCATGTCCTTCCATCCAGCTTTTTTACATGCACGTCATGCCTCAATCAATGTTTAACAAGTTATCTCTAGCTTGTGCATGCTAGTATTGTGTTTGGATTATTGGGTGGTATTCTTTTTTGTAATCTTCTTGACTTTATATATCCTTTTATTTTCATTGATATGACGACCTGTCTGTCTTTCACAATTAGTTCTACATGGAAATTTTGAACTGTAGTTTTTATCTTTTAATTTGGTAAAACATTTAGCATTGAAAAACATCTTAATTTGGTATCTGTCAGTTCATGCAGTTTTGGATTCTTCGTTTATTCTTCAATTTTATCTCTCTTCTGATACATCTAAAGTTGTTAACTGTTTGACCGAATACTAATTAAACATATGGAAATATGAGATGCCTTTGGACATTTAAGTGTGTAGTTTACTTACTCATGAATGCATAAGGTCTTGCTATGGTGATAACCAGAATAGGGGCTGTATATTAATGTTGGATATAGTAATAACAAACTTTATGGATAATTTGAAGGCATTGATTATGTTTTATTTCACTGCACTGTTTTTGTTATTTTCTGTTGTGTGATTAAAGTGGTTATTGGAAAGGATCATGTTGATGTTAGGTTCGGTACGATGAAAGAACGTCGTCGCTGTGACAGGGTTCAACCAGCCGCAGCAACCTGATTAGCGTCAGGTTGTTGGAGGGTGGTTGGGGTCCAGCAATAAGGAAGGGATAAGCCCAAGTTTGTTAACAGTTTGTTAAAAGTGGCTAGGAGACTATTTGAGCTGATTTTAAGCCAAGAAATATAACAAATAATGGATTAATCTCTGTTGCTCCTCTCTCTCTCACGCATGCCACCACCATCAGCACCGCGCACAACACTTTCTGTGTGCATGCTCTTCATCGGCTGGGGCTGCCACGCCCGCGCATCAAGCGTCCCATCCGAAAACCAGTCCACAATTACTCCCTTCGTAGCAAGGCACATACCAACTTGGTATCAGAGAAATTCGTCCTTGGAATTATGTCCGCCACCGACGATCTATCCAAAGACATCACCATGAAGGGCCTGGCCTCCATGTTTGAATCCATCAACAAGAAGCATGACGAGATGTCAAAGGTCCAGAACCTCCATACGGTGCAATTCTCCATGCTGACCACCTGTCTCCATCGCCATGACGCGCGCATTGCTAAGGTGCCGGCCAAAAGACACACCGTCGTGCGGGCCCTAAACTCCAGCAAGGCGCCGTCGCCATGGACTATGCTACAACTGCGATGAGATGTGTGTGGTTGGCCACACATGTCAGCCGGTTTTCGGAGGAGGGGGTGATGTTAGGTTTGGTATGACTTGCCGTGACAGGGCCCAACCTGCTGCTGCAACCTGATCAGCATTTGGCTTAGCGTCAGGTTGTTGGAGGTTGGTTGGGGTCTTAGCTACAAGGAAGGGAATAGCCCAAGTTTGTTAACAGTATGTTAGCAGTGGCTAGGAGGCTATTTGAGCCGATTATAAGCCACGAAATAAAGCAAGCAATGGATTAATCTCTGTTTCTCATCTATCTCTTCTCACGCACACCACCACCACACAGCGCACAGCCCTGACTGGCGCCGCCACTACCGCGTATCATGCCTCCAGTTCACAGTTACTACCTTTGGAACAACACACGTACCATTGGCCCCTCATTGATGGGAGGATTTGTGTTGACAGTCTCAACAAAACTACTACTGACGCAAAGCTGCTATCTTGATAATTTACAATTGCTTGCTGGGTTCCTTTGATAACTCGCAACCAACATCTTTGTAGCAACACCCCTCCTGACGACAATCTTGACATAATTTGCCTTTCTGTTGCAGACATGGTGGCAGAGCGAGCTGCTAACTCATCCCAAGTGTGGCAGGGGAGGATTGCCAGTTTGTATTTTGGGGCACTGCGCATTATATAAACTTTGTGCTGTGGATGCTGGTACTGGTGTCAATCTCATTTTGGTCCTTGGTGGACATGTCTGAAGTGTGGGTCTACTAATCTGTTATGAAGATTTAGGGGTTTCTGAGAACCCTCAACCCCTTATATATAATACTAGTTCTTATTTTGTTTAAATGCCTGTCAGATTATATTGCTTACACAAGTATGTGCAGGTTTCCTTGTTGGCTTTTGTAAAGCCTCAAAAGTTGAACCAAATGGGTTTACCATCCTAATCTCAATGTGAGCAGTCTGAAGCAGCCTATACGATTATCTCTTTCTTTTGAGAGGATGAGGACGGCGACACAGCAGGGAGACGAGGTCAAGCATCATTCATGGTGGCTAGGGTTTTTGGATTTGGAGTGAGAGAGAACGGGGATGAGGGAGGCGAGAGAAAACGAGGGGGAGGCAGTCGGGTTTTGCTGCTGTCTCTCGTGTCTCTTGTCTCGAGCCGGTTCGATGCTGGGTCGGTAGCTGTGGGAGACGGGTTACAGGGACAGATTTGACGGCAACATATCTAGTGCTAAAGGTGGTTTCAGTGCTAATGTGCTAAACTCTAATCTAGGCCATTGGATCAAGTTTTGAAGGTTGAGATCTAACTAACCAGCTAGGTGTGAAAACATTTATGACAATGAGTTGTCTCCCATCTCAAATGTGTAAGCATTTAAGTGAGTGAGTTGGCCTTCATCTCACTAGATCTTAACCTTCAAAACTTGATCCAATGGCCTAGATTAGAGTTTAGCACATTAGCACTGGAACCACCTTTAGCACTAGATATGTTGCCAATAACTAGATGCAGGCAAATCTACACAACTATTTTATATAATAAAGTCGATTACTTAATGGTCATAACCATCTGTAGCGTACCACTCAACTAGATGAAGCATAGATTTTAACTAATGAGAATAAGCACAGAAAAAAAAGATATCGTAACTTTACTTTAGGTTCAGAAGGTTAGTCACGAACCTAGGATCACTTGAGCAAGTCGATGATAGCCTTGGTCACCTTCTCCAAGTCCCAGCGCCGTAGGGCCACCCTGAGCTCAGCTAGCTTCCTCTTTTTTATTTTATTTTCCAGCGTGCGGGCCTTAGCGTCGGGGATCTTCAAGAAGGCCCGCTTGAACATGCCGGGGCGCTCTGCTTCCAGTGCCATCACCTCCGGGCCGAGGAACATGTACGTCGCGATCTTCTCACCAAAGTCTGCAGTCGCTCGGAGATAGCGGAAGATCCGCTTCACCACCTGAAGGTGAGACAGTCTAGGTGAGGCCTGAAAGCGGGCACAAACACACACAACGAACTAAATGTTCGGCCGAAAGAGGTGAGGTAAAGCAGACAACCTATCATGCTACGGTACTCCTTCTGGTCGGTTGGCTCACCATTCTCATCCGGTCCTAAGGTAAAAATGGTTGCCATTGGAGTAGAGACCGGCTTGCAATCAGACATGGCAAACCGACTTAGCAGGTCTTTTGTGTACTTACTCTGATGAAGGAAGGTCACATCTGGTGTTTGCTTGAACTGAAAACCGAGAAAGAAGTTGATTCCGAGCAGATCACCTCTGAGAACTCAGAAACAAGAGCAGAAAAGAAACCACCAAAGATAATGTCATCAACATACATTTGCACCCGAAGAAAATCAAAACCAATCCTACGGGTAAACAAGGTCTGGTCTACCTTACCCATTAGGAACCCATTGCTTACCAGGTAGGTCTCAAGCTTATACACATAATTAGGATACGTTGAATTCTCAAACCCAGGAGGTTTCTTCACATACACTTCCTCATTAATATATCTATTTAGGAAAGCATTACGGACATCCATTTGATAGAGCTTGAACCCATTGGATGGCATAAATGCCGCTAAAATCCTGGAATCATGCCTTACCATAGAAGCGTAGATCTCATCGAAGTCTATCCCATCGATTAAGTGTAACCTTGAGCAACCAATCTAGCCTTATTTCTAACCACTACACCATTCTCACTTTGCTTGTTCTTGCACACCCATTTAGTACCTATTACATTATTTTCTTTAGGGCGTTCAACAAGCTGCCACACTTTGTTCCTCTCAAAATTCTCTAACTTTTCGTGCATCACATTAACCCAATCAGGATTAGAAAGTACATGGGTGACGTTCTTGGTTCAAAAAAGCAACAAAAGCAGCAGATAAGCAAAGGTGAGAAAGCTCAGACTTCAATCGGGTTAGCATTCTCTCGTTCAAAACATCGATCATCTATGCAGGGGGATGGTCTTTCTGGATGTGACGAGGAGCGCTAGAAATGGCCTCTACCTCGAGAGCAGGAGAGGTAGGATCAGAGCCACCAGGCGAATCAGATTCTATAGGTGAGAACCTAAAAGCATAAGTTGAGAGCTGAGTAGAATAAGAAGGTAAGGGATGAGACTGAGAAACAGCATTGCAAACTGGAGGCACCACCGTTGGAGCTAAGTCATGATTGAAGACCCAAGCTAGGCGGTTAGAGGGTGAATATACGCCACAATTTTTCAACGCTATTGTTTTCGCCAAAACCCGAACAACATGACAATTATGTATACCCATAGTATGCATGGTTGTCAAGTGTCCAAAAGAGAGTAATCAATTCAAGCCAAATGATCAAAGTGACTTTCAGAAAAGTAAAAGCAGATTTGTTCCCACTTGTAGGAGATGGATGGCGGCTTTCTGATGCTCATCCATTTTTGGGAATTTTTGTCCCAATTAAATAATTAGCCATGAGCAACTCAGCCAAAAATCTCCTCAAAACTCTTAGTAGAAAAAATATGAAATTCAAACAAAACAAGCTGCTTTATGGAAAGCAAATGCAGATTCTTCAGAGTTTGTTTCTACTTGGAGGAGATGGAGATGGATTGTGGCTTCCTGGTGCTCTTAGATTTTTGGGAATTTTTGTCCCAATGTAACAATGAGTTGTAAAGCACCATGTCAAACATCTCCTCAAAACTCCTACCATAGAAAATATGAGAAATCGAAAACCACAAGCTGTCAAGAACTTCGAGCTGAAAGTTTAGGGCTCGGTTTTCACCTCATAGCTCCAAAATGGGGAAACCAGTGAACTTCAATCGATACAAGGCCGCAAACCTTGTTATAGAATTTTTTGTTTAACCTTTAAAGAAAATGTTTACCACAGATGGGTATATGAGCCACGCATTTTTTACAACCGGAATCATCCCAAAATGATTTTTCTTGATTTTTCTAAAAATATTTTACTGACTGCTGCGCGGATGAATGTTTCTGGACAGATTAGCAACAAGTCAAGAACTTGATCTCTTGCCTCTCATATTTTTGCAAAGTGTGTATAAAATCATATTAGCAACCTCAAGGCATCATAAAACATCAATAACCAGCAAAAAATAATCCAAGTTCATCTCAAAACAAGAGATCCAAAAGGGAAAACAAAAATAAGAAAAATTAGAAGCGAATCAATGCAAGATACTCATGCAGAAGAAAGATTTCATTGCATAGAAGTTGGGATTATAAACTAGGGTACTACTATCTATGTTGTGTCACGAATGCTTAGCCTTGCTTAGAGTCAACGTGGTTAACTGGATTGTTTGAATATGATATCTCAGTGCTCAGTATGGATTGATCCATGATTTATGGTGATGGTTTGGTATGCTGGATTGATGTTGGGGCCTGAACAGGTGATAGGGATATGACGGAAGGAGCTCCTGGCATTGTAGCCCCGTTCGGGCAAAATAAGGACCAAACATTCGATACCTTCCTCTCAAGTACTATACGTACGACCACTTGGCTAACTTTCGGCGCATGCATGACCATGGGGTACCATACGGTGCAAGTTTATGTTTTCTTAGGGGTGGGGTGGTAGGGTCGACCATCTGTGGTGCGTCCCTGTGCTTTGTAGGATCGGGCCTTGGACAAATCCAATGAAACTAATTAACCCTGACGCCTGAGGATCGCGGATCGGGGCAGTCGGCCAGTTAATTTGGGTGATCCCATGAGCATGCATGTACATTGAGAGGCCTCGGCATGGCTTGCTGTGTCGTGTGGGTAAAATCGTACACCTCTGCAGAGTTATGAACTGTTCGAACAGCCTTGTCCAGGGTTAAGGACGAATCTTGAGTTGGCTAAGCTGCCATTTGTTAGCTTGTGTGCGCGGGTTGAGTTGGATGGGTGTGACACTAGATGTTTAGTGTTCTGAGCACAGGGTTGCTCATGGTGGTTTTACTGAGTGGTTTGATCTTGAGGAAATGGATGATGATGCACTGGATAAGATACCTTACTGTTGGTTAATAGGCTTTTAACATGTTTTGTTCAAATGCCATTTATAACTTCCTTTTGTTAAGTCTTGTAAATACTCTTTATGCTGAAAATTGTCTTGCTAACCATTCTCTTGATATATACTATACATGGACGAGGCTATAAGTACCTCCTAGTGCTGAGTTCCATCTGTACTCAATCAAGTGCTATTGTTTCAGGTGATAGTGATCTCCCACTTGAGTGCTACTTTCAAGACGGGGATAACGACGCTAGTGGGCATGGTGCCGAGTTCTAATTTCCAGTTGGTTGCCCTTGGGTTGGGCACACTGGACTTTTTGCTTATAGATGAAGATCTGTCGTTGCTTTTATGAAACAAACTATTTATTCCGCTACATACAGCTATCAATTATGTTAAACCTACTTGTATGGACAACAGTCCAGACTCTTTTGTAATATGAGGTTATGACCACTTATTTATGTGTTGTGCCATCGATCTAAATGAGGATATGTGTATGACGGTAGCTGATCTTGGGAGCTGTCACCGAGCACATATCCGGTACCCAAGTTCACACTCATTTTAATAGAGATTTCTTGTGCTGTGAAGTCGGATTGAGTGCTAACGTACTCGGCTCACCTCAGGTTGGCCTGTATGTTAGTATTCAATCAGTGCATGTTGCAATCAAGTTTATATCTCTAATAGACCGAGTGAAAACTAAGGGGTACTGACAATAGCCATGTTTACCAATGGCGGATCTAGGATCTCGCCAAGCCTAGGGCTAAAACCCATGCACTAAAATTTATATATGAATATTCAGAATTAGCTACATCAAATAAAAATAAATAAATATAATAAAAACATAATTAATTTAACATTTTAGGTTTTCAACCATAAAATTCATTAAACAACAAGGCATGACACAACACTAGAAAATACACAGATGTGGTTTGGATATACTTAGATAAGTAGACAACAGATGCCGAATATTAAGTTCATCCTAACATAAATTTAGTCATCAATAATAGAACTAGAACCTGAACCTAAAATAAGATGTCCAATTCTTGTTCATTATTTTCTAAATGTCCATTTTTAACATAAAGAATTCAGAAAATGAGTACTTTTTACCGAAGGCTAGTAGTACAAACCTGAGTCTTGGGCCACTAGAGGCACACAACATGGCCACACATGTACATGAACAGGACTGGGTGCCCGTGGCTTGCTTGCTCCTCGGCCTTGGACCTTAGTCTTACGCAATGTGCATATGGGTGTACACCTGCGTCTCGGGCGGTGTTGCTGTGGGCAGATTTGAATGGACTAATTTGTATAGAGGGAAACCCTTGTTAGTAGGCCTAGGCCTCAGGATACAACCCACCTAGCCCGAGGCCTGTGTCCGCCCATTTTATAGAATCATAGTTGCTATTAGCAAATATTCTATTTACTCTTTTGTTCTATTGATTAGATCAAGGATTTTTATCATGCATGCCATTATAAAACGAGCCGAAATCACAATGGCCATTATAAAACCACTATTATTAAAGATGCCATTTTAAAGTGGTTTTTAATTTCACCTATGCCATTATGGTCACTGGACAGAGCAAATACAGAAGAAATACATGACTGACATGTGGGGCCTAGATGTCAGCCTCTCCCCCACCTTCTTCCTCCATCCTCTCGCCTCCCCCCATCTCCTTCACCAGCGAGCTCTTTCCCCGACGGCAAGCTCGGGGGCGGTGGCGGCCGGCGAACATGGGGGCGAAGGAGGCGGGCGGACGACGGCTGCACGGCGGCGAGCTCCTCCTCCTCCTACTCCGGCAGAGCGAGCTCCGCTCAGGGCGGCGCCGCCACCGTCTCTTCCTCCCACCTCCCCCATCTCCTTCACCGGCGAGCTCTTTCCTCGACGACGAGCTCGGGGGCGGCAGTGGCCGGCGAGCTCAGGGGCGGTGGCGGCCGACGACCATGGGGGCGAAGGAGGAGGCGGACGACGGCTGCACGGCGGCGAGCACGCGGCAGCGAGCTCCTCCTCTTCCTACTCCGGCAGAGCGAGTCCGGCAGAGCGAGCTCCGCTCGGGGCGGCGCCGCCAACGTCTCTTCCTCCCATCTCCCCCATCTCCTTCACCGACGAGGCCGCCACCGCCACCGTCCCTTGCCGCCGTCAAGCCACTGTCGGAGTTGGAGGAGAAGGGGAGCGAGCCGAACCGTAGAGGGGAGAGATTTGGAGGTGAGAGGAAGGAAGAGAAAGAAGGGGTGAATGACATGTGGGTCCCACCTTGCCAGACCGTATTTTGGTATTTTAAAGCGTATTTCAAGCTAGTATGTCCCATATAGTAGCCATAATGGCATGGATAAAATTACACATATTTAAAATGGCATCTATAATAATATTGATTTTGTAATGGCCATTGTGACTTCTAGTCATTTTAGAATGGCACACATGATAAAAATCCTTAGAACAACTCATAGATC
Source organism: Raddia distichophylla (assembly GCA_005191435.1). NCBI lineage: Eukaryota > Viridiplantae > Streptophyta > Magnoliopsida > Poales > Poaceae > Raddia > Raddia distichophylla. The sequence goes on along the minus strand of SPJY01035173.1, from coordinate 2,351 downwards.
TAATTAATATCGTGCTTATCCTCACTCTGCTGCTTAGTTGATTTATCGTTTTAATACTTGCCAATTGCAAGATAAGTCAACTGGTACGTCCTGAACATGCTTTCAATGTTGATAGGGTCCAAGACCCTTGTTTGCCGAGAAGCTATCTTCTTGGTTGGGGAATGGACAATTTGTTTGCTCGATAGCGAATAGTTGAAAAATGAAAAGGAGCGTCTTCGGTGCACAACTGCATTTTCCCTAAATTGCAATGACCTTGTTGTGACCGCTCCTCCTACCCTTCTTCCCAAAAAGCATTGCCGACCTTCCTCCTCCTTCTCGAGATGATCCACACCTCCACCGGCGCGACTGGCCCACCTTAGACTTGATCATGTGAAGCTCGACTCGGTAATCCGGCCCAAAAAAACCTGACCCGGGCGTGCACTAGGCCGGGCTTGGGCAGGGTCCAGGCCTGAGTTTTTTCGTGAAATAAGACAGGGTCGGGGCGGGCTTCAGGACTGGGTCGGGCTCGATTTTGAAGCCCGATGCACCGGGTCGGATCGGGCTCGAGCCTGGTCCCGAAGGACCGGGCTTTTCCTGGCCCGGGCCGAAGCCCGACATTTGAACAGGTCTAGCCCACCTACATGCTGTCGACGATGTCCACACGGACTCGTTGCTTCGCCCTTGTCATCCTACTGCACCTAGGGATGCAAATGGGTCGACCCATTTGCATCCCTAACTGCACCTCAAACTTGTCCACTGTAATCTCGACTTCATATACTAGGTCCCCCACCATTGTTGCCTGGCCTCCTTCAACCTTTTCAGTGGCGCCACCACTGCCTCGCCGCCCCCACCCGGATCTCCTACCACCACGGACCACCGTCTCTTCGCTTTCTCTTTAGGCCTTGTTCTTTTCAGTGTATCGTACCGTTGCATATTACTGTAGCAAATTTTATTATTTTTATATAGCTTATATGTTGTGATAATTCGTAACGATTTTTTCGTGGCTTTTAGTAGTCCTTCCAAAGATTTTAAAACTATTTTTTAATTATTTTTTTATAATATTTAGACCTCTTTTCGAGGGCTCTCAAATTTGCTAGAGTATTACGCCGCAACGATACGCTGAAAAGAACAAGGCCTTAAGCACGACCGCATGAAGTCTTGAACCCAAACCCTACAGCGGTGATGGTGTGGTGGAACGGCACTGTGGTGTTGTGGGTTTTGGAATTTGGACGCAAAAAATATTTTCCAGCCCACAGTCCACACCCATTTCCACCAGCCCAAAGGTGGGAAGTCCGTCCATCTCAGTCTCACATCAAAACCTAGCCTTATATATAGGATGGGTAGGGTATACAGGCGGGGTACCCATCGCCGCCGCCTTTCCACCCCTCCCATATTTCCATGGTCTTGACCCGCACCAGCAAGGGGATGCTGCCCGCCGCCGCCTCCTCGTCCGACGATGGCGAGGCGGAGCCACGGCCCACCAAGAGACGTCGTCCACCACCGGCTCCGACGGATGAGTCTGAGTCTGAGTCCCACTCCGAGCCCGACGGGACGCCGCTGAAGCCAACTTCCCCATCAAAGGAGAATGTGCCTGCCGCCGTCGACCCCAACCCCTCCTCCCCATCAAAGGAGAATATGCCCACCGCCGCCGACCCCGACCCCTCCAACGAGGCGGAGCGGCGGCCCACCAAGCGCCCTCTAGCCTCGGTCGACGGCGACGACGACGGGGACTCCGACGGCGCGCCGCTGAAGCCAACTCCCCCGTCAAAGGAGGGCGTGCCGTCGGCCGACCTCGCCAAGCTGCCCCAGCAGAAGACGAAGGCCGCAAACCCTGCCGAAGCGGCGGACCATGGGCAGGCGCCGTTACCTCTTGTCTACCTCTCAAAGCCTTCTTAGATGCAGACTTTGTTGGCTGTATGATAGATAGGAAGAGCATTTTTAGCCTTCTTAGATGCAGACTTTGTTGGCTGTATGATAGATAGGAAGAGCACTTTTAGCCTTCTTACATGCAGACTTTGTTGGCTGTATGATAGATAGGAAGAGCACTTCTAGCACCTGCCAATTTTTTGGCACTTCTCTTGTCTCTTGGTCCTCTAGGAAGCAGTCGAGTGTTGCGCAGTCCAATGCTGAGGCTGAGTATGTTACCACTGTTGTATGTTACAGTCAGGTTCTTTAGCTCTGCTCTACCTTGAAGGACTTTGGGTTGGTTCAAACAACACCTCTGCCATCGACATTGTAAAAAATCTAGTCTCTAGTACAAAGTACATTGACCTAAAAGATCACTTTCTTATAAATCATGTAGAGAAGGGTGATATAGTATTGCAATTCGTTGAGACCGACCGTCAGTTTGTTGATATCTTCACCAAGCCACT
>SPJY01035151.1:1176323-1257414 GCA_005191435.1 Raddia distichophylla | reverse complement strand
TATCCCAACCGTCGACAACACTGAACTCTTCTTTTTCTTCAGGAGCAAGGAAACACAGAAGAGTTTGAGCCGTAGATAAGATACTTGGCTCATCACCACCCTTAGGCATAACGGTCTGCCTAATAAACAGGTTCATGTACCGAACAAATTGCTTCAAGTTGGATGTCTTCCAGAGGTTGTCAGTGGGATCAACATGAAGCCAACCGAGCTCTGGCGCTTCAAAGAATGGCTGCGTGTCATGTACACGCTTCTTCTTTAGATCATCATCAGAGAAACCAAGAATCTTGGCAAACCTGTTGTAGCTGCATTTGTAATGCTATCCCTGAATCAGAAAATGCATATAAGCAGGAGTGCCTGTCTTCTTATTCTTCTTTGTGTACCAGACAGTTGCATAGAATTGACAAATCACTTCCTTACACCAAGGCCATTCAAATTCCATGATATGCTTCAAACCTTTCCTTTCCAAGATATCCAAAGCCTTGTGCAAGTCGGGATCACCAATGCCACAAAAAGCATCCCAAACCACCCGTTTTTGAAGGAGGACGGGTTCTTGGGCTTTGTCATTATGACTTCGTCATAGAATGCAGCTTGAAAGAGACTATGGAACCGATGATCATTAACAATGTCACAAGGTGCACCTGCTAGTTGATCCTCATACCTCAACTCCTTAACCCTGCTAGTTTTCCCTTTCTGTTTTTCTGTGCACGTAACTCTCAAGGGACTGCGATAGGTGTCAGAGAAATCAACTGGTGTGAGCATAAAAGTGATGAGCTCAGCTGAAGGAGAAGGTGGATCAAGATCATCCTCACTGTTCACTGCCTGAGATTTGCCCTTTCCTTTCCTGCCAGCTGTCTTCTTCCTCTTCAAAGGCCTAGAGCTTTGCTCAGCTTGATGACCCCCTTTAGCTCGAGATTCAGGAACCTTCCTCGGAGTATCTCGAGGGGGACGCTCTTCTTGTATCTCATCCTCATCACTTGAGTTGGGTTCTTCATAGTTTGGATGAGGACCACGGCGAGACATGGCTATAACCAAACCACGAGAGAACAAGATATGCACTAGTGAGAAAGGTACATGGATAGACTAAAACAAGTTGAAAAACTTTTGCAAAAGATACTAGAAAACAGGATGAAGATTGCACTAGGAAAGGATTAGACAGGCTAAACTTGGTGCAAACACAGTGCCCATCGGTCGGACCGATGGGGATCGGTCTGACCGATGTGCCCTGTGCTGCACATCCATGTGAGGTAACTTGAGATTTAGCCATGGGATTCCAAAACTGCTATAGCCTCATCATCTAGCATCCATACCAAGGTGATTGACCAAAGGGAATCATCTAGTTCTTCGTAGAATCATAGATCGGGGAAGAACAAGTGAATACCTTAGGAAAGAAAGGAAAAACTTGTTCCCGCGCTTGAGAGGTGTTCAAACTTGAGGAGATGAAGGAGAGCCACTTTGGGAAGAGGTCCCCCACTCCAATCTTGGTCCTCCCCTTGCTTAGGCCACGGATCTAGGGAGCACGTGGAGGTCACCCATGGTGAAAGAGAGAGGTGGAGAGCGACGGGAGAGAGAGATGTAAAAGAGGTCAATGGGTAAGATTCTATTTGACCCTCCCCCTTAGCCCCACACCCCGACGGCCCGCAGGCTGCTTGGGCTGCTGCGCGCCCCGTCGGTCCGACCGGTATGATCGGTCCGACCGATGGGCGCCCCAGGGACGGCACATCGGTGCCACGATCGGTCCGGAGGGGGGGCAATCGGTCCGACCGATCTGGCAGAGGAAAAAAAACAGTTTTCAGCAGATTTTGAAGGGATTTTCAAAGGGATTTCTCAAATAGGGATATAATAAGATTTACACTCCAATGGCTAGCCACAATCAACATCACATAACAATAGCCATTTGAGAGCAAATCGAGATCCAATGATCCAAGAAACCAACAATTTTATTGTCTTGATTAAACATGGATTGTCTAAAATTTCTAGAAACCAAAAACAAACAAAGATGCACTAGATTTCAGACCAAGTTACGAGAATCCAAAATATTTAGTTCACTTCTCAAAGCACAAAACCTTGCCTCATCTAGGGGTTTAGTGAAGATATCGGCTAGTTGATTTTCAGTGATCACATGGCGAACAGCGATATCTCCTTTGGCTTCGTGGTCTCTCAAGAAATGATGACGGAAGTCTATGTGTTTGGTGTGTGAGTGCTGCACTGGGTTGCTAGCAAGCTTGATCGCGCTCTCATTGTCACACAAAAGCGGGATCTTGCTAAACTCGCAACCAAAGTCTCTCAAGGTTTGCCTCATCCAAAGTAGTTGAGCACAACAAGCGCCGGCTGCAACATACTCGACCTCGGCTGTGGAGAGTGAAATACTATTTTGTTTCTTAGAGCTCCAAGACACCAAAGACCGCCCAAGGAATTGACAAGTCCCGGTGGTACTCTTTCGATCAACTTTGCAACCGGCATAATCCGCAACGGAATAGCCAAGGAGATCGAAAGTGGAGCCCTTGGGATACCACAAGCCAAGGTTTGGTGTATGAACTAAATATCTCAAGATTCTCTTAACTGCATGTCGGTAGATGACTAACTGGGGGGTCACCACCGGCAATGAATTTGTACGAGGGGACGCTAATCAAGAACTAAGTTAAATGGTAACACAAGGCAGGGTTAGACAGGTTCAGGCCCGCAACGGAGGAGGTAATACCCTACGTCCTGTGAATACCCTACTTCCTGTCTTCTGGGATTATATGGTGGATCAAGATGCAAGATGATGCTATGCGCTGTAGACTTAGATGCCTATCAGAGCTCTCTCTCCCGATGACCTCTATCCCCTCCCTTTATATAGCGTAGGGGGAGATAGAGTTACATGATATCTCGGGATCCCTAATAACTAATCCTGGTATGCAGTTACATGGGATGCAACTATATGCCGATGGCCTCTACCCCCTCCCTTTATATTGCGTAGGGGGGGATAGAGTTGCAGGATATCTCGGGATCCCTGATAACTAATTCTGGTATGCAGTTACATGGAATGCATGTGTTGATCTGCTAATTACATGGAGATAGATTATATCCTCGGGAACTTCCTTGCGGCTCAAGCCACGCGTATCCTGAGTGATATTTATCTTCAACCGGCCAACTTGGATCACCCCCTATCTTCTCCCTTATGGGCCTTCTAGAGGATACTCGGGGCCCACGTAGTCCACACCTCCGCTACTACTCCCCCATTCGCAATTCTAATACTCTGATGTCCCACTAAATCTCCATGGCATCCTCCAAAACTTCTTCATTGTCGACAGGGGCCCACTCCACCAGCCTTGTTGATGAAAACAAAGCTTAGGAATGAATCCTACATCCGCGCAACTGCGCTCTTCAATCAAAGCTTTGCTCTTTCCCTTATTATCGCCACTAAGTTTGGAAGGGCAACTAGTGAAGTGAAAGACAAGTCAAATGACGTGTTGATGCATGGAATTAAGTTCATGAATGAAGGAGCCAGGATCAATAAGGATCTGTTGATTTGCATCCCTTGATATGTGCCTGTCACGTACAGTGGTCGGCTGTGTTCAGCGGTTCCAACAAATGGGTCATTGTCCGTAAAAGAACACTCAAGAAATCGAAGAATGAGATAGAATATGGGATAAACAATATGGTATTGTGAATACAAATTAAGAACAATCTTAGTTGTGGATTGAAAAACTCGATCTTGTTGATAAAGACGACACAAGAAGAACGAGATACTTCCACACACACGAGGAGAACTAAACTAAACAAAACACAAGGAAGAAAAAGCATGGCAATGCCCAAATATAGTACAACATCCAGGGGAGGGGCGTCGCCAACACCGGGACCACACACATGCAAGCCTAGGAGTACATGGGCTTTGACCAAAAAGATGGCAATGCAACGTCGAGCAGATTCTATCTACCTTCGTATTTCGATAATTTCAATGAATTTGTAGTGGGACTTTATGTGTTGGAAATCTTATATTCTCAGCTTTCTGAGGAGTGGTAGAATGTAAAAAAAACAGAGTCGTATGTGGCTGACGCGCTTGTTTGATGGTGGACTAGTCCTGGACAGTTGAATCTGACTCGTTGACGACTTGGATGTCCTCTTGGACTGGGCTCGGTTACCAAGGGCTTCATGGTTCGTAGCTTATGCTTGCTAGACTCCCGCTGGTAAATACTTAAATGGCTTTGCATGAGCATTCATGACATCTTGTCGCTTAAACTCCTCAGCCGAAGCTGTTGAAGTTGAATAAGTGGGAGACACATGTTTGTCAGTTATGTCCTCATCATCTAGCGACCCGCGTGGGTGAGGTGCCATCCGTCGGTAAGGAGCAGCAGGAGGCGTCAATGCCGAAGTGGTAGCTGCCACCGCATCGAATGACTATGTCATTCTGGCTTTTATATCTTAGGTTTCTAGTTTGTGGACTTTTCGGAGTCATCGGAAGGCGAAGAAGAGCCACTAGGGAATCACGACACCGTGGCTCTTTGCCTCCTTCAATGAGGAGGAGGTAAATTAGGGGAGAAATGTTGTTCTCAGGAGGGTCTAATGACAGGGACACCTCCCTTGAGAAACAACGAGGAGGAGACGGCGACGTGTTGTGTTGACTACATCAATGACTATTTGACTTGGAGTCGCTCATCGATAAGGACGTCAACAATGTCTTTCTCTATATAGTTAGGGTTAGCTAGGGCTAAGTAGTAGTACGTAGATAGTAGTAGCATCCTAGCTAGCATTACTGTTGTGCCAGCTTTGCTAACTAAAACGATATTGTAAATTTCATATGCGCCTGTGCTAGCTATATGAGAATATAGAAACTGGGCATCTGACAACATTAGTGCTAGTTATTTTGTACCGATTCAACAACCAACACAGATAATACTGTGAAACAGACATTGATGTCGTGATTTTGTAGTAGTGCCCTATTCAAATATATCCCACATGCCATTTGCTTCTTCTTCCTTTACTCTTCCCCTTCTCCACTACACTGACAACCTTCTTTGTTTGAACCCACGGTGAAGCCACCTTCGGCCTTGCCCCTCAAGCTAGCGGTGCCATGATTCCTCCCTCCTCTTCTATTCCCTCGCTCTCCCCCCTCCCTCGAGCCCTCAAGCAAGATCTATGCAAGCTCAGGCTCGATCTAGAAGTGATTCAATGGTGCAAGCTTGGGGGTTAATGGTTTGCACTTGGTCTTGGATGATAGCACACCCTATATGTGGCATATTGAGTTGATTGCGCACAGGATGACGACGCAAGCTTGACAAGGAGCCATACTGGTGTTAGCTCGATTGTAACAACCACCGATCCTAGCTAAAGCTAGGGCAGTGATGAGGGAGTTGAAGCGCTATTAAAACAGTCAACAATGAATACGAGAAAAATATGGACTTCGTCATTTATGAACATGCAATTTCTAAAATATCATGACTTTTCAGTTGTACGTGCAATTATTTTTTTTTAATATGGTAGAGATTTTTTTTCAATCTTTTGGACTAACAAGGGCTCTATGTTTTTAAGAAAAAGGTTACGATGAATATATCAGCAACATACGTACAGGTCACGGAAAAGCCATGCAGGATGGCAGTCGAAACCGATGGAAAAGGCTCAGGTGGCGATACCAACCAAAATCCGGGTCCAGGGGATTTGGAAAAAAAATTATATATTTATTTTTATTCTTTTATGCAAAAATGTATCCCGTGATGAAGTTTAGACAAAACTAGGCGCCGGTCGAGCTACGAAGGAGCGACTGGAAGTTATCGAGCCCCAAAAACATGAGCGGACCCACCTGCCGGTGCCCAGGGCGCCGCAACCGGCCTGGTCGAAATTTCAAATAGCGAGCAGGAGCTATCGTGGTTTGGCGGAACGACCGGTCCTCGGATTCTCTCGGGCGGGGCCACGCGCAGGAAAAGCGACCTGTCGAGCGCCCAATCCGCGACAGGCGCTGTCGCGCAACCAAGGCACGACAGGGCCCTCTCGCGCTTTCAGGGCTCGACAGGACTCCATTATTTCCCTGCCAGCCACGGGTCCAACTCACTTTCCCCCTCTCTCACTCTCACTCAGGCAGATGCGAGGGAGGCTACGGGAGGCGATTCTGCAGGCGTTTTTGAGGTAATTTCTCTGCCTAAATGTTGTTAAGATTAGTAGGTATTGGTTAGTATTAGTGATATATATTGATTGGAGAGTGTGTCGGTAAGAGTTTGTGAACTTTTGACCGGCTATATTTGATCCTATTTGAAATTTTGTTGAGCTTTGAATGAATGAAACGTTGAAAACTTGATAGGCTAGCCATATATGTTTGCAAGTGCTGAATGTGGAAGAAAATATTTGAACGGAGCGCATATTTGAACACCGTCCGTGCAAAACCACCGGTGCCAAATAAGTTAGACATAATGTTAGCCAGTAGGAGTGACGATTGTTTTGAAACCAGTAGGAGTGACGATTGTAGATTGAATATTTGGTTATTTATGATTTAGTTGGAACGACTGTAGATTGAATAATTTTATGGAATGGTACGAGGCAGGTGCGAGGACGGCAGTGATTTTGTATGTTTAAGAAGAGATTTGAACGGAGTGTATGTTTGAATACCGTTTTAGATAAACCACGTAGCCATATATGTTAGCCGTAATGTTAGTATTATTGCTTAGCATTTGTTTGATTAAGTGTGACGATTGTAGATTAAATATTTAGTTATTTAGGGTTTAGTTGGAACGTCGAATTAATCGGTAAAAGTTTAAAGTAAATATTTTCTAATTATGATTAATGGTACATCTATATGAATTAAACAAGATCTTGTCTATGTCAATAATTTTTGCAATAGATTGTGCATTCAAATAAATATGGAATCTAATATTCTATTACACATGTCCAATCTTCCGCAGAGCTAACTTATACCTTAAAACGAGAACAACATCTATATCTATAACATTATCCAGCATAGCTAAACCCAAACCCCACACAAATATGACGGTGAACCCACCTTCGGCTTTGCCCCTCAAGCTAGCGGTGCCATGATTCCTCCCTCCTCTTCTATCCCCCGCTCTCCCCCCTCCCCCGAGCCCTCAAGCTAGATCTATGCGAGCTCAGGCTCGATCTAGAAGTGATTCAATGGTGCAAGCTTGGGGGAAATGGTTTGCACTTGGTCTTGGACGATAGCACACCCTATATGTGGGATATTGATGTGATCGCGCACAGGATGACGACGCAAGCTTGACAATGAGCCATACTGGTGTTAGCTCGATTGTAACAACCACCGATCCTAGCTAAAGCTAGGGCAGTGATGAGGGGGTTGAAGGGTGGCTGTAGGAGAAGGAAGAGAGGTGAGAGCACCGGAGAAGGAATGAGAGTGTAATTTCATAAACAAAAGAATCCTTACAACCCTTACAGTGGCGCTATTAAAACAATCAGCAGTGAATACGAGAAAAATATGGACTTCGTCATTTATGAACGTGCAATTTCTAAAATATCATGACTTTTCAGTTGTACGTATAATTATTTTTTTAATATGGTAGAGATTTTTTTTTTCAAACTTTTGGACTAACAAGGGCTCTATGTATTAAGAAAAAGGTTACGACGAATATGTCAGCAACATACGTACAGGTCACGGAAAAGCCAAGCAGGATGGTAGTCGAAACTCGAAACCGATGGAAAAGGATCAGGTGGCGATACCAACCAAAATCCGGGTCTAGGGGATTTGCCTGATTGCCTCCCGTGTTATGGGCCCACGCGGCTCCATGATTTGTCCGTCCGGCTTTTCAGCGGTTGGGCGGAGCACGCGTGCCGTCGCTCGCCGGCCCACGACGCCTCTAGCTACGCGCCTCCCATTCGTCTCCCGCACAAATTATTTCTCCCTATTATACCACCAAATCGTTTACATATCTCTCATCTGCCAACATGAACCAGAATAGTTTGAAACCAAAAGGAATATTCGGTGTTCCAATGTAGTGATAGTTTTTCTGCGCTGATAACCTTTTGATGAATGATCTAATGAGAATTAGACTCTTTTAAAAAATAATCATTTGTGCTTCCTGAAACTAATTAATTGACCGAACAGTTCCGTGATACACTGGATTTGGATAAACATGTGCAGTCATAGCAGATATCCTCTTACACCTAGGGTAAGAGATGAACAAAGATTATTGGATAGGTGAGGTGGCAAGGCGAGATGGGGGCATCAATGCGGGGAGGACAAGCAGACGGGCGAGACGATGTGGGGTCAGATGGAAATGTGGTGTGGCAGCCACCAGTGTGGGTTAGCAGTCGGGCGGCTTGAGGAGGTTGGTGGCGCAGAGTGGTGGCAGGGTGGCTGGCGGCGCAGACTGTTGGCATGGAGGCTTGGGGATGGGCCTTGAGGGGAGACCGACGATAGGACGGTGAGGAGCCGACGCAGGCGAGGCGGCAGGGGAAGAGGGTGGCCCGTGTGAGGCAATGGGGCGATGGTAGGAGGTCATGGCAGGGTGAGAAGAAGTGGAGATAGGGTGGATAGGTATGTGTAGGTAGGGCTGGAATAACCGGTGGACCCGTGGGCTAGATATGGGGACAATCCTTTCGTCGGCCTCGATCGACAAAATTACGCCATAACTGGTGACATGTTAAAATGGGATGATAACTGGCTTAATTTCGTCTACCGAGGCCAAAGAAACATCGGTGGGCAAACAGACTTTAGTCCCGATTGCCAAACCAAGACAGCCCATCCGGAACTAAAGGTCACAGGCCTTAACCGGGACTAAAGCATTCACCACGGTGTAGAAAATATCTAAAAAATAAGAAACACTCATAGTGAAACGGGCTTTAGTCTCGGTTGGCATCGGACTTTAGTTCCGATTGCCAAATCGGGATAGCCCATCCAGGCCTAAAGGTCACAGGCCTTAACCGGGACTAAAGTATTCCCCACGGTATAGAAAATATCTAAAAAATATGGTCAACCCATGACTCGAACATAAAATCTCTTGCCATCACGAGACTTTCCATTCAGCCACGCGTATTTAATAGAATAGGATATGAATTTCTTTTAAGTATGCTGGAACGAGACTTTAGTATACGTACCGGTTCGTAACACAAAACATGACTAATGTGTGCCCGTGCCAGCTGGTCTCTACCCGCCCATCAAAGTGCAGATCAGTCTCGGTTCGTAACCGAGACTGATGTGAGCAACGAATCGGGACTGAAGCCTTGCAGCACGAAACGACATGTTTAACTGGGATTGATATGTCGATATAGATGGTTTTTTCTCTATCAGTGAAATTATGGTAAAATGGCGCGTGTACTAATTTGCTATGCTAAGACCGACAAAATAATTTCAAAATAAATTTGAATCCTCCTAGCTAGTGGGTGGCCGATCGGTCGAAGCAATTTCATCGGCTTCTGATACCGGCGAAATCGCTTCTGTATTTTCATCGGGTTTTCTCTTGATGACGAAATTATTTAAGTCGCCGAAAAAGCGTCGTTTTCTTATAGCGCGTGGAAACACGTGTTGCATTGATTTTAGTTAACACCTCATCAGTAGTCACGAAATACCACGTACTTTGTACTCATCAGTATAGTATATTGTATACGTGCAGTGGAGTAAGTTTTAACCTCTACAAAGACACATAGTTAATTAGCGGATCTATCAGTCTTTTCACTGATCTTTGTATTTTTGGCCAAACACCTACCAGATGACAAAAGTCAGGCATGCATGGAGCGTGGATTCGCGCCTACTTTTGGTGCCAATTAGCCCATTGCCTCATTCTTCATCTTCCTGCTATATATTCCCTCCGTTTTAAAATATCTCATATAATTTTTGAACATGGTTTTTAATGTGAAAATTTAGCTATTAAATTTATTTCACAAGATATCGTCAACAAATACAAAATTAACATAATATAAAAGTAAGTTTAAATATGAATCGAACGATATCACATACATAACATTAGATATATATGTTTTTATTCTAATTATTAGTCAAAAGTTAACCTCTTTAAATACATATGCACGTTTTATAATATTAAATAAGGGAATATATTTAACTAACTACTGCGGGCTAGTCCCTGCTGCTTTCGCTTTTTCTTTTGTTAGTTGACTCATAGTTGTCTTGCTAATTATTTGATTCTTTTGCGGCTGCCCTAGCAGTCTACAGGCCTTTCCCATTAATTAGATGATTAATTAACTCTGGGTTATGGGGCGCTAATTAATTATACGCCGCTGCTGATATAACAGTGACATCAGGCTGCGTCACTATATATAACGAGGACAAGCATGTGCTCTTCGATCCGATATTAGTTTGTGCTAATTGAGAGCTTGCTTGTTGCAATCCCAGCACCGGCCGGTATATATTTGTGCTGGTTGAATTACAACAGAGGCGTATATAAGATTATTAGCGCCGGTTCTGAAATCTGAAGTAGACAAGTGGAAAAATTAAACTATATGTGTCGGTTTTATTTAAGCTCTGTATTGATTTGATATTTGGTTTATTTTAAATTTCCAAGATAATTATTAGTTACAGGATGATGTAAAAAATAAAACGATCATCTTAGAAATGTTAATTAGGATATTGATGAGCATGAAACAAGCCTACATATGTAAATCTAATACTCCGGTCAAATTGTCAAGAAATAAATATTGTTTTAGCTGGACCTTATTATGTGTTGGTAAATAGTAAATGAGGGAAAAATTCGATAATGTGAAGAAATATAACTATATAAGACACTTTAAAAAATACAGTTGCAATTAATTATTAGTCATATATTGATTGGATTTATATTAAGAAATTTTCCTGTACACAACATTAATCCTAAGACATATATTTTTATTAACTGTAGACAACATTGCACGGTCACGCTATACTACACCGGGGTGTAGCTACACCGTCGAAAATAACTATAAAATAGACCACATGTAACTATAATTCTTACAATAATTAACCATCGATCGCTACAGCAAACAAAGGTAACGATCGATGATTAATTCTTGTAAGAATTATAGGGTGTAGCAACGAATCGGGACTGAAGCCTTGCAGCACGAAACGACATGTTTAACTGGGATTGATATGTCGATATAGATGGTTTTTTCTCTATCAGTGAAATTATGGTAAAATGGCGCGTGTACTAATTTGCTATGCTAAGACAGACAAAATAATTTCAAAATAAATTTGAATCCTCCTAGCTAGTGGGTGGCCGATCCGTCGAAGCAATTTCATCGGCTTCTGATACCGGCGAAATCGCTTCTGTATTTTCATCGGGTTTTCTCTTGATGACGAAATTATTTAAGTCGCCGAAAAAGCGTCGTTTTCTTATAGCGCGTGGAAACACGTGTTGCATTGATTTTAGTTAACACCTCATCAGTAGCATGGAGCGTGGATTCGCGCCTACTTTTGGTGCCAACTAGCCCATTGCCTCGTTCTTCATCTTCCTGCTCCGTTTTAAAATATCTCATATAATTTTTTAACATGGTTTTTAATGTGAAAATTTAGCTATTAAATTTATTTCACAAGATATCGTCAACAAATAAAAAATTAACATAATTTGAAAGTAATTTTAAATATGAATCGAACGATATCACATACATAACATTAGATATATATGTTTTTATTATAATTATTAGTCAAAAGTTAACCTCTTTAAATACATAGGCACGTTTTATAATTTTAAATAAGGGAATATATTTAACTAACTACTGCAGGCTAGTCCCTGCTGCTTTCGCTTTTTCTTTTGTTAGTTGACTCATGGTTGTCTTGCTAATTATTTGATTCTTTGGCGGCTGCCCTAGCAGTCTACAGGCCTTTCCCATTAATTAGATGATTAATTAACTCTAGGTTATGGGGCGCTAATTAATTATACGCCGCTGCTGATATAACAGTGACATCAGGCTGCGTCACTATATATAACGAGGACAAGCATGTGCTATTCGCTAATTGAGAGCTTGCTTGTTGCAATCCCAGCACCGGCCGGTATATATTTGTGCTGGTTGAATTACAACAGACGCGTATATAAGATTATTAGCGCCGGTTCTGAAATCTGAAGTAGACAAGTGGAAAAAATTAAACTGTATGTGTCGGTTTTATTTAAACTCTCTCTTGATTTGATATTTGGTTTATTTTAAATTTCCAAGATAATTATTAGTTACAGGATGATGTAAAAAATAAAACGATCATCTTAGAAATGTTAATTAGGATATTGATGAGCATGAAACAAGCCTACATATGTAAATCTAATACTCCGGTCAAATTGCCAAGAAATAAATATTGTTTTAGCTGGACCTAATTATGTGTTGGTAAATAGTAAATGAGGGAAAAATTCGATAATGTGAAGAAATATAACTATATAAGACACTTTAAAAAAACACTCGCAATTAATTATTAGTCATATATTGATAGGAATTATATTAAGAAATTTTCCTATACACAACATTAATCCTAAGACATATATTTTTATTAACTGTACTACACCGGGGTGTAGCTACACCGTCGAAAATAACTATAAAATAGACCACATGTAACTATAATTCTTACAATAATTAACCATCGATCGCTACAGCAAACAAAGGGAATTATAGGGTGTGTTTGGTTGAGTGACAAGCTCAGCCTGGCCAAATGCAACCTTAGTGAGGGAAAGCAGGCTCCGTGCATGCAAACATTGATATGTTGTTTGGCTGACTGTTTAGGAGCCAAAAAATTTGAATTTTAAATATTAGAAATTTATATTGCAAGTGCCGTTTAGTTTTGTTCGAAAAATGTTAGGAATCCATTTTGGAAATTGGTTCAGTAATCGGATGTGTTAATCAAAAGATAAAAGGAAAAAAGAAAAAGACTTACCTGAACACCTCGCTGCCTGAAGCCATCGGAAGCGGTCACTAGAAGTCGACCAGCTAGGGAGAACACGATGCAGTTTTTCCTGCATGAGCTAATAGGCACTTGACTGCTTAGGTGCCAAAAAATTTGAATTTTAAATATTAGAAATTTATATAGCAAGTGTGGTTTAGTTTTGTTCGAAAAATGTTAGGAATCCATTTTTGGAAATTGGTTCGGTAATCGGATGTGTTAATCAAAAGATAAAAGGAAAAAAGAAAAAGACTTACCTGAACACCTCGCTGCCTGAAGCCATCAGAAGCGGTCACTGGAAGTGGACCAGCTAGGGAGAACACGATGCAGTTTTTCCTGCATGAGCTAATAGGCACATTTGCTGCATTGCCAGTGAGCCTGGCTGGAACAGTGAAGTTGCATCTCTTGAATCTAGTTAGAACAGTAAATATAGGCAACCAAACACTGGTTGGTTGCATCATATGAGCCAGGCTAAGCCATATGCGGGCAACCAAACAACCCCATAGTTATATGTGGTGTATTTTATAGTTATTTTCGGCGGTATAACTACACCGGGAAAATCTACAACATTGCATATGCATCATTGTTTCCATCATTATAAATAAATTTAATGAACTGTCAGCCGTAGAAAATTTCACCACAATCAGTCTATCTTTCAACATATATATGTTTTATTTTCCTAAAATCATCAAAGCGTTGGAACAACTTTTTTCTTATTTTTTTAATGTCATAAGGATATTTTCGACAACTATATATCAATTATATTTGTTTTATATCCTTTGAATAAAAATAACGCAATAAGTAAAGTTAATTAAGAAATATTTTTTAATTAATATGCTGAAGAAAATTTTGTTTGGAGTATATGTATCACCAAACATCATTGACATACTAATGAAGCGAACCTATTAGACCGGCAAAGTTAATAGGATGTGCTTGTCAATTCTCGAGATTAGCGAGGTTTTCATCTACTTTTGTAAAGAAACAGTTAGGTAATTAGGCAGTAATGCACTAATGCTTCTGATAGTAATACGCATAGGCATGCCGATTTGGCAATGATGGCAAGAATCTCATGTCGTTAGCGATGTCTACAAGATGCAATTATGCCCTTTAATTGGTCAAGAGGCCCTTGTGGTAGTGAATGTACAGCTAAGCTGCAAGAGAGTGAAAAGTGAGACATGCGTGCAGCCTACTTTTCTATGGGCTTCGTGCACTTGTTAACTATTCAGAGAGAATAAAATTAAATCTTGATCATTAAAGTAAGATTATAAAACTTAACTGATCAAAAGACTTATGTGTTCAGATAACAGCGAGGCCCTTGTGGTAGTGAATACAGCTAAGCTGCAAGAGAGTGAAAAGTGAGACGTGCGTGCAGCCTACTTTTCTATGGGCTTGATGCACTTGTTAACTATTCAGAGAGAATAAAATTAAATCTTGATCATTAAAGTAAGATTATAAGACTTAACTGATCAAAAGACTTGGCGTTCAGATAACAGCGAATCTGATTAACTTTTTCCTTATGAAATCATTTATGACTGTATCACATCAATCTAATATAATCAAATATGTGTATGCGGGAGCACCTACTGTAAGGGTCATCCCGTTCTTGAAATTTTGAGCTACTCGCAATAGCACGGCAGGATTCAGACTTTTCCCCGACGGCTAAGCAGCGCATAATTGGTTGTACACTGTTGGTTCTTAAATTTGAAATCACTGAAAAGAAATGGTCATAGAATTTGTTTGGAGTATATGTATCACCAAACATCATTGACATACTGATGAAGCGAACCTATTAATTTAAGTGACTGGCAAAGTTAATAGGATGTGCTTGTCAATTCTCGAGATTAGCGAGGTTTTCATCTACTTATGTAAAGAAACAGTTAGGTAATTAGCCAGTAATGCACTAAAGCTTCTGATAGTAATACGCATAGGCATGCCGATTTGGCAATGATGGCAAGAATCTCATGTCGTTAGCGATGTCTACAAGATGCAATTATGCCCTTTAATTGGTCAAGAGGCCCTTGTGGTGGTGAATACAGCTAAGCTGCAAGAGAGTGAAAAGTGGGACATGCGTGCAGCCTACTTTTCTATGGGCTTCATGCACTTGTTAACTATTCAGAGAGAATAAAATTAAATCTTGATCATTAAAGTAAGATTATAAAACTTAACTGATCAAAAGACTTATGTGTTCAGATAACAGCGAATCTGATTAACTTTCCCTTATCAAATCATTTATGACTGTATCACATCAATCTAATATAATCAAATATGTGTATGCGGGATCACCTACTGTAGGGGTCATCCCGTTCTTGAAATTTTGAGCTACTCGCAATAGGCCAATAGCACGGCAGAATTCAGACTTCCCCTGACGGTTGTAATTGGTTGTACTATTGGTTCTTACATTTGAAATCACTGCAAAAGAAATGGTCATAGAAGGTGCTCTCTCAGAGACGCTTTCAAGTAGTAGACTGGCATAATTTGATAGTCACGTGAATCGCAACCGTTTGTGATGACAAACAGAGACCTATGGAAGGATGCAAAACCATATATTCTGAGGTCACTTCATGTATTGTAACGAGTATTTGACAAAGGTCTTGAGGTTATCGTCAAGGTTTTGAGTTGTCATCATGCTTTGTCGGGGTCCAAAAAGATTGTGTGTACATTTTTGTAAGTTCACTAGACTGGTTCCGGTGAGACTGTTTCGATTCAAATAGTTGTGTTTTGGCATGTTTTCAATGCAAATTTTTTAGATTTTATATATGGTTAATTGTGGACTAATGTGCAGATGATGAAGTAAGTTGGTATTCAAAATGTACTAATCTTCACAATACCAAAAGTTATATTTGTGCAGGTTCAAAACTAGTTTGGTCATTTGTGCCAGTTTTTGAACCAGCCATCTGTGTTGGTTTTTAGAACCAGCACACAAAGGTTATTTTTGTCCCAATTCTAGGCATGAACTAGCACAAATGGTCAGTTATTTGTCCGGTTCTAGAATCGGCACAAATGAGGATTTTTCGAAACACGGTTTTTGCATGAAAAACTATGAAAAGACAACAATATTTATTTTCAACATATATAGTATAATATCCCAACCACCTACCAACCTCTTATGCACATTTAGCACACTATTTTGTTTCAAATCCAAATATTGATTTGCCTAGGAATTGAACTTGAGAGCTCATCACTCCAACCTCAACTTTCAAACAATTCCAACCCATGTTCTAATTAGAATAATATTTGCATACCTTTTAACATATTTTTCAAATCTTCAAACAAATTTTTATACATGCAAATGACATTAAAAAGAAAAGATTTAAACTAAAAAATTGTAAATCTCGACAAAGCTTACAATTTTCAAGTTAATTTTCTCGATGGTTTGTGGCTAGAACTGACATAGATGGGTGAGTATTTGTGTCAGTTTTAGCCACAAATCAACACAAAATTCAAATTTTGTTATGTTGGTTCGTCGTTAGAATTGACACAGATGTATTTATTTCGATTCAAAGCCACAAACCAACAGAAATACTCACTCATTTATGCTGGTTCTTAGATAGAACTGACACGTATGTGCTTTTCCCATCCCTCACTTTATGAACCAACATAGATGAGGTCATCTGTGCCGGTTCATAATGATCCAAAAAAAATTAACCAACATATAGAAGGGTTTTTAGTGTTGTGCTTTGTGGTACAGGTCTAGGTGGGCCATGGTCGATGACATGGCAGGACATGATCCTGGAGGATCAAGGGTCCAAAACGACAAGGAAGTCGCGGGGACGGTCAGACTCAGAGATGGGGGCTGCAAGGATCACGTGGATGACAAACATAGTTGATGTGAGGATCTAAGGCTCAGCAAACAGTTGAGGATGAAGGAAACTTAGTGGCTAAGTCGAATGGCTGTGTCCGGTGTTTGTGGGCCTGTGTGAGCCGTGTAAAGGAATATGTGGGACATATTTCAGGGGACATGTGGAGCATATTCATGTGGTTCTGTGTTGTAAAGAACAAACAAATCTTGGCCGTCCATATGTAATCCAAAGGTGCTGTCGACATATGATTAACCGGGGGTGTCCTCGGCAATAATATCTATAGGGTTATGTGTTGGATCCAAACTTGATGGTAACACAAGACAAGGGATTATACAGGTTCAGGTAGGGATGAAAACGGAGCGGATAATATCCGAAACCGTATCCGTATCCGTGTTTTGGAAAATGGCATAAAATTCTAGTATCCCACGGATACAGATAGGGATAATTATCTGGATAGACCTAAGCGGATAATTCAAGAAATATCTTCGTAGTTTCCTCGGTCGCCAACCCAAGCCTGGGCCCACTGGTCAGAACTAGCTTCGCCACCAGGTTACCGACGCTGCAGCCTCCAGTTGTCTCGGATTCCTTGCCATGGCTAAACTTCTCGAGTACACCACCTCATGTGACTGCCAAGTCATTGAACCCGATCCCCTGCACGCCTTCGGACGCACCAGCCTCCAGCCGTCCCCGCGAAGCGTCAGCCACGTACCCACCGATACCTGCATCACTGAGGTGAACACACACGAAACCAGCACACCTTACCTCACCTGCAAGGTTAGTACATCACAAAATTACAACATCATAGTGACACCACAATTAGTAAGCCCTAACATACCACGTGTCAGCTTAACAAATTCCACCGGACCGCATCCGATCAAAATTATTACCTAGCCCAAGCTCAGCACAATGGTCCGGTTCCAATTAGACGGCAATTTCCACAAATGCACCATTTAAAATTCATCGAAACACTTCAAATTCCATCTTGTCACATATACATCAAACCGGGGTGTCCTACACATGGGTCTCAACACTCCTCCTTGATAAATATATTGACAAACCCTCGAAAAAATATTTGGATGTTTTTTGATTTGTCGAACAAGGCATGTTGGAAATGTAGAATCATGCTTAGAGCAAAAGATAGTAACACATGTGTTCAAAATCTACAAGTCGTGAAAGTTAAAGCTTCCCAAGAAATTATCCCCTTTTTCAAAAAATCTATGTTGATGTCTTTTTCAATTCTCCCCCTCTTGGCAATATAGACATCAAGAAATTTGAGGGATTAAGCACAAAGCATGAGGCAAATGCAAATGCAAGTCTTGGGGAGCTTTGAAAATTAACAATTGAACGTGAAGCACATGGAAAAGATGCTCGCAACAATGCAATTTTGGTTCGGTGCTCACAAGTTCAAGAGATGCTAGTAAATCGTTTTTTCATATTGGGATATGTGGCTTACAAAATCACAATAAAAAAATTGCGCATCAAGACGGCTTCAATAGAACATCACATGCAACCATTTGAAATCTAAGTAGTTTCAAATCGACAACTAAACTAACTAGCATTTTCATTTTTTTAAACACTTTTGAATGCATCTACATATTTAAAGCGAGCAATTGCTAGCAAGACATATCCCAAGGATCACTGTAAATGGCATTCTAGGTCACTCTCCTCCCATGTGTGTTTTTTGCATTTGTGGATTGAATTTAGGCGGGAGAGTGTGGACTACATGGGCCCCGGGTATCCTCTAGAATGCCCATGAGGAGGCAGATAAGGGGCGACTCAAGTCGGCTGGATCGAGATAGAGACCACTCGGGTTACGCATGACTTGATCACCAAGGACGCTCCTGAGGATAGAGTCGACCTCCATGTAATTAGGAGATCCATACTTGCATATCATGTACTGGTATAACCGAATTTGGTACCACGTACTGGATAGAACCGTGTAACCTCATCCCCCTGCACTATATAAAGGGAGGGGCAGGGGGCATAGAACCATCGAATAGCTGCATCAGCATAGACTTATCCATCATCTACGAATTCACGTAGAAACATAATCCCAGAGCACAGGACTAGGGTATTACCTCCGAGTTGAGGGCCCGAATCTGTATAAATTCCTATATTGTGTTGCTATCTGGCTTGGTTCTAGCGCATAACCCCGTAACAAATTCATTATCGACGGTGACCCCCGATTAGCCACCAGTTGACAGTTGGCGCGCTAGGTAGGGGGACGCATCAAGATCGTCGCTCAAGCTAGATGGCTTTCCCAGGATCGCCGTCCGTCGCTCTCATGCCGAGGCAATCGCTACGCTTCGGTGCCCTGGACATCATCGCCGACGGCATCGGCAATCTTCGTCTCTCCCCTCCTGGAGAGATCGTCTCGCAAGAAGGTACATGCACTCTACCGCATCCCTTGCCTTTTGGCTTGGAGAACTCGGCATGTGCTTTCGGCAGATTAATCCGTCGGCACTCCCACTTCGCGCCTTTCCTCGTAGAGCGCGGAGAAGGACTCGGTGGAAACATCTACATGGGTACGGATTTCATCCGGTCCAAGGAAGATTCGATACCCCGGATTGGATCTCCCTCCGGTCTCGGGAACCCTGCTGCGGCTTTCACGCGGATTGTTCCTAGAATCGGGACAGGAGGTGACCATATAGAGAATCGATCTTTTGATTCAGTCAGAGTCATCCGATCGGATCCGACCACGTTCATCAATGCAAGCCAACCCATTGGACAAAGCGAGCAGGTCAGCCTCTCTCTCTCAGACTCTGAGCCTAGCGGCTTCACAGTAAGCTCTTTTCCTAGCATAGCACTCAGGTAAACTCTACGTATAAGAGATATTCCTATGTGCATTTTCACGCGAGTTGTTAGTACGTGTATGTGCTGTCGGCTGTCCTCGTCCTTCTTACTGTATGCATTTGAATCATGAATTAAGTATGTTGTAAGCTGCAGCTTTATTACCATTGTGATCAACTATTTGCTCTTTTCATTATTTGCTCTTTTCATTGATGCTCCTCGTTCCTGCCTCCGTTGGCGTCATTGACAGCAGAGCAATGACTCCATGGCAATGACAACAGCTCATTCCTGCTCGACGCGTCCTCTTTGGGATGGCGCAGCTCGGTGAAGTGCCTTATAACATTCCAAATTGGGGTCAAATTTAAAATTCATGCGAAATTCAAAATTCTTTTGAAATTTGAGCTGCCACATGGGCCATGCCCCCCCCCCTCTCTCTCTCTCTCTCTTCCTCTTCCGCTGTCGTTCTGCTCTGCCTTTCTGAACCGCGCCACGCGCCATGTCGGTCACATCCACGCCGCTCGCGCCATCATCGCGCGTGTCGCGCCGCTACCCTGCCGCACTGCGCCGCGCTGGTCCCATCAGCACGCCACTCCTTTGCCGTGGTGCCGTGCGAGCCATCGGGCCAAAGACCACGCCCCGCGACTATAAAACCGAAAGCACCCCCCCTTGCCGACATCTTTTCCGATTCTCCCCAAATTCTTCCCCGCGTCGGCGCTGAAGAAATTCCGACTATTTCGTGAGCCATTCATCAATTCTCCTCGCCTCAAGCCTTCTCATCTCCTACCTAAGATTTCCCCTCGATCAATTTCAGGGTAGCTGCCCGGTGTTGACGTGCCCGTGGAATCCCTGTTCTGGCCGCCATCGGGTGCTTCGCCGCCAGCCGCCTCCGAGCTTGATCATCTTCGGAGCGTCCCGTGGTGAGCATACCTGTAACCCTCCTTCGCTCGCCGTCCACGCTCGTAGCCTGTAGATCCGTAGCACGACGCGGCTTCTCCGGTGAACCTACGGATTCACAGCGTCCGGCCATCTCTGGCCTCGACGCGTGCATCGTTAGGACCCCTAGGAACCATAGGTGCCGGAGCGCAAACGCTCTTGGCCGGAGGTAGGCCATAGCACCGCCGCGTCGATTTCCGCCGCCATTGACCACATCGACGAGCGAACGAAGAAGATGACGGAGGGCCGTCGATTGTGCGCTAAGATTTGTGCAGGCAGTGAAACGATGAGTCGCTGGCATGCAGGTCCCATCGGATAGTAAAACCCAGCGCGCTGGCTTAAACCGTGGCTTTACATCTCTGAGGTGTGGGCCTTGGTCCCACCGGGCAGGATAAGTGGTAGCGTCTCCGGGCGCGACGTTAACCCTCTGCGGTTGTGCCCCGCAAAAATACGTCTCCAACGTTTCCGCCTTCGCTGGCGCTGGCTCACGCACGCGCAGCCTGCTGACCGAATCCGTTTTTGGGCCTCTTCGTTTGCTGGCTCGGCCATTGAGTTATTTAGTTTTTTTTCCACCAATTTAACTAATTAGCAAATTGCAGAAATGATTATATAATTATTGGAAATAGCTAAAGGCTCTCAAAAATTCTAGAAAAATTTGGATACATAGCTTAGGCCATTTCTGAGTTTATAAAAATATGAAAACAACCTCTGTAATGGAATAATGGCGCTGTTTAGTTTAAGGAGGGGATTTACTAGATAAGAATTGGTTAAAATAGAATAATGGTGAATATAGTTATACTAAATAGTGGATTAAACCCTATAAAATCATAAGAAAATAGAATAGGTAGATAAAGGTCAGGTTAGGTATAGAACATTAAATAAATGACTAGCATGCCCAAGAGTAATCATTTGGGAATTAATTTGCTAAAAATCCACAAATAAGAGTTACATTCTTTAAATATTAAAATGAGTGCTATTTTTAGAAAATGCATGAATATAAATAAAACTTAGAATTACACCGATAAACTTTACTCCGTATGTATGTCGCATTTCGACGAGCTGTCATCGTATGTCATTTCCAAAAACCCTAATTACCCAATTATGACAGTATCGTACGAAAGAGTAGTTTGGGGAAATACTATACTATTATATATAATGATATTATTACCTAATAGAGCATTAGAGCATGCATGACATATCATACGAGAATTAGAATCATTAATCGATCTTATGCAATAATGTCAAGGGCAAAGCCTAGGTCACGTGCATGCATCATGTTCCTGCTTGCATCAGTAAGTAACTATTGGATTGTATGTGTGCTTAGACGTAGGTGATCTCGAGGGGAGGTTCGGAGATGCTGAAGAGGACCTTCCACCTGAGCAAGGCGAGTTAGCACTTACTCTTTAGATGTTTGTCCGTATTAGGGAGAGATTGTGACTTCCCCTAGTGCGGATTAACATCGCTAATATCATTTTCATTACCTAGTTTTTCTCCAAATTATATTGTTTGTTATTAAAAATGCATGGTTATTAATCTGCCTAATTGTTAATCATGTAAAACTTACACATGCCTGCCCTTGAATTGTTTAGCCTTCATGGCTGCCTTGATTGTCATTACCCTTGTTAGCCTAAGATTAGTCTGGTAATCACTTTAACCCTAACTAATGGGTAAAACTTGCTTAGACTGGCTTAGGCTTAAACAAATCTTCTGGCTAATCGCCACAAAACGGTGAATCGATATTCACCGGTCATTCATTCCTTCATTGAAATTGTTATGACATGTGATAGTTAGGGCTATTAGTTGCATGTTGGGCTAAATGTGGTTGTGGGTATGGTTATGTGGGATGTCGGCCTGGTTTGGTCCGTTGGTTGGGATAGTTCATGTATGGCAAGGTCGATGACCGTGGAAGTAGAGATGATTGAGTGGTGAGTTGCCCCTAGATGACACCCTGATGGATGATTAAAGCACAGGGTGCCTAGTGCTGGGTTTAGCCAGGGCTTACCCAGGAGGAGCGCGGAAGAACACGCGTAGCAGGGAGATCGCTGCCATCTGAGGAATGGTTCCAACACAACACGTGGCCATCGCGCGGAGTACGGGTCTAGGATCGCCAGCTGTGATCGCTCTGTGGACGCCCTCTGGGACCATTCTCGATAGGGACCGGCATGGGTCATCACCGAGGGTGAGAAAGATCACACTTCCCCAGGATGACGCTCGGCTAGTGAGGGCTGGCAACCCCCTAGGCCGAGGCAGGCATGCCATGGCAAGTGTGGTACACAACAGGATTGCCAAATCCTGGAAGGATGGAGTATCTAGGAAATGTTGGGGGCAAAAAGAAGTATGGTTTGGTGAGGTACGATATCAGGTGTATGTTGGTCGAGGCTTGGTCTGTTCAGGGTTGGTCGAAAGAGTTGGTGGTTTGGTTGGGGTTTCGGGGTGTATTGTTTCGATGCTAATCCCTTGAGATAATAATACACTACTATATGATGCTAGATAGGAAGTTTTTAAAGTCATTTAAAAATTGGCCTTACGCAAATAAAATAACCCTTTCCCCAAATATAGCCCTCTATACATTAAGTGCATTAAGGGAAGTGTTAACTAGCCAGCGTTTGGATGACGCTGACCTCGCCTACTTACATTCTTTAGACGATGGAATCGAGGAGGATTCGTACAAGTGTCATGAAGACGAAGGACAGGACTTCGGTGAGCCTGATGAGTCGTAGGGGAAACCCCAGTCACTTGTCCGACACTTAGCCGATAGGACATTCTTTTGGGTACATATTTTGGGATAGCTATAAACTCTGAACTTTGTTTTGTAATATAAGGTTTCCAAGGGTTGCCTTACTAAATTCGCCTACGGGCGTAACTTGCTATGTAATATTCAGGGATTTGATTAATCGATGTATGTTTGTATCGGCTACGTGATCTTCCGCACTAGTGTACCGATCCAGGGACTAGTGAATGAGATTCCGACTCTCAAGGTAAGTTAAATTTGAGGGTTGACAAAGCTGGTATCAGAGCATGCGACTGTAGAACCCATATGACTTAGAGGTCAAAATTAGGAAAAATTATATTCCCCCCTTTTACGATTATTTTGATGCTTAAAACATTCCTTTAATACTTTCCTACCTGTTCTAACAAATTGTTTATCAAAATTTTCTTTTAGATAGATCGATGCAACCAACACTCCTTCGTTGTTGAGACGTCGACCCACGTTTCCGGAATCAGTGTGTCCGAGGAGTCCAGCAGCTGTGCCGGTCTCTGTCTTTCTACGAGAGGCTGAGGTTCTTTCGGAGGGATGCTCGATCCCTTCCTCGTCCTGCCTACCTTGTGCGGGTAGTTACCTACTACAAGGAGGATGAGGTTGAGGCACATAGCTATGACACTGAGACACCGAGAGATCACCTGCAGGCGGCGATCAACGACGCTGCTATGGAGGCCACTACCAGACTCCAGAGGGAGTATAGTGTCTATGCACTTTCGACGGCGATGCATATGAGGACACTCCCTAGGTTCGGCAGCACCTCTGTGCCAATCTAGCACCAGTTGATCCGCCTGGCGCGCCTTCACGACGGTACTACTAAGGTGGTCGGTGGTGTGCTGGAGGAGATCAGCCTCTTACGTTCGTCGCACCGGGCGGCGGACAATGAGCTGAAGGTGGTGCGGAGACGGCTCCACCACTATGATATGAGCCTCGCCATGGTGAGACATCAACGGGACGCAACGAGAGAGGCGCTTTATAGACGCCAGGAGGAGGAGGCACGACAGGTGCTGGCATAACAAGACTAGCGGGACCCATCGCTCACACCTCCGGGGCCGGATTATCCGCCGCCGGAGTATGAGAACTGCCGCACTACGATGCGGAAGAGGACTCTGCCGCCCCGAGCCTTGGTGGGGATTCTGTGCCATGGGCCGTCTTCCTTAGAGGCTCCATAGGAGTAGTCGCCGATGGACGCGGACACCGACTTCAACTCCGACACTGACATTGGAGGTGACGCTGCTCCTGCACCATCGGCTCCGAGACCACCTACGAGGCCATCCTTCGCCATCGGCTTTGACTTCCTTCTAAGGCATGCGCCCCCATGTTTCATCTACTCCCGCCGTCGTCGTGGCTAGAGCTTGTAGTCTCTCTCCATAAGCCTTAGAGCCGTCCGTCCTATTAGATGATGGGCCTTAGCTATGTTGTTAGATGGATGGCTGATGTCCTAGTAGATAATGGACACGTCATGATGTATGATGATTTGTCGGGCCCTAGTAGAGGATGGGCAAAAACATTAGTCTGTTCTTTATTTTGCTTGCCCCGATGTGGCAAGGGCAATCGAGACATATTTCATTCCTTGTGATAATTATTCTACCTTGCCTTTGATGACTTGGTTGATTCTTTTTCTGTGTTGCATTTCAATTTATTTTGTGAAAAGTTCATGCATATTTATATATATAGGCATCAACTATAGATGGCAAGAGGTAGAGGAGCTGGTCGGGCTCGCGGTGCTGCTATCGATGCTGGCAGAGGCTGAGGCCGAGGCCGAGGACGTGGTCGTGGTCTTGATGATATTCTGACACCACCACCGAGAGATCCGACACTAGGGCAAGTGATGGCTTACCAAGCCCAGATGCTCGGTGAAGTGCTCCACGAGTGAAGACAAGTGAAGAACCGTCGCGGGATGAAGCTTGCGGATTTATTGTGAGCTAAGCCCCCTATGTTCACCCATGCCAACGAACCCATGGAAGCGGAGCACTGGCTCCGAACCATCAAGCGGAAGCTAGCTCTGATTCGATGCCCGGAAGAGGACAAGGTGCTTCTCGCCACCCATCAGCTGGATGAAGCAGTCACCGACTGGTGGGAGAACTACGTCACTGCTCGTCATGGTGACGACGAGGGTGGCGAGGGAGCAGCAGAGGAACTGGCTGAGAAAGAATCTCAAGAAGGGCAAGGTGGGAACGAAGGAAAAGAAGTGGATGAGGATGGCCTGGGAGAAGATTTTCAGCCCATCGCGAACCACGGGAAGGATATCCCCTCGGAGGAGTTTGAGACTGCCTTCCGATCATTCTACGTTCCCCGTGGAGTCATTCGGATGAAGAAGTAAGAATTCCTCAATTGAATCAGGGGAACACTTCAATCAATGACTACCTGACCAGATTCAATCAGCTAGCCCGGTATGCCCCAGGAGATGTCGAAGATGAAGATGAGAAGATCGACAAGTTCCTGGAGGGTATGCTCCCTAGCCTGCGGTCACGCCTGATACTGTTGGATTACCATGACTTCCAACACATGGTAAATAAGGCGTTGATTCTGGAGAATGAAATGAAGGGCATGGAGATCACCCGAAAGAGGAAGCTGACAGTTCGAGCTGGAGCTAGTTCAAGCCAAGGCAGGGCGAATACCACCAACTTTCCTCGCCCTATGACCCAGTACCAAAGGATGCAACCTCCTTACCGTCCGAGATCTACCTATCAGGGTCCCGAAAAACGAGGCTACGAGACCACGGGGAGGCCAGTTGCTCCTCCCCAGAGCTACAGTGAAGCCGGCTCCGTAGATAAGGTTGCTGGAGCTTGCTTTCTTTGTCACAAGCCAGGGCACTTTGCTGCACCGTGCCTCGAGAAGAGAAGGGCTCTGGCATCATTCAATACGGTGAACACACCGATCAGAGGACAAGCACTGCCGGGAAGAGAAATGGGACAAGGATCGGTGGCCGGATCAGCCACCACTGCTGGGCATGGAAGGCTCAACCATGTCACCGTCAAGGAAGCCGAGGAAGCAGTGGGTGTGCTGATGGGTACGTTTGCGTTACTCCAACCCACAGAGAGAGAGGCATGGCCCACGTGGAAGCTCAAATTTCAAAAGAATTTTGAATTTTGCATGAATTTTAAATTTTACAACAATTTGGGATGTTACAAATCCCTCCCCCTAAAAGAAAATCTCGACCTCGAGATTGCGTCCTAGTTGGTGAACAAGTCGGGGTAATTTTGTCGAAGCAGCTCCTCGGGTTTCTTGGTAGATTGGTTGCCGGTTTGATTGCTCCACTGAACCTTGCACATCTTGATGATTTTGTTCCTTATTTGCATCTCCATAGTGTCCATGATTTGAACCGGCGCGCTCGACGGCGACGATGGTGCGCCAGAGGTGAGGTGGCGCGGCGGTATTAAGCCTGGCAGTGGGTTGGTGTCGAGGGCAGCATCGCGGCCATCGAGTCAGGGCGGTGGCGCGCAGAGACGACGATGCTATCATCATGGCAAGGCACAGACATAGGTGGTGGTGGTGGCGGTGGCGGAGCAGTCGGCGAACACAGCGGTCTCCCCGCCTCCGTGTTGTGGGTCTAGTGTTGCAGGTGACGACACGCGCCTCGCGTGGAAGGTGGAGCCCGCGCGTTGTAGGAGATCGCACTACTAGGGAACAGGCCTTCTATGTAGGCACGTCAGTCCCGGTTCATGGATACTGGGCTAAAAGCACAATTACAAACTGAGACAGAAGAACGCTTTGGGAGACGGATACATGCCAGCTGGCACGGGCACACATTAGTCACGGTTCGTGTTGGGACTGAAGGTAAGCCTCGTTACAGCATACTTTAAAAGGATTGCATATCCTAGTCTAGTATATGTGCGTGGTTGGGTGGGTTGGTTAGAAAGGTGAGTGGGGAGTCTCATGATGGCAGAAGGTTTCAGGTTCGAGTCTTGAGTTAGCCATATTTTTTAGATATTTTCTACACCGTGAAAAAATTGTGTCCCGATTAGGAAACCGGGACTAAAGGCCTCCGGTTTGTCAACCGGGACTAAAGCCAGACCTTTAGTCTCTAGGAGCGGGGCTAAAGCCAGACCTTCAGTCTCCCGATTAGGAAACCGGGACTAAAGGCCTCCGATTTGTCAACCGGGACTAAAGCCAGACCTTTAGTCTCTAGGAGCGGGGCTAAAGCCAGACCTTCAGTCTCTAGGTGCTATCCCTAGACTAAAGGCCTCCGGTTTGGCAATCAGGACTAAAACCATACCTTCAGTCTCTAGGAGCTATCCCGGTTGCCAAGGCCTTCGGTTTGGAAACCGGGACTAAAGCCAGACCTTCAGTCTCTAGGAGCTATCTCAGTTTGGCAACCGGGACTAAAGCCAGTTGATAACTAGGAGTAAAGGCTGTTTTCTTGGTATTGTCAGGGCGACGAGGTTGATGGTGGAGGGAGTAAAGGCCGTTTCCCTGGTATTGTTGGGGCGGCGCGAAGGCGATGAGGTCGATGGCGGAGTCCGGGGTGCAGGCGATAAGGTCAATGGCATGGGCATCACATCAAGCTGGTGGGGAGGTAGGTACGGAACCCATGCGGCAACGCCTCACCAAGAGGGACGGTGGTTGTATGTGGCGTCTCACTGCGCCGGCCTAAAAAAAACAGGACGCATGCCTGACTACCGGTCGGAGATGAGGAAGGGGCGTTTGCGCCAGGCCGACCCACATCATGGAGGGGAGCATTGCCGATGCCATGTTGTGATAGAAGGAGATGGAGGGCTAAGCCGTTGTCACCGCCCGGTGCCGTGGAGAGTCGCCCACGTCCCCTTGGGGATGGCCAGGGTCTGCGCTTGGAGAAGAGCTCACCGGCTTAGCCCGCAACGGAGGATGACCTGACAGTGTTGGCGGAGGCGTCTAGGTCATGGTTCCCCGACTGTGGGTGATAGAGCATGCAGTGGTGAAGTCACCGCCATGGTGGCATGGCTCAGCTTTACGCGGGGCTGGTGGCGCACAACTCGATAGAGGCCAGCGGGAAGCTGGGGTTGGATGGCTCATGGGGTGGTGGAGCCTTCTCTACATGGCACTGGCTAGAGGAGAGAGAAAGAGACAGAGGTGGGAGGAGAGAAGAAGAAAGGGGCGGCACTACCAAGCAGTAGGCCTGCGCGAACACATGGCAACACAAGGTATAGCCCCATCCTTCACCTACTCCCATGCCATGCAATGCAACCAGAGTTTCACTTACCGGTACCCAAAATTTATCAGGGGTTAGCGGTAAACATGATATACCGGATATACCAGATTTATTGGTCCAAAATCAAAATTTTCAAATAAATTTGAAGGAATTTGATAACAGTTATCATAAATTTCATATCATAACAATGAAATAAGACAATATAATAATTGAAAGCACAATATAGTAATTTGTTTTATCAAATTTAACATAATATTGAGTCAATACGTATAGCACCATACATAGTCCATACTTCGTAGCAAAATAGAATCCATAGTACATAGATCATACATAAATATTGTTTACGCTCCATAATACAATAAATAGTCCATAGTTTGTATAAATAGCACAAACACAATCATATCGCAAACGCATGACCATATCACAATATAGTTCATAGTCCATAGGCCAAAGAAATATGACCAAACACTAACACAACTATTTAATGGCATCATGCATCAACAAAAGCGCAACATCTTGTCGTTCCATGGAATCTTGCATCACTACAAATATTTGTGTACATTTATTCGTAGAGACTCTTGACGGGTTTCTTTTTCTTCCTAGTTGACCTTGGATGGATAGGTATAGATTCATTAACATCACCACCTACAATGTAAAATATAAATATGTGTAGATATATATGTAATATATGGTATTTGAATTCAGCATATGCAATTGAGTTAAAAAACAAAATCACTAGCTTGACCACCGGATGCTCTGATACCAACACCGCCAATATCATCATCGCCTTTAAAACAAATAAGTTTTGACAATAATTTACATGATATTCATTAACTCAGCAATATATAGAATTTGATTAAAACTTACCTCCATCCTCATCATTAGAAGTTCTATCCCCTGATTCATCATACATAGGGGTACAATGTGAACAATTTGAATCAGAATCTTAAAACTCTTCTTCTTCGTCCAAACACCTCTTCTTCTTCTTCTTCTTCTTCTTCTTCTTCTTCTTCTTCCTCTTCTTCTTCTTCTTCTTCTTCTTCTTCTTCTTCTTCTTCTTCTTCTTCTTCTTCTTCTTCTTCTTCTTCTTCTTCTTCTTCTTCTTCTTCTTCTTCTTCTTCTTCTTCTTCTTCTTCTTCTTCTTCTTCTTCTTCTTCTTCTTCTTCTTCTTCTTCTTCTTCTTCTTCTTCTTCTTCTTCTTCTTCTTCTTCTTCTTCTTCTTCTTCTTCTTCTTCTTCTTCTTCTTCTTCTTCTTCTTCTTCTTCTTCTTCTTCTTCTTCTTCTTCTTCTTCTTCTTCTTCTTCTTCTTCTTCTTCTTCTTCTTCTTCTTCTTCTTCTTCTTCTTCTTCTTCTTCTTCTTCTTCTTCTTCTTCTTCTTCTTCTTCTTCTTCTTCTTCTTCTTCTTCTTCTTCTTCTTCTTCTTCTTCTTCTTCTTCTTCTTCTTCTTCTTCTTCTTCTTCTTCTTCTTCTTCTTCTTCTTCTTCTTCTTCTTCTTCTTCTTCTTCTTCTTCTTCTTCTTCTTCTTCTTCTTCTTCTTCTTCTTCTTCTTCTTCTTCTTCTTCTTCTTCTTCTTCTTCTTCTTCTTCTTCTTCTTCTTCTTCTTCTTCTTCTTCTTCTTCTTCTTCTTCTTCTTCTTCTTCTTCTTCTTCTTCTTCTTCTTCTTCTTCTTCTTCTTCTTCTTCTTCTTCTTCTTCTTCTTCTTCTTCTTCTTCTTCTTCTTCTTCTTCTTCTTCTTCTTCTTCTTCTTCTTCTTCTTCTTCTTCTTCTTCTTCTTCTTCTTCTTCTTCTTCTTCTTCTTCTTCTTCTTCTTCTTCTTCTTCTTCTTCTTCTTCTTCTTCTTCTTCTTCTTCTTCTTCTTCTTCTTCTTCTTCTTCTTCTTCTTCTTCTTCTTCTTCTTCTTCTTCTTCTTCTTCTTCTTCTTCTTCTTCTTCTTCTTCTTCTTCTTCTTCTTCTTCTTCTTCTTCTTCTTCTTCTTCTTCTTCTTCTTCTTCTTCTTCTTCTTCTCCTACAACTATTTTGAAAAGTGTCCGCTATAATAAGAGAACCACACATCACTTCACTTGAAGCAGATATATAGATGCCTCCAGCATTAGCATCACCAAACCCTAAATACCTAGCCCTATTCTCAAACCCTGGAGTGTAGGCCGGAAAGTTCCTGAAGGCTATATTTCTTAAAGGCTCTCTAAATTGCTCAACTATTACTAGGATGGCTTCCCTAGCGGCATCCTGAATGTACATGTTGATATCCCCAGAGTAGTACAGCACCGGGTGCTCACTGTATGTAATATGCCAAGTTACTTGGGATGCCTCTTTTTTTTTGAGAAAAAGGCAAACATGCCACTCAATTCCAAAGCTTCAGCCTTACAAACTGACCCTTACAGACAAAGAAAATTACATCAAACTCACTCAAGGGCCTAATCATATAACAACTAGAGAAGCTTTCCCTTCTCCTTACACCGGCTACCAAGACGAGCACCGATGAACGACAACGTAGCACCCTACCTAGCTTGACCGACCAACACCAGATTCGACGGTTTTGGAGGTCAACACCAACAATAATCGTCGAAGTACATGTGACCGTCGCGGGCATGGAAACGGAAGCTAGGCCCGAAGAACCACCACTGTCATTCACCGTCGTCATCACTAGAGTCACGAACGCCGGAGTCTCCCAAACCAACCTTCCCAACTCACCTATTTCTCCAAAAGCAAAGCCTCCAATAGAGAAGCTTTGTGCCCATCACGCCACCTCGCTCCAACTTCCTGCTGCAACACAAAGAAGGGAACGCCACGACGCAGGGTCTGAAGACGGAACCTCCTAGGCAAGAGGCTGACGTTGAACCAACGACCAACACCAACGAAACCTCGCCGATATCGGACCACCTCGTCGTTGGCCGCCTCCCCGGAAGCAACTTATTCGGAAGCCCCAAACTACCGATAACACACAAAACTATACATACCTTGGCCAAGAACAGAGGCGCCACAGCCAGGAAAGCCCTCGCTGCCGCCCGGAAGAACGGCGAGCCCCTGGCACCCCGGTGGCGACAGCTACCGTCGTTCTTGCCAATCCAAAATCCCCTCAAACCTACCCCTAACCTGCAACTAATATTACTCCTAAAGCATCTCCCGGCCCAGATCCGTGTTCTTCCAACACCGGCGGTGACCCGGAGGCCAGCGCCGGCGAGGGAGCCCGCCGGATCTGAGACGGGGAGCTTGCTCCTCTTTTACGCCTCTTTTTCGCCTGAAGCGGCGGAGTCCGCGACCTGCTAGAATATGCACTTTCTAGGGTGTTTGTTTATTGATCTGTTGTGTATCTCATTCAATTGTCCCTCTTCTTTATATAACCTACCCTACAATTTGGTTTTGTTTATAACCGTGATATGTTAATGCTTATTAAAAACTCCATCTACAAACCCAGTGGGAAAAAATATTGTAGAAAAGAGTACAGTGCACACAACACACGTGGCTACGTAGGCCACATGGTGCGTAATAACTTCGTATAGCATACATTATACGAAGTTATACGAGCTTCTCTCTCTCATGTTCAGCTTGCTGCTGTGGCAGCTCTTTGTGTGCAATATGAAGCAGAGTTCAGGCCCAACATGAGCATTGTTGTCAAGGCGCTCTCTCCTCTTCTTCAACAAAAACCAGTGGCGCCGGCGGCCTCAGAGCCAGCCCCGACAACTGAGAGTTGAGATACTAGATCATGGGACCTCTCGGTGCATACCAGTTCGCGATCAGCACATTTTGTGTAATTGAGTGGTTTGGGCGTTTATTCTCTGCGCTTCTCAATGCTACATGGATTACCTGCGCTGTTTGTTACCACCTAAGTCTGCTGCTTGAGATTTGTGCTGTAAATCGGTCTAACTGTAGGCTCAAGGTTGTTTGTTTGGTTCCTTCTCTTTTTATTTATTTTCTCAACTGCTCATCGGAGGTGTCAAAAACTGGGCATCGTTTGCAATAGATGCAAAAATGCAAGATTCTATGATTTTTTTTCGTCTGGTGCTGCTGACGTGGTTGGAACGTGTTAAGTGAAATCTGACCCTTTTCACTCTTACGGGTGGGATTGCTGAACAAAAAATTTCATAAATTTTGAACGAAAAATCTTATCTTTTAGTTGCCGATTTTTCTCTTGCTGCTGCCCTCCTGTAAAAATTTAAAAGCAATATATTCTGGGTTCTTTTATATTTTCTTTTTTTTTTCAAAAAAACAGTAGATGCCGATTTTTCTCTTTCTGCTGCCCTCCTGTAAATTTTGAAAGCAATATATTCTGGGAATTCTGGGATTGACTAGTCATGACTGAGAATTCAGTAGATCCACCTATGCATGGAATCACCGGCTCGGCTGCTTCCGAGTTCTTGATGCTGTAATTCACAGTATTCGCAGTAATTGCAATTATAGAAAACAAAAACACAGATATAGAGAGAGCGGTATAACATGGTACTGTTTATTGATCTGTTTTTTTTTTGAGAAAAAGACAAACATGCCATTCAATTCCAAAGCTTCAACCTTACAAATTAACCCTTACAGACAAAGAAAATTACATCAAACTTACTGAAGGGCCTAATCATATAACAACTAGAGAAGCTTTCCCTTATCCTTATGCCGGCCACCAAGACGAACACCGACGAACGACATCGTAGCACCGGACCTAGCTTGACAGACCAGCACTAGATTCGACCAGCACCAGATTCGACGGTTTTGGAGGTCAACACCAACAATAATCGTCAAAGAACAAGCGACCGTCGCGGGCATGAAAACGGAAGCAAGGCCCGAATAACCACCACTGTCATTCACCGTAGTCATCACTCGAGGCACGAACGCCGGAGTCTCCCAAACCAACCTTCCCAACCTACCTAATTCTCCAAAAGCAAAACCTCCACAAAGAGAAGCTTTGTTCCCATCACGCCACCTCGCTCCAACTTCCTGCTGTGGCTTACCTTTTCTTGGGCCACACTAACTTGGCTTGGGGCATGGTGTTCGGGGACAGGGAGGAAGACAGGGCACACAAGACCATAGGAGATAGAGGGAAAAGAAAGGATTTGAAAGAAGCGATGGCCTTTTTCCAAATGCATGAGTGTGGGTGTGGGCCTCACACACGTACTGATCTTGAAGTGAGATCGAACAATGGGGGAGGTGATATAACTACATACATACTCCCTCCGTTCTAAAATGTAAGGCGTGCATGTATTTTAAAAAGTCAATGTTTAGAACGTTTGACTAATAATTATGCTGGAATATATATGTTCAATGTTATGCATGTGATATAGTTAGATTCGTATTTAAAAGTACTTTGATATGATGTTAATTTTATAGTTATTGATGATATAATATGAAAGAAATTAATGGTCAAAGTTTATGTTTATTGACTTCATAAAAAGTTATATGCCTTACATTTCAGAACAGAGGGAGTATATAATTGGGAGGAATCTTTGATCATATCCTCATTCTCGACTCCTGCATATCATAGTTCTTGACTCTCTCTCTCTCTCTCTCCCCCCATATCCCTCTCCCTCTCCCCCCCCCCAAAAAAAGATGAATTGCCTTTCCCTTCCAACCTTTCTCATTACCGCCATAGGCTTCACCTCTCTAACTCCAATGTATCTAGCTATCTATCTATCTGTTTGTCTGTCTGTTTGTTTGCCTACTATATATATAAAGCAGAGTTAAACGGAGTCACCACATTAATCCTAAAATCCTAGAAATTCCCACATTAATCGATAAAATAGTAGAAATTATCGCGTTAATCATAGAAAAAGAAAAATCTACATCGTTCAATAGGGATACCATTATGTAAATCTAACGGTCAATATTGAAAAGATTAAAAAGATAACTATTGAAGCTAATCTAATATATTAGATATAAACTCTAATATATTAGAGAGATAAACTCTAGTATATTAGAGATAGATTGTGAGTTGTATATATATTAGTAAAAGTGCCGGTCAAGAAAACCTCATTAAGAGGAGATTAACGAGGAGGGTTCAACCGGCTCCGGCGGAAGTTCGCTACACGTCTTCAATCAAAGCATAAGCCTCGGCTCCGGTGGAAGTTTGAGTTCGCTGCGTCTTCTTACCACTGTGGAATACAATCAAAGCATCTGAGGTAGAGTTTTACTTGATTGCTTGCTTACTTTTTTTTCATGTATTAGATTGGTTTTCTGATCGGATAGGAAACCGAGGAAGCAGGCTCAACCGCCATTAAAATCCTGACCAGTGTGCTTATTTACTATCTAAACGGTGCTTCATAATTAGTCAATAATTAGCTCTACCTTTATGCAAACAATGAAATTGACTAAGGCTCTGTTTCTTTCAGCTTATAATCAGATTATAAGCTGCACCTTAAAATTTATCATTTTTGTACCGGTTATATTTTAAAATATTTTATAGTTATTTTTTCAAAACTTTGCACAATTTATCTCAAAGATCTCAAAAATATTTTTTTCATAACTTTTTTGGCCATTTAAATCTTCTATAAAACACCACAACTTTTTCAGATTATAATCTAACCGCCGAAAGAAACACAGCCTAAGTATCCATCCATTTGATTATATATGTTTTTTTTATTTTGTGAGGCATCATTTGTAGAGGAAAATGGAGGCACCATGTTAGTCCACATCACCCAGATTATTTCAGTCGTTCGATCAACGGTGGGACCAAATTATAACGGCCTATATCAATCAAAGAATTTCTCACATAAATAAAAAAATATCTATGCCGCTGATTTTTGTGGGACCGGATTATAGCAGGTTAGATTAAAAGAAAAATATTAAAAGTCGGATTTAATACTAAAGATAATATAATATGATTATTTTAGCTGTTCGATCAGCGGTGGGATCAAATTATTAATCAAAGAAATTCTCACATAAATAAAAAAAAAGATCTATCCGGCTTAGATTGAAAGAAAATATTAGAAATTCATATTAAATACTAAAGCTGATATAATATATTAGAGATAAACTCAATCCGATATTATATATTAGAGATAGATTATGAGTTAGAGATCAACTCTATATGCTGAAACAAATCTAGCCGCGCAAACATGTGGGCCACCTCGCTCGTTATATATATAAAGCAGAGAGCAACCAAATTAATTTTGAAATGCCAGAAATTCCCCGTTAATTGAAGAGTTGTGGGCCCAAATTATAACATATTAGATTAAAAGAAAATTCATGTAACACATAGTAAAAATCTAATATAGAAATTTTGAAATAAAAAGCAGAAATAAGAATCAATGTCAAATTCAAAGTAGTGTTTGTATCGGCCAAAAAACAAAAAATAGAAATAAAAAAATAGAAATAAGAATTCATGTTAAATTAAAAGAGTGTTCGTATCAGCTACAATAAAAAAATATAGAATATAAATAATACAAATATAAGATTCCATATCTATTTAATGTACCAAAATAAATATAGAATAAAAATAATACAAATATAAGAGTCCATATCTATTTAATGATTGGTACAGATCTAGCGGTGAAAATACAAAAGACACCGTGCTCATGGTAAATTAAGCCCATGCATGCCTGCCACCCATGGCCTCCCTCGAAGCATGGGGCCGACGTGGTTGCCATCACTACAGTAGCAGGCCGATCCAGGTATGAAATTTCTCAAAGAAAAAAAAAACGTCCGTATTCACCTTGTAAACGAAAACAACAGTTGAATCGACAGCATTTGAACAAAACCGAGAGGAAGAAAGAAAAACGGTACCATGACATCGCCGACGGTAGAGGTGGTGCAGAAGTTGACGACGGATCCGCCGTTCAGAGTGTTGGTCATGGCCGGCGCGACGGCGACGCCGGGGCCGCACTCCACAACCGAGGTCACGGGGAAGTCCAGCTCGTAAACCTCGTTGTGATCCGTGGACGGTGGACTTGGCCAGCCGCCTCGATTGCCGTCAGAATCACCCCGGACGTGGTGACGAACTCGATGGCATCAACGCCGGCGCCGGCGAAGTCGCCGGTGAGCAGGAAGTGGGCGGCGGCCAACGTCGCGTGCCCGCACAGTTCAACCTGCGATCGATCGATCGAGCAACAGGCATGGATGCACATTCATTCATACTACCTCCCGTATGAAATTTTCGCAACAGGCATGGCCGATCTCAACTCAATGCATGATCAGGGGAAAATTAAATGACCTCGGTCACCGTGGTGAACCACCGGATGTGGAAGCGAGGAAGGCGGTGACCGGCGCGCTGAACTCCGCGGCGACGAGCAGCATCCACCTGCAGTCGACGTCGCCGGCGATGCGGTCCGAGTCCAGGAGGCACACCGCCGCCGGGTTGCCCCCGAACGGCGCGTCGGCGAAGGCGTCGACCTGCTCGATCGATCGACGACCATAAACGCATGAGACAACACAGTGCTTGTGCTTTGCTTGCTGGAACAGTGGAGGAGGAGGTAGCTAGCTAGCTTGCGATGGCGAATCTGCACATCTCGGCGTGGGCTTCGACGGCGTGCAGAGTGCAGAGTGCAGTTGAGCTGACGTTCTCTCTCCGTCACGCGAGGAGCGCGCTTTCCACCATGGATCGAGTATTTATTAGCGACTCTGGTTTGGCGTCGGTGCATCTCCAGCAAATCAGCGACAGCTACTGCATATGAGCATCTTTAATGGAGTCAACTGCAAACTGAGTATACAAAAGAGTGTACCTAGTTAGTATCTCCCCTCTCTTCCGCATAAGCCAAAAAGATGAGATGATATATATCCTTATACCTTGTTGATTTAGCACTATTTGAGATGTGAGCTAGTTCTCATCTCTCTTCTTCCTCTTTCCTCCATGTAAACAAAACGCTGACTTGAATTTCTTAGAGCTAGCCGACATGTATTTGATGATGCCCGCGCGCTACAACACTGAGTGTTTAGGAATGGAGTAGGTGTTGGAGGAAAGAAATCTTATTTAAAGTGTGAAAGAAATTAAGCGTTTTGAATATGAATCACACGTTCAAAGGAAGCTTGGCCGAGCATGAGCGAAATCGCGTCGCAACTTCTCTGATGATGATTAAGTATTCGAGGAACTAACAGGCAAGACAAGTCTGTGACTGCCGCATTTCAGACGTGAATCACACACTTAAAGGAAACTTGGCCGAGCATGAGTGGGATCGCGTCGCCACTTCTCGGGTGGTGGTTAAGCACCCGAGAAATGGACAGACAAGTTGAGCTTATGATTGCCGTATTTCGTATGTGAATCACATGTCTAAATGAAACTTGACCGAGCACAAGAGGTATCGCGTCACCACTTGTCTGGTGGTGATTAAGCACAAGGAATTGATGACAGATAAGTCGAGCTTGTGACTGCCTCATTTCAGACGTGAACGTCCAAAGAAAACTTGGTCGAGCACGAGTGGGATTGCGTCGTCACTTTTTTATGGTGATTAAGCATTCAAGGAACTGACAAATTAACATGTTGAGCTTGTGATTGTCGTACTTTGGCCTTGAATCACACATCCGAAGAAAACTTGGCCGAGCATGAGTGGGATCGCATCGTCACTTCTCAAATGGTGATTAAGCACCCATGGAACTAGAAAGATAATTCCATGGGCGCAGGTGGTTGGTCCACGTCACGCGCGTGGGGACGCCCTGCATGGCCACGATGGTGGGGCCCGGCACCGTGGCCGTCTCCTTGCTGGTGCCGTACGCGAACACCCGCGTCGCCAGAAGGTCGCGGTAGAATTTCTGCACCAATGCCAAAACAGGGTGTTCAACACTTTAACTTTTCGTTTCAACTAAAGATAACACAATGAAAACGATAACGAATTTTCGCCATTTTCATGAAAAAACACTCGAAAACTGCTAAAACCATATGGTGATTGGTGAACCGTTTGGTGCTGATTATCAAAGCTTTTCGCCAGTGTCATAAAAAACTCCTCCAAGAACCGGTTAAACCATGTGGTTAACTGTTTGGAGCTGATTATCAAGTTTTTTGCCATTTTCATAAAAACTAGGATGGTAGGCACGCCGTAGGCAATGAGCTAAAATGTTTAGCTAAAAAATTCACCTAGAAGGAGAGATAAACTGAGCAGAAACAACAACAGCATATACAGAAAAAACAACACTATACTCATATAAAAGTCCATCCAAATCTTTTTCCAGTTACAACATCCATTCAATTCATTTTCTTTGT
The DNA here is from genome assembly GCA_005191435.1 of Raddia distichophylla. Taxonomy (NCBI): domain Eukaryota; kingdom Viridiplantae; phylum Streptophyta; class Magnoliopsida; order Poales; family Poaceae; genus Raddia; species Raddia distichophylla. Next base: position 1,219,101 of record SPJY01035151.1, on the reverse strand, counting down.
CAACTTTCAGTTGAGTACTGCCATTGAGATAAGGGTATCTAAAGGTTACACCACCCATGACCGGGGAATAAGTTTCTTCATAATCAACACTAAGGCGCTGAATGAAACATTGTGCTATCAGTCTTGCTTTGTACCATACCACTTTATTTTCTTTATTTCTCCTTTCGAACAAAGGCCCACGGGGCATACACGAGGGAATGTGCGGCGAAAAAGCCTAAGCACTTCTCCTTTGTTCAGAGAAAATAGTTTCGCGTTGATTGCCTTCTTCCATTCTTTTCGGTCCAGCCATGTCTTACACTCAAAACAAAAGAGATGCAGGCTCAGAATCGGGTTCAATTTCTTTGGCAATCTTCTTTGCAAAATATATGTCGACATTGGCTGTGATTCTATTCAATATTTTTTCGGAGTGCACAGAATTATGGCCATTTCTTCATGGGGTGCTTTGTGCACATGTGCTTCTTGCACCATCACTCGCTCTGCACCACTATTTCCCAATCGTGGGAGTAAGGATCTTTAGATAGTTGCCGATGTACGCATTCACATGCTCGTCTGCACGCCCTTCGGCACCCTCGTTTGCATGTCTTTCAACTTCTTCTTATATTCTTTATTCTTGTACCGGTAAATTCAAATCTGGGAGCGCCTCGCTAGCAGGCAGCTCACCAGTGCCAGGTCTCAACTGGCTCCCCTTCTATTTTCTTTGGGGCATTTTCGTGATCGGTTGTGGCAAGCTCTCTTATCCGTTTTTCTCTAGGCGTCCCTGGATACTTGGAATTCGAGTAACCAGATTTTTTGTCCTTTTTTTTGAGGTCTCGGAACAGAATGAGGGATACCTTCTATGGTATTTCAACCCTCTCTGGCGCATTATTATCAGTAATGCGACTTGATCACATCCTTCAAATCATAAAAATGATTAGGCAGTTCATTTGCTAATTGTTTTATTACTTTAAATTCATATTAGTGCAGCTAATGCGCGGGAATGCATTAGTGTGTCTGAGGTTAGCTACATCTTTTTCCGGCATTCTTCTTTTCAGGGTTCTATTCCTCCCCTAATGACGGAAATTGATCCTCAGTCATTTTTAAATTCATTGCAAGTGTGGTATAGGTACATAAAACTTGCATTCAAAATTAAGAAATTTCTTTTCTTTACACTAGTCGGATGTTGTGGGACTACGTGTCCTTTGCATTAATTGATGAGGGCTGCTAGTCGGGTTTCTATTTCTTTATTCAATATATGACAACTCAGCAAGTACGACCGGACATCTCTAGTCCATGACGCTCGGACAAGAGATATATAGTACTCTTCATTGGTATTCAGTACAGTTCAATGATCATCGATCAGCTAGCATTGTCCTTCTTATTTTGGACTTCATAGTGATGATCAGATAATATATTCTTTAATTCTTATGATCTGCGAGATCAGCTTCATGAACATGTGATTTGTGTAGAGAATAAGCTCATGTCTTACCACAAAGAAGCAGTTATGAGCACTAGAATGTCGTTAAGTGCCCTTGGCAAAGGCTGCATACGGCCGCGAACCTCTCCTAGATGCATTCTAGGCAAGGAGAAATCTCAACTTTACCTTTAATAGGAGAGTGCCCAGTTCATGATTCAAAAAATTCTTATACTAATGCTATGTCCTTGCGAGTTGATTGCACCTCATCTTTTCTATAATTGAGATGGCAATTCTACGATGCCAGATGAAAGAGATTAGAGCTTCTAAATGCATTCTAATGTAGTATAGCCCAAATTCAAATGGAGGAAAAAATTCTAATATTCTTTACTCATATCCATCATGCTTCACAATGCATAACAATTCTTTGCCGTTCTTCATTGGTCTCAACGCGGAAACCGTTGAGATGGATGTATTTCAAATTTAAGAGAGTTCAAGTGCATTATGGGTTAAACAATGCTTCTTTAAAGTGCTGATGTAAAACCCATAGAATTGATATCGTCTCTTAAAATTCTATTTGTGTTGCTATACTACCAACAATTCATATCTCCATAGAGCACTACACTAGTTCCATTCATAGTTGCAATCAGGCAATGGCAATATTCATAATTCATATGATTCAAATATCAATTGCAACTTCAAAGTATATATTGGAATATAGGATAAATTCATAATGAACATGAGAATTAAGATTTGCTTTCCGAGAGTTTCAATTCTTTTCTTTCAAACGGTGTGCTCTTCGAGAGCTTCAAATTGTTCATACCAAAATTCATAAAATGTCTATTAGCGACCACAATATACAAGGAGAATGCTAATAGCGCGACTCCAGCATAGACAAATGCTACAAATATGCACTTTCTCTTAGCGTCAATTCTATTTGTCGAGATCTTCTTTTCTTTATCCATTTCTTGTGGTTTCAATACGATTAATGGGCGGTGCCAAGAGGTTTCTTTTCTAACCATAATGAGACACCTCTACTGCTTTGAAATTCTTTCAGTCTAATAAGCCGCAACTTCATCAACAGGTTTGCGGCGAATCTTTGACCAATGCCCGTAAATGTCACATTTATAGCACATCTTGACCTAGTGGTCATGTGGCTTGCATTATGTGACTTTATTCTTGTATTCTGTGTCGCTTGGACAATGGACTTTCTTTTCTAGATAAATTTCTATAATCTTCCTTCTTTCTATTCATCGAACGAATGGGCTTTTCACCCCTAGTAGCTACTCTAATTGCACTGAGGTGAAAAGTGGGAGGTACTATCCCCTCGTTTGTGATCTTGTCACATAGAGAGGGATCGTATAAATTCTATGCATATTGAGTTGTACTCGGTCAAAATTCTATAGTCTGCAAACCTTATGTGCACCAAATTCTGTTATGCTTATGGCAGGATAGCATGCTTGAGTTTCATAAGCCACTTCTAAAGTGCAGCACATAACATCAATGTGCTCCCCCTCAACCATGCATGCAAAAATTTGGTAAGGAGGTGGTGTCTAAGAAAGTGCAGTGTTTTCGTTCTGTTTATCGGTAGGTTTCTTTCCCTAGCTTGCAGGGACCTAAACCGATTGGCAGTGTTGGGTTTGTAGGGACCGAATACAATCATCACGTCCTATGTCCAAGTGAGATAATTCAGGCCATAAGGGCCAGTTTCTCAAATTCATAAATTATGATACCCGACAATTTCATATTTTAAAACTCATTCAGAAGGTTACTATAAGTAATCTAGTGGGGAGAGTGGTGCTAGGAAGACTTTAATTCAAAATCCTCATGTATATCCAATATTCCTACTTGTATGCCATTACCAATTCATATAATAAACAGGCAAAAACTGATAATTACAAAAGCAAATTCTAGAGGTAATTGCACAAAAGTAATTAACAGTAGTTAAATAAGCTTGCAAAGTCAAAACCGGGGTCAAAAATTGAACCCCCAAGGTGCTTTCATGCCTGAATTTATGTTTTTTTCAATTTCTGCTAATTTCAAGGGCCTTTATGGAATTTTTATTTCTTAGGAAAAGCTATGCGCAATTTTCATAATTCTCAGGGGCTTTTTGTAATATTCTTAAATTCAGAAAATATTTCATGTAATTTTTTCAAAAATGCCAAGGATTTTTCTGTAAAACAATAGCCTAGAAAATTTCTTATAATTTCTAGAAAACCCAAGGACTTATTCATTCATAAAATTTACAGGGCAAACAGATTTATTCCCCATTATTTCCAGTTTGCCCCGGCCCTATTCTTTTCTTTTTCGGCCTGGTCCGTTCAAAAACCGGTCCAGTAGCCCCTATTTTTCATATTTATTTCATAACCCGGCCCACGCCCTTCTTTTCATAAATTTCTGGGGTCAAAATCTAAATTCGCAATGCAAAAATACACACGCAATTTGAAATTCAATTCGTTGTTCTTTTCTTTAATCCACAGCCCAAGTCCCCTTTTTATTTTCTTAATTTTTTTTCATAATGCATAATTCATTTTCGGCCTATGGGCCCTCCTTTTCTTTTCATACTTTCTTTCCCGTAGGCCATCCCTTTCTTTCTTTATTTTCGACCTGCTAAAGATGTGGCCAGTGGCCTGCATTGGGGCGTCGGCCCGCCCGGGCGGCGGCCTGCCACGCGGGGCGGCAGCCCACGGGGCTGCGGCCTGCTGGCGAAAGGGGCGCAGCCCACTGGCGGGTGCGGCCCACGGAGTCCGCCACGGCCTGCTACTGGCGGGCACGGCGGTCTCCCGGTTAGGGTTTCCAGCTAGCGCCGCCATTGGCCCTTCGGCGATACGCCCCGTCACGGGTGCATGCAGCAGCGCGGTGCATGCGTTGATTTCATGCATGGTGTCTAGCGAAACTTCATGCACATGAATACTCCAGTTTCATGCGCACGTGAATAGATTGAAAATTGGAGCCATCAATTCAATACCAACATGCAGTTCATGATCGTGCTATTCAATACATCGTTCAACATAGATCATTCACAATGGAGACAGGAGACCCACTGTACGCGTGGCGGTGCGGCTGGTCCGTTGCTGAGATGCGGGCACGGCGACGAGCACGGTGGCGCGCGACGCCGGCGACGCTTCTAGTGGCGCGGCGATGGCGTGGCCGACCCGCTTCCAAGGTGCGGGGCACGGCGACGAACTCGTTGGCGCCCAGTGCTGCTACGACCGGCGACGGCACGGCCAGTGGCACTGCTAGGTGCACGCTGGGCCGGCAGTGCTGCTGTATTACTTCGATTCTTGCGGCAAAGGCGGGATGCGTGAACCGTCGCGTAGGACATATCAACGGGTCCCAACTAGACCGACGGAGGGGATGAAGATTCGATGCAGTTCGTTGCCGACCGTTCTCCGGCGTCGTTCGTCAGAGCTTCGTGCTGATAACGTGTTAGACAACCACGCTACCAAGTGTAGTCTGAGGTTGCCTAGCAGTGCGTAGATCATGGACAACGAAGAACAATCACAGATGAACACAGAGATGTTGGAGAGGAAGTATTCTTTATTGCTTTTTTCAGGGATACATAATAGTTGGAATCCTCTCCTATTTATGCTTGACGGCTAGGGTTTTGGCTTGGTCCAACAAGTGGGCCCCACCCCTAGGCGCACGCCAGGCCCAAAGCCGGCGGCGGCACTGGATGGGTTTCTCAACAGAATTGTCTAAAAAAAATGTAAAGAAAAAGGATCAAACCAAGAAAGGCTTTTTGGTTAAAAAGAAACCGTTTCGTGCGGTAAATGATACCCAATATGAATTCGTAAAAGTGCATAACAACAACCTACTAAATCCGAAGATTGTCGAATCAGATCATGTATAAGCAGAAAAAGACTGTGGTAACATATTCATATATACGGAGAAAGATGAAGATGATGCATGGTAACACAAAAGCAGTCGGGTGCATTGAGCCCCATCCACACTTTCCATTCCTGGCTACCAGCGGAAGCGACAATGCGGTGATGATTTGGACACCATCAGCGACGATGTCATGGTAACATACGCAAAGTGAGTTGCTTCTACTTTTATAATTAAGAGGCTCATGGTTAGTAGGTTGAGTAACCACTTGTTGGTCTCTCTGATTGAGTAGAAATGATTTAGGCCTTGTACATTTCAGCTTAACGTAGCGTAGCGTAGCGTTTCAAATTTTTTTTATCTTTTTTATATCGCCTATTTGGTGTAATAATTTGTAATGATTTTTGTCAGATTTTTAGTAGTCCTCTTAAAGATTCTAAAAAAATTACTATTATTATTTTTTAATAACATATAAACCTCTTTTTAAAAACTTTTAAATTTTGCTGATACGCTACGCTACGTTTTAATAAGTTGAATTGTACAAGGTCTTAGTCTTTCAAAAGAAACTTAGGGGCTGTTTGGTTGCACGAACGATCTCAGCCTGGCCCGTATGAGTCAGCCAGGCTGAGATGAGCCTGGTTGAGTAGATGCAAGCGACGTTGTTTGGTTACCCTGCACCTGGTGAGCCAGTTTGCCCAGAGATATCGTTTGGTTGACCAAATACGTTAGAGTGTGATATATAATTCAAGAGGAGGATAAACAATTTTAAAGAATAAATTCTTGAAAATCTAAAAATTTAAAACAAAAATAAATTTTTTAAACAAACAATAGATAATAAAAAATTCAAAAAATAAAAAAATTTATATTTTAAAATTTATATGGCAAGAGTGGTCTAGTTTTGTTCGAAAAAATGTCAACAACCCAATTTTCAAATTGGTTTGGTAATTGGAGATTCTTATCAAAAGATATGGCAAAAAAAAGAATGGAAAATGTGTATTGAAGTGTGTGCTGCTGCATGCAAGAGCACGTGTGCTGCCTGCATCGCGAGGAACAGCCGATTCGAGCGTTCCAGCCTAGCCTGGACAGTACAGTGTTTTTGCACCAGTTGAGCCAGGCTCCAGAGAACATCCAGGCAACCAAACATCGGTTGCCTGCACGCGGTTAGCCTGGTAAGCCCGCGTGCAGGCAACCAAACACACCCTTAATTTATTTCCCCTGCAAGTTATTTTTACTACTACCCACAGGCTACGGTCATGGGTTGTGCTACAGAAGCACGAGCTGCAATCTTCATTTGTGAAGGCTACGAATCGTTTGGTGCAGGTGGCCAAGGGCTTCTTTTCCTAGGCTCATGGGTGACGTTCTAGTCAAAGAATTAAGTGTCACTGAGAGTGTGCTTGTCCTTCATCTAGGCTGTGTGTATCTTGTATGCAGAGGCCGGGAAATATTTTCAAGACTTTGTATCAACTCGATGTTTGGTTCTTGAATGTATTTTAATTTTGCATTTCAAAAAAAAATGGTTTGCGGTGGTCGTTCATTTCTTTCCACGTAACTAATATCAATCATCAACCCAATGCTTTAAAAATCATAAGCTTATTTTCTTTATTTAGCTTGATTTCTTATTTTATTACATTGTTTTTTATATAAAAGTATGTTATATTTTAGCAAGATTTTGGTCTGACTCAAGATATACTACTCCCTCCTAGGGGTGGGCAAAATTAACCGATAACCGAAAAACCGAACCGGTTAGCATTCGGTTTTTGTTTCAGAACTGTTCGGTTTATATGGTTCGGTTCGGTTTTTAATATGGGTTAACCGAAAAAACCGAGATACCCGAATGCAATTGACCCAGACCTTGCAGGCCCATCCAGGATCCAGCCATCGGTCATACACTCGCACGTGGGCCAGGTTGGCTGGCCCATTCGGCCATCCCCATTCCCCGGCCCCTCCCCTAATCCCCTCCCTTCCCGTGGGCCGTGGCCCGTCGGTAAACCCTAGCCGTGTGGCTTCACTCCAGGCTCCAGCCGCCACTCGGCCACTCGCCAGTCGCCACTCGCCTCGCCCCCTCCCATCGCCTCGCCGCCTCGCCCCTCCCATCGCCGCCTCGCCTCGCCTCCTCGCCCCCTCCCGTCGCCCATCGCCGCCTCGCCTCGCCGCCTCCCGTCGCCTCCTCGCCCCCTCCCGTCGCCTCCTCGCCTCCCATCGCCGGCTTCGCCGCCTCGCCGCCTCCCATCGCCGCACCGCAGCGCCAGCGCCGTCATGGCCTCCCCGCCGCCCTCCACCCACCGCCGCATGGCCTCCCCGCCGCCCTCCGCAGGTCGCCGTCCATCCCCTCGTTGTTTGTTCGATCTGCTTGTTCGATTTGTGGCGTGTTCATTAGACAATCGGTTAATAACCGAAAACCGAATAAACCGAACCGAAATAATTCAGTTAATTTGGTTCGGTTAGTATATTTTTAGAGATGATTTCGGTTTTCATTTTTCACTAACCGAATTTTTTAGAAACCGAACTAACCGAACCGAATAAACCGATATAACCGAATGCCCACCCCTACTCCCTCCATACTTCAAATAATAGTCGTTTTAGCCTTGTTCTAAGTCAAAGTTTTGAAACTTTATCCACAAATATCTTTTAAACTATTTGGATTGAGTGATTCATCTCGAAAAATACTTCCATAATATCATGTTTTTTATAAAATTTATAAATAAATTTAATGGTAATCGATGGTAAAAGTTGTATTTTGAAGACCGTGTCAATTAATGTCTAAAACAACTATTATTTGAAGCATGGAGGGAGTATTGATTAATAATTTTGTTCTGAGCTAGCTTTGGATCACTAAAGATATGCCAAATCAGAGTGCATGGATACATGATGCAACCGAGCATGAAGCATGGAAGCATGGAAGCAGAGATGAAGTTGATGGCGTGGAGCATGTGCATTTAGAAAGTATCATGATTTATGTTTGTAACAAAGTACACAATGGTACATCCGTAGCACACACAAGCATCCACATCAAACACTTCATTTCTACACTCTATTTCACTATTAGCCACTCACTCCATCCTAAACTCTAAATTTTATTCACAATTTACACTATACTTTAAAAGAATACTTCTCTCTATCAGCTACTTTATCGATAGCTATAGTGTTTTAAAGTGTGTGATTAGTGCTAGTTGAGTATGTTGTGCCATCTAAGGGGAGAGAAAATTTAAGGCAGGAACGAGCCAGTCTAGGGAATCAAGAAGGAGCCGAGTCAAAGCATGGAACAAGTAGAGGAGAGATGCAGGCCGAGACGGAACAAGTATGACCTCTAGAGATATAGCAGAGGTATGGAGGCAAAGTAGAAATCAGGGCACATCTTCTCCAAAAACACTTCTCTTGAGCACTTATCTTCTTTATAATAAACTTGAATCCTTTAAAATCTTACATTTATGAATTGAATCATCGAGGATCGACTTACAATTTGACTTGTTACAATGCGAGCAAAATACATATCTACTATGGTATAAAAGTAATGACCAAAACAATAACGATATCCAATGGAGCGAATGGCACAGATCCATTCTATGAATTTTATTTTTTGCATTGATAAAAATTTAGGGCCCAATTCCCTCTATCCTAATGGAAACTCTACGGCTACGGCTGGCTCAGACCATTGGCGCCGCATCTCTTGAAATCCGCCGGCGGGGGAGGCAGGCTCGTCTCGGGCGTCGGGCCGTTCTCCACGATGAACGCTGTCGCCATGCCCATCACGATGTGGAACTCGAAGTGGCAGTGAAAATACCACATCCCTAAATATTTAAAAGAGAAAACAACTAAGCATATATCCTACCCGTGGAGAGTTCGGGATTTATTCAATTACAAAAAATATAATGGAAAAAATACGCACATGTCATTATTATGTTGCCGTTTTGACAAAATGTTAATATTTCCATGGTTGTAATTCATAAAAATATAATATTGAGTATATATGTACTTTGCTGGATCATCATATACCTGGATTGTCTGTGACGAAGCGAATGGCGGCCCATCCAGTGCGGGGGACCTGCACGGTGTTCCTCAGCTGCGGGTTGTGGTAGTTGAAGCTCTTGACGTCCCTCTTGGGGTCGAAGTTGCCGAGCCCTTGCGCGAGGACGAAGAAGTCGTAGCCATGGAGGTGCATGGGGTTGGAGTCGCTCTGCAGTAGCGCGGTGCTCTGGAACACGATCTCCACCGACGTGTTGTACTTGAACCGCCGGAGCTTGGTCGCCTTGAACGTCGGCTCCAGCGCCTCCTCTAGCGGGCCCGGCGGGATCATGTTCCTGTCGGTGTAGTTGTACGGCCTCGGCGGCTGTGCCGGGAAGTCCTCCGTGTACAGGCCCTCGCCGGTGCCGTCATAGTACCGCTCCAGCAGCGACGTCGTGTTCGGGTGGTGGAAAGAGACGTTGTTCATGGTGGCCACCACGATGGTCTCCGGGCTCCGCCGCCGCTTGCACGTCTTATTCTGGCCGCGGCAGATGGAGCCGAGCCCCAGCGTGATGAAGAAGCGCTCGTCGACGTGCATGGGCACGCGGTGGCGCTCCGGGTGCGCGAGGCCGGTGAGGTTTCCATGGAAGTAGTAGGACGGCATGGTGTTGTGCTGGTGGGGCATCACCGGCATCGGCACCGGGAGGCCGTTGTTGTTGGGCGGCACGCCGGCGTAGCGCACGAGGCCGCGCGAGGTGAACACGGGGATCTGCGGGTCCGGTTCCGGCGGCTGGTTGGCGAGCGCAATCATGTGGTAGTGCGCCGGCGGCTGGTCGGCGACGAGGAGCACGTCGATGGTCTCGCCGGGGGCGATGGAGATCATGTCTATCTTGTACGGCGTCAGGTAGTTGCCGTCGGCGGCGACCACAGTGAAGGTGTGGCCGGCAACCTTGAAGTAGTACTCAGAGAAGAGCGCGGTGTTGACGATCCGGAGCAGGTAGGTCTCCCCGCGGGTGACGTCGAGGACGAAGCTCTCCTCCACGGTGCCGGAGCAGTTGCTGAGGTCACCGAGCTTGCCATTGATGGTGGCGGAGACGGGGTTGTCGTCGAAGTTGCCGTCCGCCATGCGGCGGTCGAGCTCGACGAGGTCGAGCTGCCACCACTCGCCGATGATGATGGGCACGTCCTTCGCCGGCGGCGGGAAGGGGTAACGGCTGTGACGGGGGCGGATGACGAAGGCGCCGTTGATGGTGGAGCGGAGGCTGGTGACGTGGGCGTGCCACCAGAGGGTGCCGACCTGGCCGGTGACGTTGAAGCGGTAGACGTGGTCGCCGCCGGCGGGGATGGGGCACTCGGTGACGAAACCGGCCCCGTCGGCCCAGCAGCTGCGGATCTGGCGGACGCCGTGCCAGTGGATGGTGAGCCCGTGCGGCAGCCGGTTCAGCACGTGCACCACCACCGTGTCCCCCTCCACCACGTCGATCTGCGGGCCCGGGAACTGCCCGTTCACCACGTAGATCTTCGACGTGTTGCACAGGTGCGTCACGTTCATCTCATGCACCTGCGGGCACACAAAATATTAATTACCATAGCTAATCAGGCAAGGCAGCTAATTGATTACTCTACCTGCTATTTTTAATGAGACCAGCTCGACGTCAGGTGACTGAAACTTATTCAACTCTCAGCTAATTTTTTAGACCGTAGATTAGACACGTCCATAGAGCATATACAAAGATGCAACGAGAATATATATGTAGGTACGTGAGAAAGCTGACTGAAAGTTAAATAAGTTTCAGTCGTCTGATGATTAGAAAAAAAAAGGTTTTGACATTGACCTCTATTCAAGATCGCTAGGTCGTGACGTGAGAGGTACACGGCCTCGCTATATATACATTTTTACACGTCTCAATGCACATTTTTAATTACCAAAACGAATAATAACATAGATAATTAGCTCTGTGAAAATGGAACTTTGTTCTGGCCTTTATGTCCTGACAGTTACACAGCTTTGGCAGCACATCCCAACAGGCACTCTTAATTACCAAAGCTAATAACACAATTAATAAGCTGTTTTTTTTTTCCAGAAATGAAACTTTGTTGTGGCCTCTATGTCGTGAGAGAAACACATGTTTAATATGCAAAACATCCCAACGTTAACAGTTAGTTATTTTGTTTTGGAAATGAAACTTTATTCCGACCTCTCTGCATCGTGAGAGATATAAAACTTTAACATGCAGTACTACACCATGTCGATCCAAATCAAGGATTGAATCGTCTGGATGGCTAAAAATAAACGAACAATCTCACTCTCCTAGCTAGGCGCTATAAGCTCATCTGCAGCTAAGCAAGTCATTAATTAACAGGTGATAGTGATTAATACTTACAACGAAGGTGTGCTCGACGACGGCCGCCTCGCCGGTGGCCGCCGTCAGAGTGGCGACGGCGACGGCGACGGCGCAGAGGATGGACGCCGCCATGGAGAGCCTCTCCATGGCTATATATTGACAGCTGCTGCAATGCTAGCTGCACCACTCAATAATCAGCTGCTAATGAGCTAGCTTGCTGATCCGTGAAGTGATCGAGCTAGGCTGGGCTTTGCGAGCTATATATACACACACCATCCGGGAGGCAGTGTGCATGGCATGGCATGCATGCACAGAACACTTGAACGCGTATGCCGTTTGCCATGGCTGACCGAGCTGTTCGATCATGGCCGCGGAGCAGGGAACGGACGGCGGCGATCGATCGATGGCACGTATATACGTCATGAAACCGACGACCAGATCGATCGATCGATCTTTGATGATGGGCACGTCCTTCGCCGGCGGGGGGAAGGGGTAGCGGTCGTGGCGGGGGCGGATGACGAAGGCGCCGTTGATGGTGGAGCGGAGGCAGGTGACGTGGGCGTGCCACCAGAGGGTGCCGATCTGGCCGGTAACGTTGAAGCGGTAGACGTGGTCGCCGCCGGCGGGGATGGGGCACTCGGTGACGTGGCCGGCGCCGTCGGCCCAGCAGCTGCGGATCTGGCGGACGCCGTGCCAGTGGATGGTGAGCCCGTGCGGCAGCCGGTTCTGCACGTGCACCACCACCGTGTCCCCCTCCACCACGTCGATCTGCGGGCCCGGGAACTGCCCGTTCACCACGTAGATCTTTGTCGTGTTGCACAGGTGCGTCACGTTCATCTCGTGCACCTGCACGCACGCACACAAAATCTTAATTACCATAGCTAATCAGGCAAGGCAGCTAATTGATTACTCCTGCCTACTTTTTTAATGAGATCAGCTCGACGTTTAAATCTCGGCTAATTTTTTGGACAGTAGATTAGACACGTTCATAAAGTATATAAAGATTCAACGAAAATATATATGTACGTACATGAGAAAACTGACTGAGAGTTAAATAAGTTTGAGTCGTCCGATGATTAGCAAAAAAAAAAGTGTTTTGACATTGACCCCTATTCAAAATCGCTAGGTCGTGACGTGAGGGGTACACAGCCTCGCTATACATCTTTACACGCCTCAAAGCACATTTTTAATTGCCAAAACGAATATAATAACATAGATAATTAGCTTTTTGAAAATGGAACTTTGTTCTGGCCTTTATGTCCTGACAGTTACACAGCTTTGGCAGCACATCCCAACAGGCACTCTTAATTACCAAAGCTAATAACACAATTAATAAGCTGTTTTTTTTTTTTCCAGAAATGAAACTTTGTTGTGGCCTCTATGTCGTGAGAGAAACACATGCATGTTTAATATGCAAAACATCCCAACATACACTCTCTTAGTTACCAAAGCTAATAACACAGTCAATTAGTTATTTTTGTTTTGGAAATGAAACTTTGTTCCGACCTCTCTACATCGTGAGAGATATAAACTTTAACATGCAGTACTACACCATGTCGATCCAAATCAAGGATTGAATCTGGATGGCTAAAAATAAACGAACAATCTCACTCTCCTAGCTAGGCTATACGCTCATCTACAGCTAAGCAAGTCATTAATTAACAGGTGATAGTGATTAATACTTACGACGAAGGTGTGCTCGACGACGGCCGCCTCGCCGGTGGCCGCCGCCAGAGCGGCGACGGCGACGGCGACGGCACAGAGGATGGACGCCGCCATGGAGAGCCTCTCCATGGCTATATACTGACTGCTGCAATGCTAGCTAGCTGCACCACTTAATAATCGATCAGCTGCTAATGAGCTAGCTTGCTAATGATCCGTGAAGTGATCGAGCTAGTCTGGGCTTTGCGGCTATATATACACACCATCCGGGAGGCACTGTGCATGGCATGGCTGCATGCACTACAGAACACTTGAACGCGTATGCCGTCTGCAATGGCTGACCGAGCTGTTCGATCATGGCCGCGGAGCAGGGAACGGACGGCGGCGATCGATCGATGGCACGTACGTCATGAAACCGACGACCAGATCGATCGATCGATCTTGCACGCCGGGTAAAACTTCGTTACTTTTCCTATCCAACACACGCACGCAACCTAGCTAGTTGCATGCATGGTCTACCTAACTTCTTGGAAGAGATCATATCAAGGGTTTAGCATCATTGGAGAGAGTGGCTTTTGCAGACCAATTAGAAGGCTTGCTGACCATCTGCTTCTGGGGTTAGTTCAATTATTGGTTAATCCGAAGGAATTGACAGGCAGTCTGTTATTAAAGGTGAGGACTTTCTTTCACAAAGAAAGTGTGCATTAATTCTAGGTAAACACAATCAAGAAGTCTTGGCTAAACAGTACATACTTTGCCTTTGAAGTTATCTCTTGCTGATTATTAGTCGTGGGATTAACTATGGTCGCATGAGATGATCAATCCGGTAGTTTCAGCTCGGAAATTATGGTGAAAATGTAGTTTTCTTTAGCAAGGGTTGATATACTCGTGTCTAGACACACCACACCTTACATGTGAGTCGCTTAAAAAAATGGGAGGGTAAAAATAATACAAAAATATTCATGACTGCCTCCTTACCACTGGCATATGCAGCAAAAATCGTTAATGATATAACCCATTTTGCCTCCAACTGCACCTGCCACGTGGAAACCGCCGGTGGTAAGAACCGTTGGTGATAAATTGGTTGACGAGTCCATAAATGATCCATAAGTGATAAAAACCACCGGTGATACATTTACTAGTATCACTGGCTATTCCATAACCAAACCGCTAGTGATAGGGTATTATCATTGGAGGTTCAAGGCAATAACCACTAGTAATACTATTATTACAGATTTCTATCTTTTTGAAATCGTGAAACTTATTCATATGAGCTTCAACGAAAACAAATTTTACATATGCATAGTCAAAAAGATGTTTAAACTTATTCTTTTATTTGACTTGTTTAGGAGAGCTTTTAGATATGTCTTTAAATTTTTAAAAAAGACGAATTAAAAATTAAATTATTTATATTTTAAATAAGATGAGTAAATGACAGTTTTCTCGCCTCTGCATGGCTGCATCATCTAAGAATCTGACTCTGACTACATGCACAAATTAAAGACTTGTTCTAACCAACCTGTACCAACCAGACGTTAGTCAAGAGTCTGGATTCCCTTATTTACGTGTGTTTGTCTTTGTATTATATATCATAAATACAGATGTTAAGCCCGCCAATATATCCCTATATTTTTTCTCCGTGGATATAGTTGAATACAGTGGTTTCTGCTGTACGGCAGATAATTAAATTAATTCGACCAGTCAGATCCGTTAATCACTTCGTCAGCCTTGACTTATGACACTACGAGATATAGCTGACAGCTCTACAAATCCAAATGAAAACTACAGTTTATTCTGACCTTTCGTTCTGTCAGCATTAAAGCATGTGCATGCTTGCCCGCCGTTGTAGAATCTAGCCAAAGCTGGGTGAGTTCAGATTGGAAATATATACATAGATTAACTGCTTGTTTTCAAGGTAGAGTATATATATGGAGATATAATCTATCTTGCTGTCACTCAACCGGCCTTGCACACCAAGTTGATTGAAAGATTGATTGGTGTCATATGCTAGCTTGAGATGTCTCAAAGCAGGCACAAATCAAACAACCTACAATTAATCATGCATATATGTACCTATTAATTAGTCAGCTCAATTATTATGTTTACTAGAGAAAGTTCAGAAGCGAAGAGCCCCGGGCTAAGCACGGCGCTTGCTGATTCTTGATTTGGCATCGGATTGATTTCTCCTCGCGTTCGGAGTCAGAAACAGATGCATGCATGATGCATGGCCTTGTTCAAGCGTCGACTGATCGACGCAACGACCGGGCGCTAGCTACAGATCGAATTTGACCCGTGCCAAGAAAGGAAAAGGGGGAAAATCCAATACATGTTTGGAAAGGTAAATGTGTGATTTGCTGCTGATTTTGACTGGTTAATGTTACCCGCGGATATTTGTCGATCGATTTCGTCAGCCTTGAGAAATTCCTGGCTTCTCCATACAGTTTCAAACCGCATGCTACTGTCTTACTTTGACTCCACAAGGGAAGAACACTGCATTTGTATGATCAGAGAAAAGAAAACATCTGCTTCCGAATTTTTATGCCGTAGTGATACAAGCAAAACCGGTTTTTTTATAATTTACAGAATTTATTTCGGACATAATTTTTTAGTCAAAATCTGAAGTTTCATCCGCCGAAAATCATCAAGATTTCCGGTCTATCAGCAAAATTTCGGACAATTTTTTTTCTGAATTCAAATGCACATCCTTTTTATGATTTATTTTTAATGGAACTCATCGATAATTGTCAATAACCGGGGGAATACAATTTGGGAGCGTCTGCCAGGGATTTCAATTTCGATATTGAAAAAATTTCGGTGTCTGACGAAATATCCAAAATTCCCAAAATTTCACCGGAATAAAAATAGAGAATATGAATTTTCAAAAAAAAGTGTTGAACCTAGCGTAATAACTTCGTATAGCATACATTATACGAAGTTATACGAATGTCTTTAAATTTTTAAAAAAGACGAATTAAAAATTAAATTATTTATATTTTAAATAAGATGAGTAAATGACAGTTTTCTCGCCTCTGCATGGCTGCATCATCTAAGAATCTGACTCTGACTACATGCACAAATTAAAGACTTGTTCTAACCAACCTGTACCAACCAGACGTTAGTCAAGAGTCTGGATTCCCTTATTTACGCGTGTTTGTCTTTGAGATCGGATTTAGAGTTTATCTCTAATATATTATATCAACTTTAGTATTTAATATGAATTTCTAATATTTTCTTTTAATATAAGCCACATAGATCTTTTATTTTTTCTTTGATTAATCTATCCCGTTATAATTTGGTCCCACAGTTGATTGAACGGATAAAATAACCATATTATATCATTTTTAGTATTTAATCCGAATTTCTAATATTCTTCTTTTAATCTAAGTCGTTATAATCCGGCCCCACAAAATCAACGGCATATATCTTTTTTTTTTCTTGTTTTATGTGAAAATTTCTTTGATTGATCTTGGCATTAATAATTTGGTCCCACCGTTGATCGAACGGCTGAAATAATTTGGATGATGTGGACGAACGTGGTGGCTTCTTTTTCCCCTCCTTTATTTATATAAATAATAGAATAGATGGAACTCATCGATAATTGCCAATAACCATGGGAATACAATTTGGGAGCGTCTACAACACAGACAACTACCCTCACGCTTGTGTCCTTTGGGTCCAGCCGTCAGCGACGCAAGGACATGACACAGTCGTTTGTGTTTTAGCAAATTTAGTCGATACAGTTTTCCATGGGTATGTTCTCTGTCCTACCACAAAATTAATAAGGAACTATTTCCGGTCAAGAAAAAAGAACAGTTACAGCTGCCAAACATGAGCGAATCGCTAGGTCACATCGATGAGATATATCCAATATATAGGGGGAAAAAAGAAGAAGAAATGTTAGTCTGAACGTAGCGGCGGCACTTGGCAAACGTAGCAAGTCAAAGCGATGGATAGGATCGATAGCTCCCATCGATCGGCCGTGCATAGGAACCAGCCAAAGTCACTGTTATCTACGTAATCACTTATCCAGGCCTGTCAGGATCACACTTAATTCTTGCACCGTTACCGCTTAAACACGCGTTCTGGCTGCGCCATGCCTGACGCGCGCATCGAATTAGCAGCAGCAGTCCTCGTATTAGTTTGTAATTTTCCAAGCTGTTTTTTTTTTCAGCTGCCTTTGGCATTTTTTTTCACGGCAAGAAACCACTTCTTTAAGTCAATTTCTTTTTATTTCATGGAGTCTTTTCAATGTGCACACAACCGCTTAAATTAGAGATGGCTAGAGTTGCCAGGATACCGACAGCCATTGAGGCCTGTTTTGGCATATAGCCAACCCTCCATGCAGTTACCACGTACGTTTGGATTTTCTGTACTCTCTACAGTGCTCCTCCGGTTACATGAAACTTGATGTTTTAGATTTATTCTAAGTTAGAGTTTTAAACTATTCGAATTGTTTGAATTAAACATATAAAAATCATATATTTAGATTCGTATCAAAAAACAATTATATAATATGGTAACTTTACAAATTTTATAAATAAATTGTAGTGATAATCAGTAGTCGAAAGTGCATTGTGAAAATCATGTCAATATTCAAAACGTCACGTTTTTAAAAAGAATGTGGCTTTTCCATACGGCTACAACTTTCTCGTCTTACACTCTCTCCCTTCTCTTTTGTCAAATAGCCCCCTAAAATCAATCGAGTCCACTCCTCCCTCTCTTCTTCCCTCAAGCCAGCCATAACTGACCACCGGTTACCACCGCCCTGCCAGCGCGCAACCTCATAGGGCGTGGCCTTGGCACTAGCATGGTGCAATGCGGTGTGGCTCGGCGCGACATTGGTGGGGGTAGAGGTCGCTGGCAGTGGGGGCGTCGGGTGGACAGAGGCTCGGTGGGAGAGACGAGGCGCTCAGCGCGACGGCACAAGCAGGCGCCGTATATAGTGGTCGATCGCGGATGGCCCGCGTGGTGGTCAGCGGTGGTGTGGCCGAAAATTGGCGGTTAGCTCAGTGGAGGAAGGAGGAGAGAGGAAGGGAGGAGGACCCGATTGCTTTTTGTTTGAGGTTTGATGGTGTTACCAAATGAGAGGAGGAGGGCACGCACAGATCTATGGACATGACTAACGGGATCTCCAGGGGCGGATTCACAATGGTGGCAATGTGGGCCACGGCCCCACCTCAAATTTTTGAGCTCTTTTATATCTAGGATGGAGTATACATATTCGACCCAGTAGGTGGGGCAAAACCCAGCTAAGGCCTAACTGTGAACTGCCCAACAGCCCATGGAACAAACTGTAATTGATGGGTGAATTTAGTGAATAAAATTGTAATTTATTATTCTTTCTTAATATAGTAAGAGATGACGAGGTTTTAGTTGGGAGACCATTTAATCTGGATGAAATTGTTGCAAATCCTAGACTAGTTTGTGTTATCTTTTGACGAATTTTTGTCGGTACACAAACGACGGTTCTAGTCTTGCCCCACCTATATTTTCATCCTGCGCCCGCCACTGGGGATCTCCATAGGGGATGGAGAATGGTTTTCTTTCTATAAACCAGAGGGAGTGCATAGTATTCTTGTTCTCCAATTTTGGTGGTAAGATGTAGGAAGCAACAAACGTTCGTAGGTTATTATTGCTACTCTAGAGTAGGTCCTGAACCAAACCAATTTGGACAAGTTAAATGGTTTAATGTGAATAAGCTTTACACACAAAAATTCTTATGCCGACTGCTGAAGAAAAGGAGAGCTAGGCGGAATATATGACACCCATATATGTGCAACAGCACGTAATTATAGATTATCTTAGCTTCCTAATGCTGACCGGGGATCAAATATACTTAAAAAATACCTCATGTTGAAGTTTAGCTGCTAATCAAGGTCAAAATAAAGCAGCCGAATTAGTCAGAACCACATAGATACCACTGCTCCAACATGCATGATCCAATAGCAACTAATTTTGACCTACTTTACCGCAAACACGAAGTCCACAGCTACACCAAGTCATGATTGATCACCCCTCTGGAAGTATGACTTTGATTTGTGCATGTTCACATTTTTGTAATGCACATATAGCGATCGAAAAATTATCATGGCTAATTTTTTATCCGAGGGCAGTGATATATAAACAATAATCCGAATATTTGTATTTTTGGACGAATTTGTAAATTCATAGTCCAAAATTTTCAGTATCACCAAAAAATTCAGTTTGCCACCAAATTGCTTTGCCAAAATTTGTTCAAATTTGAGTTTACTCAAACGTTAACAAATGTGAATACCAGAGCCAAATTTTCTGCATTCTTCACATCTTTTGGGGGAACGCCGTTGGATAGAACCATCGAGGCTATACCGCTCATTATTTTTAAGGTGCACAAATGTTACATCACAACTATTCTTTTTGAAGAACAAAGTTACACTACCGCTGAACACCCGGCTTGAAACTGGCTGCACTATCGAATCCCGATCAAACCATGATTGAATAAGCAAAGATGATAGCCCTAGGTGCCTCTTCGGGTACAAAACCGATAGTGATAGTTACTATTGGTGCCAATTCATAGCATGAAACGACAATGCTCATTATTGATACCCCACAGAAGCATACAAAGAACTAATTCCTAACTATCATGCTTGCGCTATATGCATAATAATCAAAATCTGCCTACAAACTAAGTGAGGAACAAACTAAACTACAACGGGCACTGAAGTCAAACGGCATGATAGATATAGCTAGGAAACCATGGCATCTCTCTCTCACACACACACATGTGTGTGTGTATTATATATAATATGTGTGTGTGTGTCAACCATATCATATCCCAAGCATTCCGGAGCTATATACTTTAGAGCCAAGGATCGCAGTTCACATCCCTACAACGATAACAACAATTCCTTTAGGTCACAAACAAGTTGGGGTAGGATAGAAATGAAACCTAATAAAAGTCACCCATGCTTTGCTACTTGCAATAGTTGCAAGTGTGAACAATCGGATCGGCCAGCAAGTTAGTTGGCATATTGGGACTCCATTTGATACAGTGTTCTAAAAATCGGCATCACTCGGCGAGTACTCGCTACCCGGCTCCCTGCCGTATCGAGAAAGCTAAAATCGCAGCATTACTCGTTTGGGCCGAGAAATCGGTCAAAACTCGAGTTTGACCGAGTAAAAACCAAGTAACGCCGTCGCACTGCCCATGGAGCTGCGCCGCCCTGCGCCCTGCCTAGTCGTGCCGCCCCGGGCGCAGCCGTCCCCCGCTGTCCCGGCCCACCGTCGGAGCGCCGCCCCTGCCTTGCGCCTAGCATAGCAGTGCCGCCACCTTAGGCCGCCGCCGCCACTCTGTCCCCGTGGGAGCGCCGCCGCCCTGGAGCCGCCACCGGGGCCTTGCCACACGGCCGACGCGCCATCATAAAAAAGGATTACTACCACTCGTACAACACATTCATCTCGATTACTATGAATTACTTTCAAAAATCGCATCCGTGCTCAAATGTTTTTCAAAATATTTCAAATTTATATGTTAACTGAGATCTTGTTTTATTCGAAAAAATATTACGAACATGATGGTTGAAAGCATTCAACAATTGGATGTACAGATAAAAAATTATATCAGAAATCAAGTTTGAAATATGTTTGATCTGAGTAATTAATGATCCAACGTTTTTAGGCACCACATGCAAGTGGATTACTGCCAGCTATAAAAACGAGTTATATTCAATTACTTCCAATTACTGTCAATCTGTGCAGGACCGACTTGTCCCAATCAGGACGCTCAGGTCCATGGGTAGAATAGCTTATTCTACTCCCATGAGTAGTATAGGCTCACTGTGTATATATATAAGAGAGACAGAGAGAGAGGAAAACTAGTGTACTCTCGGGAGTACAGATCTCTCCGTATTCCCGACAAGTTTTCGAAATTCGAGACGTCTAACAACTGATCCGAACCATTGTTCTTTATAGTTTCACTGAAACGTAGCCAGTGACCAAGTTTCATATTGTTTTGATTTTGTTTACTATTTTTTAATATTTTCAAAAATCGACCATCCAATTAGTCGTGGTGCGTTCAAAAAAAGTTGATTTTCGAACATAAGAAACAAATAGTAAACAAATTCAAAAAAATATGAAACTTGGTCACTAGCTACTTTTCAGTGAGACGAACAAGATCAATGGTTCGGATCGGTTGTTAGGTGTCTTGAATTTCAAAAACTAGTCAAGAGTACGGAGAGATCCGTACTCCCGAGAGTACGCTAGCCATATTATGTATGTATGTATGTATGTATGTATGTATGTATGTATGTATGTATGTATGTATGTATGTATGTATGTATGTCAACCATATCATATCCCAAGCATTCCAGAGCTATATACTGTAGAGCTAAGCATCGCAGTTCACATCCCTACAACGATAACAACAATGCCTTTAGGTCACAAACAAGTTGGAGTAGGATAGAAATGAAACCTAATAAAAGTCACCCATGCTTTGCTACTTGCAATAATTGCAAGTGTGAACAATCGGATCGGCCAGCAAGTTAGTTGGCATATTGGGACTCCATTTGATGCATGAACAATGAAACTCAATACAAAAGGATTGAATTAGTATAAAATTTTTGAATCAGTACGCAAACTTGATGTCATCACATCTATATTTTTCTTCATTTAGGTTTACAATAACATTAAAAAATATAAGAAGGTATTGCATCAACATCATTTCAATTGAACATTTCAAAGATAACTGCAACTTATTAAAGGAGACCAAGCACATTACATGATGAAGCTATGAAGGTTTTTCAAGAGGCTTAGATCACACATCAATCTCATACACATAAACATCAACAATTCATTTACCAATACTACCTTGCACATAATATGAAAATTGCAAATGACTCTACCTAACACTAATAGGCATCACACAACGTCTTGGTCTCTCATTGTTTAGCTTCAACAACACAGCTATCACCAATTCTTTGGTGAAACATTGCCACTGTCGTAGATGAACTCCTCGTCATCGGTGTTGTACCCATAATAGTCCAATTCACCATCCGGAGAAACATAGTTCATCTGAATTACATCGTCAAGGCTAACATCCCACTTTGGACTAGCTAGTGTTAACAATTTGACGCACCACAATAGGTGGAGTTGTCCGTTCAACTAATATACCTCTAAGGTTTAGCGACATCTCTTCTGGCCTAGCTATAGAAACCTTTATCTGCACAAGGATGGTAGAATGTATAGCTTCTCGGAGAGTTAGCACGTTCTATGTTTGCTTCTATATATGCAATCCTTGAGCGAAGTTGTTGTATCTTCGATCTATCCTGCCGTATTCTCCAAAACCTTTCGCAACTTGCGAACACTTCAATTTGATTGCAACTTGCAACTTGCGAACATTTCAGTTTGATTGCAACCACGACATTGGCAGCTAATGAGCCCTCCTGTTCGAAAGGCAGCAACAGTAAGTTGCGTATACAGAAGTTTTCAACTAAAAGAAGCTTTGAGCATGATCTGGAACAATGGTAGACTCAATGTGCACGTACGTGGACGGAGCCTATCCTTTTTTACTCCATTATCATGAGCAAGCTTGGTTGATTTCCCTTGAGATGGTCCCACCTGTCCGCTGAACGGCAGGCACATGTACCGGCCACGTCACATCAGCAACGAAAGAACGACCGACCTGCTACCTAGAAATTCCATCTTCATGACTTGCTACAAGCTATTCCAGTATTGTTGCAACGGCAGCACAACACGTGCGTATATATAACCCGGAAAATCCATGGAGATTTAACATATAAATATATTTCTTGTACAGATATATAGAAAATGTTAATGGACAGCATACGTATCGTTCGAATGGTATAGAACTATTGGTACTTCATGTGTTTCATGCGATATTTCATGTGTATTGTATTTTATAAGTGTTTTATTTAATGTTTTATGTGTTCGCAAAGTGTTTCACGCGCAGTTTACAAAACCGCCGGTTAGCCGCGGTGCACTGCTGATTAATCAGGCTCCACGGTCGGACGGCTTGGTTAACCTATGGTTTGAGCTGAGCAAAATTCATTTGAATGAAATTTGAATTGAAAAATTGTACAAAATTTTTTAAAATACTATTAATTATTCGAAGCACTTTGACTTAAACAGAATTAAAAATACAAAATTTTATGATCATTTCATTTTTGGGCTAAAAAATACAAAATATAGTAAACCGCGGCTAACCGCGAAAAACCGTGCTTAACCGGGATAAATTTTGGCAAATTTCAAAAACCTTTCGATAGTGAAACCGCGAGAAACCGCCGGTTAACCGGCTCTGTGCCACACACGGCTTGGAGAAGCCTCACGATTTTGTAAATTCACTACCAGGGAACTGACTTTCCTAAGCGGTTGGAAAAAAAGGAGCGGACTTTTACAAGCGGTTTAATAGCCCCAAACCAGCCCCAAGCCAGGAGTGGACCTCGATAAGCCGTTAGGGGCACGAACCCCTTCTAAAGACCAAAAATCTTAAGTGGTTTATGTCCCCAATCGCTGCTAGAGCTCTAGAAGCGGTTGGGGCTATTAAACCGCTTATAAGGGTCCTTTTTCGAATAGATAAAGGAAAGCTCCCCCTATCTCATCGGATATCACGCGTGGGTGGGTTGGCTGGCTGGGTGAGGTGTGAGTCATGAGGTCCTGGGTTCAAATCCCACCTCCCCCAATATTATTTGTCTTTTTAGACACCATTACAAGCGGTTATAGGAACCGTTTGTGATGTTCCGCCAGGCATCAGTTGCGGTTTCTTAAAACCGCTTGTACAGGCATTACCAACCAACTGCTTGTAATAGCTCTTTCCCTAGTAGTGATTAAACCTACAGATTTCACATGAAAAGGTTATATCGTTTCAGTGGTATACCGTCTGATAATAGCTCTGCTAGATGTATAATCGTCGTTGTCGTACAGACATTCCAGCGGTCCATAGCAACCATGTCCATAGCGAATTAATTAACGATTGACAAAGGACACGTACGTGATGTTAGTGATTAATATGTGGTTTGGTTTCCATCGATATCCAAGTAGTGATAGGGTACGTGCATGTGTACAAATCAAAAGGACATGTGGACTGACAGGCCATGCAACGAACAGAGAATAGTCAAGTACGTCGATCTATGGTCATCTAACACAATTAATGACACCAACCAGGGTTTAATTTTGTTTTTCCCCCGAAACCGCTGTTCCACCGGGCCGAGAAACCGATAAAAACCAGTAAAAACTGTCCAAAACCGCTGAAAAACCATATGAATCTAAATTGAAATTTAAACGCCGGTTTTCCCGATGTTTTTTGTCAAGAAATTGCTGGTGTTATCGGTCAATCGGCAAACTCGGCCGGTTTTTGTCCTCGCAAAAAATGTGTAAAAATTGAAATTTTTTTGAAAAATAATATAGCTACTTTTCAGTGAGACGAACAAGATCAATGGTTCGGATCGGTTGTTAGGTGTCTTGAATTTCAAAAACTAGTCAAGAGTACGGAGAGATCCGTACTTGTATGTATGTATGTATGTATGTATGTATGTATGTATGTATGTATGTATGTATGTCAACCATATCATATCCCAAGCATTCCAGAGCTATATACTGTAGAGCTAAGCATCGCAGTTCACATCCCTACAACGATAACAACAATGCCTTTAGGTCACAAACAAGTTGGAGTAGGATAGAAATGAAACCTAATAAAAGTCACCCATGCTTTGCTACTTGCAATAATTGCAAGTGTGAACAATCGGATCGGCCAGCAAGTTAGTTGGCATATTGGGACTCCATTTGATGCATGAACAATGAAACTCAATACAAAAGGATTGAATTAGTATAAAATTTTTGAATCAGTACGCAAACTTGATGTCATCACATCTATATTTTTCTTCATTCAGGTTTACAATAACATTAAAAAAATATTAGAAGGTATTGCATCAGCATCATTTCAATTGAACATTTCAAAGAGAACTGCAACTTATTAAAGGAGACCAAACACATTACATGATGAAGCTATGAAGGTTTTTCAAGAGGCTTAGATCACACATCGATCTCATACACATAAACATCAACAGTTCATTTACCAATACTACCTTACACATAATTCAAAATTTGCAAATGACTCTACCTAACACTAATAGGCATCACACAACGTCTTGGTCTCTCATTGTTTAGCTTCAACAACACAGCTATCACCAATTCTTTGGTGAAACATTGTCACTGTCGTAGATGAACTCCTCGTCATCGGTGTTGTACCCATAATAGTCCAATTCACCATCCGGAGAAACATAGTTCATCTGAATTACATCGTCAAGGCTAACATCCCACTTTGGACTAGCTAGTGTTAACAATTTGACGCACCACAATAGGTGGAGTTGTCCGTTCAACTAATATACCTCTAAGGTTTAGCGACATCTCTTCTGGCCTAGCTATAGAAACCTTTATCTGCACAAGGATGGTAGAATGTATAGCTTCTCGGAGAGTTAGCACGTTCTATGTTTGCTTCTATATATGCAATCCTTGAGCGAAGTTGTTGTATCTTCGATCTATCCTGCCGTATTCTCCAAAACCTTCGCAACTTGCGAACATTTCAATTTGATTGCAACTTGCGAACATTTCAGTTTGATTGCAACCACGACATTGGCAGCTAATGAGCCCTCCTGTTCCAAAGGCAGCAACAGTAAGTTGCGTATACAGAAGTTTTCAACTAAAAGAAGCTTTGAACATGATCTGGAACAATGGTAGACTCAATGTGCACGTACGTACGTGGACGCGCGGAGCCTATCCTTTTTGTCTCCATTATCATGAGCAAGCTTGGTTGACTTCCCTTGAGATGGTCCCACGTGTCCGCTGAACGGCAGGCACATGTACCGGCCACGTCACATCAGCAACGAAAGAACGACCAACCTGCTACCTAGAAATTCCATCTTCATGACTTGCTACAAGCTATTCCAGTATTGTTGCAACGGCAGCACAACACGTGCGTATAAATAACCCGGAAAATCTATAGAGATTTAACATATAAATATATTTCTTGTATAGATATATAAAAAATGTTAATGGACAGTATACGCACCGTTCGAATGGTATAGAACTATTGATACTTCATGTGTACATGCGATATTTCATGTGTATTGTATTTTATAAGTGTTTTATTTAATGTTTTTTGTGTTCGCAAAGTGTTTCACGCACAGTTTGCAAAACTGACGGTTAGCCGCGGTGCACTGCTGATTAATCGGGCTCCGCGGTCGGATAGCTCGGTTAACCGGTGGTTTGAGCTGAGCAAGATTCATTTGAATGAAATTTGAATTGAAAAATTATACAAAAATTTTTAAATTACTTTTAATTATTAAAAGCACTTTGACTTAAACAAAATTAAAAATACACAATTTTATCATCATTTCATTTTTGTGTTGAAAAATACAAAATATAGTAAACCGCGGCTAACCGCGAAAAACCGTGGTTAACCGGAATAAATTTTGGCAAATTTCAAAAACCCTTCGATAGTGAAACCGCGAGAAACCGCCTCTGTACGTGCCACACACACGGCTTGGAGAAGCCTCACGGTTTTGTAAATTAACCCTACAGATTTCACGTGAAAAAGTTATATCGCGTTTCAGTGGTATACCGTCTGATAATATATAGCTCTGCTAGATGTATAATCGTCGTTATCGTACACACATTCCAGCGGTCCATAGCAAACCATGTCCATGCATAGCGAATTAATTAACGATTGACAAAGGACACGTACGTGATGTTAGTGATTAATATGCGGTTTGGTTTCCATCGATATCCAAGTAGTGATAGGGTACGCGCGTGCATGTGTACAAATCAAAAGGACATGTGGACTGACAGGCCATGCAACGAACAGAGAATAGTCAAGTACGTCGATCTATGGTCGGAAGCGGGGGCGGTCCAACGCCCGTCGGACCGCTGCTCCGTTCGACGCCCGCGCTGGATTTCGATCCAACGGCCAGCGTTAGATCTTGAGAAAACATTTGTTTTTTTTATTTCGCCATGTAAAAAAATTCAAAAAAATCATAAATATTCTCTAATCAATGTCAGGTACCACATATATTTTTATATTGATATAAACATTTATAAAATTAGGTTATTCTTTAAAAAATGTTTATAAAAATGAATATTGGTCGCGTTAATGTCTGAATAAAATATATGGTGTACCTGACATTGATTAGAGAGTATTTGTGATTTTTTTTGAATTTTTTGAATTTTTTTACATGGCGAAACAAAAAAAAATGTTTGCTCAAGATCTAACGCTGGCCGTTGGATCGAAATCCAACGGCCAGCGCGGGCGTCGGACGGGAGCAGCGGTCCGACGGGCGTTGGACCGCCCCCGCGTCCTCTGTGGTCATCTAACGCAATAAATGACACCAACCAGGGTTTAATTTTGTTTTTCCCCAGAAACCGCTGTTCCACCGGGCCGAGAAACACATAAAAACCAGTAAAAACAGTCCAAAACCGCTGAAAACCATATGAATCTAAATTGAAATTTAAACGCCGGTTTTCCCGATGTTTTTTGTCAAGAAATTGCTTGTGTTATCGGTCAATCGGCAAATTCGGCCGGTTTTTTGTCCTCGGAAAAAATGTGTAAAAATTGAAAAAGCATAATTATTTAGAATATGAATCATGTGAATATGTAATATTGTGTGAAAAAATTGTTGCTGATCTTTGCTAATTTTAAGATATTTGATGTATAGAGAACACAAGATAATCACCGTTTGTACATATAAGTTCATAAATATGTATATATCACTACCAATTTGACATCAACCCAACAACCACACATATCAATGTTTAAATTTATTGTCTTACAGTGACACTAGTACTTTTACATAGATCAATAATCACATACACGAGCTTCGTGGGTGTCAATTGTCATCGCCTAATGCACATGGTACTAGTACATGTGCCATCCCATAGCAATTGGACTCTATGGTTAGTGCAGCATAAAAACCTGTGAGATCATTTCATATGGCCAATACCGTTGAATCAACGATTGTGAGTGTATTTTGGGCCTTTTAAACTCCCATATATAGGCCTCCTAGTCCTGTCTACACCATATGAAGGTAACCGAGCTTGTTCATTTTAGTTAAAGAACTACCACCGCAACAAATATTATTTTCATGTTAAATGTTGTTACCCTTTTTGTAGGGCTTTTATTGGTTGTTATTAAATATCCATAAAATGTTATGTTACAATTTGCTGGCCTCCTTTTCGGCTTAATTCAAAACTGTTGCCAACAAGAATACGCCGTAAATGAGCATGAAAAAAGTTTCAATTTTAAATTTTGCTTCATACAAAATATTCTAAAAAGATCATACTATTTTAGGCATTTTTACAGATATTTAAAATCAAAATTCAAAATTTTAAATGAGACTGGGTAAAAGCCGCCCAGTGGCTTCGAGCAGTTTTGTGAACCGTGAAACCGACACATGCACACTACGTACCCTAGCCAGTTGCCAGGTAGCTACATGCCTACTTGCGTGCCTGCCGGAAACCAAACTCATTTTTTTTTTTTGCAAAAAAATTTGGGTGTACATCGACGATGTCGGTGGACGGCGATTAGCGCACACGTACGGTCGCGACCCATATATAAGAGGCAGGGCTAAATGAAAAAGCGCGCGGTGGGGGAAAAAGCAGCTGCCATCGTGTGGAATTTGATGAAATGGCAAGATCGATGGTAATGCAAGTTTAAATTAACAGACCCAGCCAAACATATGCATGTCCTAATAATCAAGCTTGGTTGACATAAATTAACAACCAAACATATGTATGTATGTTCTAATCAAGCTTGGTTGACATGAATTAACAACCAAAAACATGGGCACTTGCATGAGCCACTACCACGTGCTGACTTTCGAGTACCTCGCCAGCTAGCCGGCCGCGGAACAACGCCGCCGCCGCCGGTCTCCGCCCGCCGCCCGCCGGCGAGATTTCGTTCTTGCGTAGGTCCGACGACCGCACGCGGTCAGTTCGTTGGAAAACCAGCGATGTTTTGGTGTCGATCGATCCGGCCGGCCTAGCTTCTCTGGATGTAGCGTTTAATTATCCTTGTTCTTTGTTCAGTTCGTATCTTAAGCGAGATATTCCCGTTCCCAAATCTCGGGAAAAATCTGCCGGCTGCGGCCAAAACGGGCCTGCACGCATGCATCCATCGTGAACATCATGTCTCAAACTCTGCAGATCGATCGATCTATAGCAGCTCGGAATGCTGTTTTGGCATTCTAGCTAGCAACAGTACAAATGCCACAGGCGCTGACCAACAAGTCAATTCTTTTTTCCCCGCGTTTTTTTTATCGCAGCGACCTGTATGTATGAATGGGACTCTACAGTCTACGTACACACACACACATGTATGTGTGTATGTCTGAACTGTATGTATGAAGCTGAAATGGGGCTCTGTTAGAAATAGAAAACAAATTTTAAAATAGAAAAAAGAACACATATCAGCTACTCCTACTGTTAAACTAGAAAAGGAGACCGTACGAACTATAAAAAAATAACATTGGTAAAAATGTAGAAATCTAAAAAGACCCGTATCACCTGCAAAAGTACAAAAGGAGTCCATATAAATTATGATAAAAAATAAAAAATTGGCAAAAGACTAGACTCGAAAAACCAGCTGATATTAACTACAATAAAAATTTAAAAATATTTCAAAATTGGACCTTTAGTAGAACATTTGAATTTAAAATTTGAGTTTTGTTTTATATTTTGAATTCGGAATGAGTTATTGGGTGCATGAAAATATTGTATCTCACCGTATGCTAAGATAACCTAGAGGTTATAAAAAAAACCCCTAGTTATTGGGTGCTTGGAATTTTCTAATTTTTCATTGGTGAAGTGTTTCGATGCAGAATAGACAATGGAATGCATTTTTCCAGCAACATAGTTGTTTTTATAATTTAAAAAATTCAAATACGTTGGGTTAACCATCGAGGTGCTGCGGAGAGGGAAACCCTCGAGACAGGACCTTCTATCAACGACCGTAGACAAAACCGTATAGACAGGTTAACTGTCTCGAGGGTGTTGACCAAAAAAACTCGAGGGTACATAGTCTCGACGGCTACATTAAATCCAGTCGTTGAGTGAAACGTGGCCCAGAAGCCTACGGGAGAAAGACTCTTTTGACGGCTCAAGCATGACCGTCGATATATAGTGGGACCTGTATATATCGACGGTCATATGTGGGACCGTCGAGAGATACTAGGTCATTAGGCCCACACGTAGGATACCGGGCTGGCCACACACAGACCGAGAGCCGACGTGCCTTCGAGTAGAGACTCTAGAGGGAGAGGGAGCAGGAGGAGGAGAATAGGCAAATGATGTAGGCGATGCGGGAGAGCCTGTAGACGGCGGAGGAGGCACGAAAGAGGCAGGAGGAGGAGATTGCTCAGCAACGAGATGAGTTCAAGGCTAGGTTCTCATATTTGGATAGCCTATCTCAGCTTGCTGGGGTAATGTCTCTAAATTCTAAATTTTCATCCAGATGCAAATTAGTATTAAATTCATATCTGACATGAACATTCCTAGGCTGGCCCGAGCGGTACCATTGGCGGCCAGGGATTTTACGGGGTCTGCCACCGTATCGTAGTAGATACGGAGCACCACCTCCCTACCAGAGCTACTATGGGGCCCGTGACTCCTACTTGGTGGGCAAGGTTCGTACGATGCACCGCCGCCCCAGCAAGGTCTCTACGGCGGCCTGACTCCCCCACCCGGTGACTACGTGGGTCCACCTCACCCAGAGGGTGGCTTCTAGTTTGTTACTGAGGCGACAAGTCACTGCAACTTAAATCATGTTGTACATTTTATTTGGACACAATTTTTTAACTAATAAACTTATGTATGCATTTAGGGTTCGGGTTCAGCCGCCCCCGCAGTTGCTCACGGGCAGGAGGGAGTTGACACATCGGGCGGCCAGAAGGCTGACTTTGTCAACAGCCTCTTCGACGGTGCCCCTCCATTGTTTACCCAGCCGACCCTCCCCCGCCGAGTCAACCACCTTCGAGCGATCATTACGTCTACTATATATATGTGCAACTGTTCTGTTTCTTTCGGTATTCGAACTCTTTTAAACAATGTGGATGTTTATCTTTGGAAGTGAATGTACGTGACTATTTGTCACATACTTCGTTATTCTCAATCGATTTGTGTTATGGATTATGCAAATAATTGTGTGAATGTGCAATTGAGGTCGCATGTATGTGTGATATTGAGGTTATTGTAAATTGTCGACTTTTGGGTTTGCAGGTGCAGCTACTGTTGCTGGGAGCAGCAGCAGCTCCAATTTTCTGGTTTTTTCAATAATTGTTTTGGTTTGCACTACTCTCGAGTCTCGACATCCATGGACTAAGCCGTCGAGAGTGAGGCGAGTCCTGATGGCTTAGTCCACGACTGTAGAGAGTACGGCGTACCCTCCCTCGCTGTTTTATGTGGGGCCCATGGTAGATTAACTCGACAACTTAGTAATGGCCATCAAGATTACGCTTATAGGTCGAAAACGGCATCTAGGCCAGTAATCGCGACGGTAGGGGTATTGGCTGTCAAGTTAAATACGATCGACGGCTAGGCCATCGAGACTGTTGATCTCTCTCGACGGAGCTAACTCAATGGCCTTGTGTCGACGGCTGATCATCGAGACTACTTATTCGCGATGGTTTGGTGTTTTGTATCGACGGTTCAGGCTGTCGATACAACTGTTGTTTCCTATAGTCTATGGTCATTTCAACATACGCGATAAAATAAGAAACAACCTATAGAGATAATGCAATGCACTACTACAAGACTGACATATAGCAACATACCCATATGTTGTTATATGTACGTATATGTGTTGCAGTCATTTCTAGCATCACATAATGTAGGTGATGTTATAGGTGGTGTTGCTGAGCTCTACACTGCAACACAAACCATATGATGTTGTACATGTGTATATGTGTTGCAAGTACAATAACGGCAAAAGTTGTTGGAATTACGACCTCTTGATTTAGACCGAGACTTTGATCTATTAGAACTGCCAGTTTGCTGAGATCTACCTCTAACAATTAAACCCTCACCCTTTCCACCGGAATGAGAATCAACATCAAACTTCTCCTTAGACAACAAATTTGACTTAACATTCTCAAAACTGAGGGTAACATGATTGCCATAAAGCATAATTTCTTTAAAGTGTTTAAAGGTAGCAGGCAAAGAGACAACCAACAAAATAGCCTTATCCTGATCTTCAATTTTCACTTCTAAACTCTCTAAGTCCACAATGATCGAATTAAATTCACTGAGATGAGACTGAATAGAAGTACCTTCTGCCATGCGAATAGTGTACAAACGTTCTTTCAGACGCAATTTATTGGCGAGACTTTTGGTCATGTACAATGACTCCAACTTCACCCATAGGGAGGCGGCAGTCGCCTCCTTAATGACTTCGCGCAGAACATCTGTAGACAAACTGAGTTGTATGACAGACAAAGCCTTTTGATCTTGTTCTTCCCACTCACTTTCATCAACCTTTTCCGGTTTCTTTAAAAGAGCTTTCCGGACACCGAGCTGTGTAAGAACAGCCTTCATCTGAACCTGCCAGATAGAAAAACTGATTTTGCCATCGAATTTTGCAATGTCAAGCTTTGCAGACATAATGGCAAAAACAAATATCAGGAACTAATAGAAGAAATAATCCCTGAAATATTAATCTTGACCGGATTCGAAGAAAACCAATTAAAACAGCGAAATTCCTGGTGCAAGAAATCGTGTGCACGTAGCAAATAGGGACCAAGATGTCAATGCTTCCACTCCTGCTGAATCAACAGAGCACGAACAGCAAAATCACCAAAATCTTTTTCCTTTCGCACGGAAAACGAAGCTTGCAGCAACTCGCGATGGCTACCAATGCATGCAATGGCGAGCTAGCAGTGCGAAGCACTTGAAGCTGCGGCTAGCAACGAAGCAAGGCGGCGGCGGCTAGCAAAGCGATGCACCGCGACGGTGGTTGCGAGATGCGAAGCGGCGGCGGCGGCTTGGATTGGGAGCAGGCGATGGATGGCAAGGCACTGAGGAGACGCCGGCAAATCAGCGACGAACGGCGGCTCGCGAGGCCGGCCACGAAAACGCGCCGACGGGAGGACCTCAGGCGGCGGCTGGGTGGAGGAAAAATATGTGGCTAGGGTTTTCACCCGCGAGGAACTCAGGCCGTTGGATCTGAGGATCGGAGGGCTCTGATACCACTTGTTGGGAATAGGAGGCACAAACACAGGATTTAACGTGGAAAAAACCCCTCCAAGGTGGAGAGGAAAAAACCACGGGAAAAACAATCACTATAATGGTGCAAGATGTACAGGGTACAAGGGGGGCCTTTATATAGGCAAGCCCAAAGGGTAAATTAGTAAAAACTAATATTTGGAGGCATAACCTAACACCAACGTACTAAACTAACAATTTGTTCCTAATCGGTGACGATTAACCATTGCAGTGAAATGTTCGTTTGGGGAATTTCGCAATCAACCTGAAGCTGCGCGGAAGCTCATTTGATCGAACGGCGAGCAAGCTTCCGACGTCGAATCGGCTGAATTCGCCATCAAATTAATACTGAATTCTATTGTCACCCTAAAAACAGCTCCGAATCCAAGTTGATGGGACGGCAACCGGTCCGGCAACCCGCAGGCCGCCGGAACCTCGCCGGCGCCGCCCATCCTCGCTGCGCGCCATCGCCCTCTTCACCGCGAGGCAGTCGCGGCCCCTCCTTCCTCTTCCTGTTTTTTCCCCTCCCTTCAACGTTGTTTTTCTCATTGGAGACATCATTGTTAGGATTCCGTACGAGCAAAACGAAGTAGATCAAAAATATAAACATATCCAGAAATATAAATTTAAAATGGAAAATCCCTCCGATGTGAAGGGGAAAAACCACGGGCGCCAACCGGCGAAACTTCACTATATCTGGGGAGTTACAAAATGTCGGGTAGAACAACTATTGGATCACCTCTCTCAACGGCTTACAAGAGTTATATATAACAACTATTGAATCACCTCTCCGCTCCGGTCCAAGCCTCCCGGCGACAAGCGGTCCACTCCGTTCTGTTAGAAGTTGGCCTTTCTTGATTGAATTTGGATCACAAATCAACAATCGTCATGAGGTCCCTTAACCTCTGGCGAAAGCCCAGGTGCTGTGGCTAGGTGATGACAACATACTTGTTGAAGGCATCACTTCGAAGCTCCTATTGCCTCGAAGCTCCTATTGCATGCTGTCGCTCCACAGCGGCCTATGCTGGTGAAAACCAAGTCTACAGGCAAGTGACGACGGCGTGTTGACGCTGATCCTTTGTGAAGGCGTCGCCATTCAAGCTAGTTTTTGGTCTCTTGCCATTGCCTCTCCCCGACCTCGTTATTTTTGGCCTCGGCGCAACGACGTCTTCCCAGAAAGATTCTTCTAGTTCCCGACATCCCATCTACGGCTACCTTGCCTCTCTCGTCCTTGTAGAGAGACTGCGACTCGGGCCATGTTCCCCACCCCTTCCCTTCCCTCTATGAGGCATGGTGGCCCAATTAGGGCGTCCTCCCCTCTACGGGGCACGGGTTCATTTTTGGAGTGTGGCGCGCCACCAGGGAGGTCCTTTGTGGCTGTGGTCATCCGCTCTTCTTCTTTCTGTCAATTTGGTGGTCGCCAAGAGCGTTCAAGATCCAAACAAGCATCCCGCTCGACGTTCATGGCTGTCGTTGGCTCTAGTGGCAACTGATGGGGGACGAGGTGTGTGCGCGATGGTGGATGGGATGCTGGATATCTCAGCTATACTTTATTTGGATGGTGGTGCCGGTTTGAGTTTTGTGCTTACTTTGCACGTTGTGTGGCTGGTGTCTTAGGCCTTGTTTTTTTCCAGCATAAAGTTGAGTTGAGTTTTACTGTAGCAAATTTTGTTATTTTTATATAGTCTACGTATTGTAGTAATTTCTAATAATTTTTTTTAGACTTTTAGTAGTTTTTCTCAAGATTGTAAAACTATTTTTAAAATATTATTTCATAATTATTATACCACTTTTTTTGGACTCTTAATTTTTTTAAAAGTAAAACTCAACTTTACTCAACGCTGAAAAAAACAAGGCCTTAGTTGATGGTCGCTATCTGCTCTAAGGTACCTTGAGCTAAGCTTCGAGGGCTCTTGGAGTGTCTTAAGTTGTGATGATTGGTAGGCGTGTTGCTGTGGCCTTCCCGTACCCTCCCTCACTGGTTTATGTGGGGGGCCACTACAAATGAACTCGACGGCTTAGTAATTAATGGCCGTCGAGACTATGCCAGCTAATAGGCCGAAAA
Source organism: Raddia distichophylla (assembly GCA_005191435.1). Lineage (NCBI taxonomy): Eukaryota > Viridiplantae > Streptophyta > Magnoliopsida > Poales > Poaceae > Raddia > Raddia distichophylla. The sequence goes on along the minus strand of SPJY01035151.1, from coordinate 1,183,637 downwards.
CGGCATCTGGGCCGGTAATCGCGATCGCAGGGTATTGGCTGTTGAGTTAGATACTATCGACGGCTGGGCCGTCGAGACTGTTGATCTCTCTCGACGGAGATAACTGGATGGCCTTGTGTCGACAGCTGACCGTCGAGACTACTTATTTTCGTTGGCTTGGTGTTTAGTATCGACGGTTCAGGCTGTCCATACAGCTGTTGTTTCCTATAGTGTCTAGTCATTTCAATATACACGACAAAATAAGAAACGACCTATAGAGATAATGCAATGGGAGTGCCTTAAAAGAGCTTTTACATGTGACTTTTATTTCATGTTTTAAAGTACAAGTTTTCTGGATTCTAGACTGCGAGAACTCTTATTGTAGTTTATATTTTTTTACTAGTAATAGGAATTGGTATTTACCCAGAGTTTATTCTTTCTCTGTCCGCTGATATAGAGTTATAGATTTTTAATTTTTTTTGCTCTATACCACATGGTGGAGAAACAAAAAAAATTCAGAAAAAGTAACAGAGTGTTAAGTCTAATTAGACATATCTCGAATTTTTCAGAACCCTTTTGAGAAGACGCTAATGGGGTAAAAAGTTAAATTTAGAAAGAAAAGCGTACATGTTTTTAATTTAACTAGGCCTAAACTTCGAATCTATATAGGAATATACTGCCGTCATAAGCAGACGATGGTCGGGCGCAATTTCGACGGTGATGATTGCAAATTACACCGACACGACAAGGATTGCATGCTATGAACTGAATCACACGACACGACAAGTACACGCAATTTTATATTTTTACATAATGACAAAAAGTATGATCATTTGATTAATTACATATTAATGATCAATTTAATTACTCGTACGCCACGTCGTTATCCTTGTGCTGGTCACATTTCGGAGGCGGAGGAAGAGTTGTATCCGACGTTGGACCATCATCCACCTCAAATGCTGCCGCCATGCCCATTGACATGTGGAAGTCAAAATGACAGTGCATCAACCACACCCCTGATCATCATGGTAGTACATGCGTAACAAAGACGTTAAAAAGAGAGGTATAGCATCATTCTAATCATCACATTGACGCATATGTTTCATTAATAAGCTATTTTAATGCAAGCATTGAAAAATCTGTTAGAACGAGCAGGGTGTCCCGCACATTTGCGTGGCTAGATTTATGTCAATATTTAATATGACATGGACATTGTTTTCATTACGAATTTATGTAATTTCTTATTTTAGATGATATGAGGTCATTTTTTAACATGACATGGACTTATTTCTATTATTTTATTCCAAATTTCTATTTTTTTATATATAATTGTAGCAGGTTTGAACTCTTTCTTTTAATCCGATCCACTATAATCGACAGTGCAAATCTCTTTTCTTTCAAAATAAGACGTTATAATCTGATCCACTATAATTGACTATAACTCTTTTTCTTTTTTATCTGATTAGCATGAGAATTTCTATTATTTTTTTATTATTGTGATAATTTCTAGTATTTTAAAATTAATATGGTGGGCCCGTTTTACTGTGCTTTATCAATATACTACCTCTGTTTTTTTTTGTTTGACGCTTTTGACTTTTGGACATAATTTTGACCATTCGTCTTATTCAAATTTTTTGTGCAAACATGAAAAAATTAAGTCATGTTTAAACTACCTTTATTGATAAAGCAAATCACAACAAATAAATGATATTTGCAAAAAAAAAATTGAATAAGACGAATGGTCAAAGGCGTGTTTAAAAGTCAAAGACGTCAAATAAAAAAGAACGAAGGGAGTAGCACATAGTATTATAATAGTACAAGAGAGTCTTCCACACAAAACATATACTCCACATTGCAGTGCATGATAGCATAAAAAGTTGAAAACTAAACTGAACTATTGAATCAAGAGGAATGAACAGTTCACGTTATTTTTGTGCACGATCAATTTTCTCTAATTAATTACCTGGATTGTCAGTGACGAACCGGATTGCTGCCCACCCAAGTCGGGGAACAAGGACAGTGTTCCTCACCGGTGGATCCACCAGGTTGTACCTCTTCACGTCCCTCTCGGCGTCATAGTTGCCGTGGCCCTGCGCGAGAACGAAGAAGTCGTGTCCATGGAGGTGCATGGGGTTGGAGTCGCTCTGCATCAACGACGTGCTCTGGAACACGATCTCCACCGTGGAGTTGAACCGGAACCTCCTCACCAGCGTCGCCTTCGACGTCGGCGCAAGGTGCTCCTCCTTGACCCCAAATGGTATCAGCGCCCGGTCGGTGGAGTTGAACTGCATCGGTGGCCTCGTAGGCAGGTCATATAGCGTCGGCACGCTGCTCATCTCGCCACGGTAGTGTGCTTTGAGCAATGGCATCATTGTGGGGAGCTCGAAGGAGGCGTTGTTCATCGTCGCCACGACAATCGACTCATTGGCTGCTACTGTCCGGTTGCATGACGACGATCCTGTTGATCTGCAGATGGAGCCCAGGGCGAGGGTGACGAACATATGCTCATCGACGTGCACCGGCAAGAGCGCCCGCTGCCGGGGAAGAAGGCTGGTCAGGTTGCCATGGAAGTAGAAGGAGGCCAGTTCGTCATGCTGGTCTGGCATTTCTGGCGCCACTGGAGTTGCCCTAGCTGCAGCTTCTGCAGAGCTTGGGTTATACTGCACAACACCTCTCGTGGTGTACTTTGGGATCTGGGGGTCAGGCTTGGGTGGCTGGATGGCCAGGGCAACCATGCCATAACTTCCAGGTGGCACGTCAGCGACCACCAGAGCATCCACCGTCTCGCCGGGCGCGATCACGATGATGTCGGTGGTGTACGGTTTGACGTAGTTCGCATCGACGGCGACCACCGTGAACTTGTGCCCGACAATCTTCATGTAATACTCCGAGAAGAGGGCAGCGTTCACTATCCGTAGCAAATATGTTCTGCCATACTCCACATTCAGAATGTAACTGTCTTCCACTGCCCCTGCTCAGTTGAAGTAGACAAACGATAAGTTGTAGAAGCTCACAAGTGTCTGTGATTGACTCCGAACAAACGGTAGGCGAAAATTTCAGAACGTCGATTGATTCTTTGATTTTGTTTGGAGGTAGAAGCAGTTGGGAAGATAAACATGATGTTTGTTGAGTACAGTAACACTGACAATTCAGTACCAGAACAGCTGTAGAGATCTCCCATCTTCCCATTGATCGTTGCTGCAGCGGGGTTAGCATCCAAGTTACCAGTCGACATGTCCCTGTCGTACTGAACAAGGTCAATATCCCACCATTCACCTGCAATCAACAACTGATCACTTGGTTTAACTAGAGTACATGTTCAGAATTCTGCTGTCAAAATTAAAAAATAGTTTTACAATCATGAGAAGAACTTCTAAAAGCCACGAAAAAATCATTACAAAAAAACTACAACATGTAGGGTATATAAAGGTAAAAAAAATTGCTACGGTAAAACTCAACTCAACTTTAAGCTAAAATAAACAAAGCCGAAGGCTCGATTGGATGCCTTAGGAACCAACGATGCAGCATGCTGCCACCAATCTAAGTGGGCATAGATTAGAGGACCAAGTTGACCAAAATGAGGCAGCCGGCCTTGGAGAGCAGGTGGCCCATCCATTTGGGAAGCCTATCGCTAAGCTTTAATTTCAATGATTAGAGCAAAGTGGGCTCTCCTATGCTTCCTAGTGCCAAAATTAATCAATAATTGGCATTAAAAGACTAAGATCATGCTTGAACTTTCTGCGAATCGGTCAGGGTTTTGTGATCCAGATGCGAACCTATAACAATGGGGATTTCCTTGTCAGGCTTAGGAAATGGATATGCACTTGGACCCTCTCTTGGCCGAATGACCAAGGCGCCATGAACAGATCCCCGGAGGCAGCTGACGTGAGCATGCCACCACAGCGTGCCCTCCTGCCCGGCGACGTTGAATCGATAGGTGGAGTTGCTACCCGGTTGGATGGGGCCCTGCGTTATCATCCCTACCCCATCGTTCCAACAATTCAATCTCTGCTTCACTCCGTGCCTGAAATTAATTTTCAGGAGAAAGAAGAAAGAAGGTAGAAAGAGCTTGTTCTGAACGCCATTTCGATCTCTGAACAATGAGCGATCAATGTGTCGATGGTTGGTTGCTAATAATTAACCAGTGTATTGTTATCCCATGTGGTGACTTGTTGACGACATGAACAACGACGGAGTCGCCTTCCGTGACCTCGATCACTGGGCCTGGGAGCTGCCCGTTCACCACGGTCATGGCCGTGTCGTTGCACGCGCGCCTCATACGCACCTGGCTCACCTGTTCGTTAGTTCGAGCAAACCACAAGAAGAATAGCAAGCCATCGTTGGATCAGCACGTAGTGAAAATGTTTCTACTGATTACATGATCGTACGTACAACGGGATGCATGCATGATCAGCTGGGATATATAAGAAAGTTAAGCAGAAGATTAGTTGTTGTTTGCTTATACTAATAGTATCCTTCTTAGAGCTGAAACTAGTCTTGTAAATTAATTAGAAGGGTGTAACCTTGACACTGATGAAGCATCCTATATACTACTACTTAGTATTGCACATAAATCATAGGGGAGCCAGGCCCCTGCCAGCCCCCCCTTGTCTCGCCACTGGAGCCTCATCACACGTATGTACTAGGTAATTAAGAAGGGAAACGTGTAGGGCATGGCTGACCATATGGGCCAGGATGAATTGAACAGATCTGAAACTGTGTTGGTCGTTGAAGAGATCAATGGGTGTTAGTACGACCATCGGCAGGCCGGCAGGAAACACTAGTCCTCTCCTTGGAACGATTGAATGAGGCGAGGGACCACGATTGGGAGGAAAAAGAATAGATCACATCGAAGATTTCGATGGTGAACTTGGGAGACTCGGATGTTTAATAACACCAATCGACAGAGAAATTAAACCTTGGATTTTGCTAAACTATGTACAGCTTAGTATTGTAAATATTCTACCATATGACCTAAGAAAATGCTTGCAGCCGGGCCCAGCCCGCGCGCGCGTACAGCTACGCTAGCTAGCTAGCTTGCAGCCAAGCGTTTCATTTATATTCTTTTTCGATTTCTCATTTTTGTATCTTTTCATTTGAAGTTCAAATCGCGTAGTACAAATTTCATAATTCATCTAAATTCCGTTTGAACTCATTTTAAATACTTTTCTTTTTTTCTTTTTTTTATCTTTATTGGTACAATTGTTTCATCAGGCAGGATAGATTGTTTCGGAAAGCTAGACTTTTTATTCTAGCAAGCAAGATAGATTGTTCCAGTAGGTACGTATACAAGTTGCGGTTCATTAAACTAGACATATTCGTTTCAATTGGATTAGCCTATTGTTCTAGCAGACCAAATACATTGTTTCAACAGGTATAAAAGTTGTTCCAGCAGACAAGATTGATTGTTTGAAGAGGCTAGACTCATTGTTCCAGCAGGCAAGATAGATTGTTCCGGGAGGTTAGACTCATTGTTCTAACAGACAAACTTATTGTTCCAGTAGGTAAACTTTATTGTTCCAGTAGGCAAAACTTTATTTGTTTCAGAAGGCGAAAGTTATTGTTCCAGAAGGCAAAAAGTTATTGTTCCAGAAGACAAAAGTTATTATTCCAGTAGACAAACCTCAACTATTCCAGTAGGACAAACTTTATTGTTCCAGTAGGCAAACTTTATTGTTTCAGTAGTCAAAACCTTTATTTGTTCCAGAAGGCAAACGCTATTGTTTCAGAAGGCAAATTTATTGTTTCATAAGGCAAAAGTTATTGTTCCATAAGACAAAAGTTATTGTTCCAATAGGCAAAGTTCAATTGTTCTTGTAGCACAAACCTTATTGTTCCAGTAGTCAACTTTTATTTGTCCCAGTAGGCATACCTTGTTGTTCCAGCAGGTAAAAATTATTGTTTCAGTAGGCAAACCTTTTTGTTTTAGTAGGCATTTCTTTTTACTATTCCAGCAGACCAAATAAATTGTTTCAATAGGTATGCAAGTTGTTCCATCAAACCAAATACATTGTTCCAATTGGGCTTAGTCAATTGTTCCAGCAGGCCAAATACTAAGTTGTTCCATCGTATTAGACGTATTGTTTCAATAGTCCAAATTAATTGTTCCATTAGTATAGGCAAATTGTTCCAGTAAAAATTTATATAGCAACATGCGTCATTGCGTCTTGTTTTGTTCGAAAAAATGCGAGGAACGCGTTGGCGCAAACAGTCTGTCGATTGGAGCTCCCGGTTAAAAGTTATTTCTGTTTGAAGAAAAAATGAGGAAGGAATCTTCGCTGACATCAGCGACGACGTCATCACATACATGCATTCATCCAATTTATGCGCTGCAGCCATGCATGTCCAATTTTTTATTGTGGGTTTGGCTGTTTGCTCCAGGGGAAATCACCGCGTGGCCTTGATGGGCCGTTTGGCCTGGCGGGGCGTCCGATCTCACGAAGGACGAACAAACGTCCGGTCCGTAGTCGCGCCCTTAAAATTATTTTCACTGTAAAAAGAGATGAGGAGGCTCGAGATTAATAGAGGTTTTAGTGTTTCCACATGTTATAATGGCGGCCACGATGTGACATCCTCATAAAACTTATTAGGGCCTTGTTCTTTTCAGCGTATCGTACCGTTGCGTATTACTGTAACAAATTTTGTTATTTTTATATAGCCTATATGTTGTGATAATTTGTAACGATTTTTTCGTGGCTTTTAGTGATCCTTCCAAAGATCACAAAACTATTTTTTTTTGTTATTTTCTATAATCTCTAGACCACTTTTCGAGGGCTCTCAAATTTGCTACAGTAATACGTCAACGGAGCAATACGCTGAAAAGAACAAGGCCTAGGTGTCCCAATGTTTTCCCAAATAAAACTAAGGTTCTACTTTATTAATTTTCAGCTTATTCCCGCGTTAGATGCCCATGAGCCAGATTAGCATGCAATTAGGACCCATAGCACCTTTTTTTAGCACTTTTAGCCCATGTAAGAGAAGGTCAAAGGACCCAGCGCCCCACACCCTCTAAACACCCCCACTCACTATTCACCGCCGCCCAACCCCTCCCCTCACCCTAATCTACGGCTCAAGACTCCTCCTCCCGAGCACGTTTCTGTGGTAAACGCCCTTTTCCCGTGGTAAACTCACTGTGTAGATGGCACCATCATATATATCTTGTTGAGACGGTCCAAATGCATATGCGGATCGCCCCATTTGGTTAATAAACGCGCTTGGTAGAGCTCGCCGAAGTTTAGAGATCCCACAGCCGCCGGCGAACCTCGCCGTTCGCACCGCCGGGGCGAAACGCGGGACCAACCTGCGCCTGCTTCGTTGCTCTCGGCGCCGTCGCCG
>SPJY01035151.1:1076551-1172273 GCA_005191435.1 Raddia distichophylla | reverse complement strand
TATGAAGCATATGAACTTATGAACATCCTGATTACATGCATATATTTACCCGAACAATTGTTAGCCGGCGGATGATAGCGGAGATCTCCAAGCTTGCCGTTGATAGCGGCCGCTTCGGGGTTGTCGGCGAAGTTTCCGCCATCGGAGAAGTTCCTGTCAACTTTCATGAGATCCCTCTGCCACCATTCTCCTGCGATCATCGATCAAACATATCGATCAACTCACTCGAACAGCAGCTTGCAGAGCAGCAAGCTCGATCGATCAAGAGTTCATCACTTTGATGAAGAACTAGTTAGGGCAAACCTATGATGACAGGGACGTCCATGTCGGGCTTGCGGAAGGGGTAGTGGCCGGACTTGGGATGGATGATGATGATGCCATGAAGGGTGGCTCGGAGGCTGGACACGTGGGCATGCCACCACAGGGTGCCCTCCTGCCCGGTGACGTCGAACCGGTAGGTGAAGGTGGTGTTGGGCTGGATCGGGCACTGGGTCACCATCCCGGCCCCGTCGGCCCAGCAAGTTCGTCGTTGCTTCACTCCATGCCTGGGTTATACATAATTATTCAAGACAACTATAGGTTATGCATTTGTACATGCATCATTTGCTATATAAAATAGTATATCTACAATTTTTACGTGGGGTGCTGTTAACTAATCTAATGTTTAGTTTTTTTAAAAAAAAATGTAATGAAATTATGTTGGTACAGGAGTTGAGTTTGACCTACGTACCAGTGGATCGTTATTCCATGGGGTGACTCGTTGACGACGTGGACAACAACGGTATCCCCCTCGGTGGCCTCTACAGGTGGGCCCGGGAACTGCCCGTTGACCACTGTGACCAGCGTGTCGTTGCACAGGTGCCGCATGGTCACCTGCCTTACCTGATGGATGGAGCAAATTAATAAACACATTAAGCACGCAATATATATATTAGTATTATTTCAGGCATTTAAATCAATTTAATGATAAATATATAGATTGCGTGCAATTTGAGACTATATCTGTTGTCTTATCACATGTTGAAAATCTAGCCAGCTAGAAACCAAAGCCTTTTATAATCTTCTAGCTAGTTAACTGTGGCGTATTTCTACTGCTTAGGGAGAGGGATTGTTACAGAAAAAGATAATAGAGTAAAACGCAATTGGTATGGTAGCCCAAGGTGTGCCTTTTGTGCAAGAAATAAGTTTATTCAATTCTTTGATTGTCAGTTGGCCAGAACTGTTTTACGTTTAATCCAAATAGCTATGCGCTTCAAACACCTTAGAAACTATTCTCATCCTGTTGAGAATTGTCCGTCTATGGTAGCAGGGCTATGCTTGAAGAATAAGATTTTAGTTGGTACAACACAACTACTTTATGGCCGGGCTACCGGGCTATATATATATATATGTATGCCGTAATGATCTGGTTTTTTATAAAAGAAAGACATTTTTTAGGTCATTTTCAAGGGAGTTCATTGGCTATCCGTGGACAAGGAGGATAAAAGAGAGTAGATGATTGTAGCTTGTTATTTGCTTGAGATCGTTGCTACGACGTTTTCTATAATTATGGTTCGAAATTAAATAATAGGATTTTCATTGCTTCATGCTTTCAGTCTTCTTTGGTTTGTGTATTTCATGTTTTACATGCACAAAATTAGTGTGCATATACCAATGAAATGCGAGTGAAAGTACGTGTGTTCCTTGCCTAAACTATATATATATATATATCAACGACAAGAAGTGTGTGTATATATATATATGGTCTCGTATAAACAAAGTCCACGGTTAATGAATAACAAGCTAGCTAGCACGCACGCGCACACATATATATACTCACAACGAATGTGTTCTCCACGACGGCCGCAGCGCCGCCGCGTGCCGCCGACAGGGCGGCGCCGGCGACGAGCAAGAAGACGGCTGCCGCCATGGGGATCACCTTGTTCGTGCTGCAGCCTGCCATCACCTGCTTGCTCGATCTATATATCTGCCAACTTCTCTGGCTTGTCTGCTTAATTGGCCGAGATCCGGAGGCCTTATATAGGCATGCAATATGGAGTATATATGTACACTGTTGGATGCTGTAAACGGTCGTACTCGGGCAGTCGTGTGAGTGGAGGCTCTCAATTCGCATGCGGTGATGCATTAATTTCGATTGGGAGGCCGAGTCTACTCCTGTGTACGTGTGCATTTGATACATGCTGACATGCTGTGCACGGCACCGTTTTTGAATAAACCAATCCACACTGAGGGGTTTAAAGTTGCAATCAACTAGGAGTAGATGCTAACTAGCACACGGACACGTCGACCATGCATGGCCAGATAGATTTTTTCCAGGGAAATTTTCTTCACTGTAGTCTGAATTAATAGGCTGTTAATTTCTTGCATCATCGCGTTTACCTAAGTATTTTCCATCTATGTCATTGCTAGAAATTTGTTCTTTATTTTCTAGCTATGTAATCAGTTAAAAAAGAAATACTCTGATCAAATATGCGCTATGTTCATTTTATCGTTAATTAATTGTATCTAGGTGCAAGTGCAACACCGGCCGATTCCATACTTTGATTTGTTCCATCGAGCATATGCACGATTGCACGCACAAAAAATTGCTTAGCCCAGCTGACCTGTTAATTAATCAAGTTCAATCTGGCGATATCATAGAGATTAACTTTGACATTTTACGAGCTACAAACTGCAAGCAATGGAACAGCTTAATTGTAAGAACGCAGAAACTTGACAATTGACATGGAAAAACTAAATAATTGATTCCGTTTCAAAGTTGGACGGCATCGCAGGAAACGGCAAACGCAGAAACTATCTGGCACCTGCGAGGTCAAACTGCAAGGTTTGACGACACCATGTAAGAACAGCTTCTGCGGCGCCACGAAGAGCTTTTACAGGTCAAAGCCGGTGCGTTTTGATACGTCTCCAGGGATTAAAATTCAAGAGCTGCTTCTTCCTAGCTAATCGCTTTCACGGGGACCTAGCTCTCTATTAATTAGTCATCTGAGGTATATAGCGACTGCCTGCTCGTCACCTGGTCTCTTTACCAAGTGGTCGATCAGTGATCGTCAGCTTGGTCGCAAATAGTTCTCCCACACGTACTATACGTAACGTACAAACCTTTGTGTCTACGACCAGCTGGAAAAAGGCACGAGCAAAATCCCTCATGTCATCAAAGATATTTTGTGATACCAGGCTGCCAGCAGGTTCAGAAAAAAGAAAAACAAATGACCTTTTAAATTTTTCAGTGCATTTAAAATCATTTAAAATAATCTGAAATTTTGGCTCAACCAAATTTTCAGGTTTTCGGTGGATTCTTTTTTCTTTTTTTTTTAAACAAAGGGGGCTCCCCATTTTCCATTTTCCCAAGGATTAAAGTCAAGAGCTGCTATATATATTATCTTCCTAATCGCTTTCCTGGGCCGTGACTAGTTGCGATGCGTGTGTGTGTGTTTAAAAAACGGTCTAAACATTTTATACTTGATAATCAACAGTATAAGTATTCTACAAAAATGTAGGTCGGGCTCTTCAGATTACCGTAGATATAATATTTTTTCTTGAATCGACACTATAATTGGAAAGCTTATGTCGTATTTAATTGCATCTGTCCACATACATATGTGCTAAACCACCTGCAGGCCTGTATTATCACTTGGTCAGTGCAGGGTTTGACAAAAAAAAATTAAGAATTACTCCCTCCATTTCAAAATATAAGGCGAATTTTGACCGGAGAAAACGTAATAACTTCGTATAGGTTTGACAAAAAAAAATTAAGAAGCACATGGTAAATTGGTTTCACTTTTTCTGCCAACCCAAAGTACCCAACATACTAAACTAACAATAAATTCCTAATCGCTGACGATTAACCATTGCAGTGAAATGTTCGTCTGGGGAATTTCGCAATCAACCTGAAGCTGCGCGGAAGCTCATTTGATCGAACGGCAAGCAAGCTTCCGATGTCGAAGCGGCTGAATTTGCCATCAAATTAATACTGAATTCTATTGTCACCGTAAAAACAGCTCCTAATCCAAGTTGATGGGACGGCAAGTCGGCAACCGGTCCGGCAACCCGCAGGCCGCCGGAACCTCGCCGGCGCCGCCCATCCTCGCTGCGCGCCATCGCCCTCTTCACCGCGTGGCAGTGGCGGCCCCTCCTTCCTCTCCCTATTTTTTTTTCCCTCCCTTCAGCGTTGCTTTTCTCATTGGAGACATCATTGTTAGGATTCCGTACGAGCAAAACGAAGTAGATCAAAAATATAAACAGATCGAGACACATAAATTTAAAATGGAAAACCTCTCCAATGTGAAGGGAAAAAAACCACAGACGCCGGCCGGCGAAACTTCACTATATCAGGAGAGTTACAGGATAGCGGGTAGAACAACTATTGGATCACCTCTCTCAACGGCTTACAAGAGTTATATATAACAACTATTGAATCACCTCTCTGCTCCGGCCCAAGCCTCCTGGCGACAAGCGGTCCACTCCGCTCTGTCAGAAGTTGGCCTTTCTTGATTCAATTTGGATCACAAATCAATAATCGTCATGAGTCCCTTAACCTCTGGCGAAAGCCCAGGTGTTGTGGCTAGGTGACGACGACGTCCTTGTTGAAGGCGTCACTTCGAAGCTCCTGTTGCATGTTGACGTGAAAACCAAGTCTACAGGCAAGTGACGACCGCGTGTTGACGCAGATCCTTTGTGGAGGCGTCGCCATTCAAGCTACTTTTTGGTCTCGATCTTGCCACTGCCTCTCCCCGACATCGTTATTTTTGGCCTCGGTGCAACGACGTCTCCCTTCTAGTTCCCACCATCCCATCTACGGCTACCATGCGAATCTAGTGCCAACCACTAGCGGCGTCCTTGATGGTCGCTACTGCTTCGTCTTAGCCCCTTCCTTTCTCGTCCTTGTAGAGAGATTGTGGCTTGGGCCATGTTCCCCACCCCTTCCCTTCCCTCTGTGAGGCGTGGTGGCTCGATTGGGGCGTCCTCCCCTCTCCTTGGGGCACGGGTCCGTTTTTAGAGCAAGGTGCGCCATCACGGAGGTCCTTTGTGCAGGCTGTGGTCATCCGCTCTTCTTCTTTCTAGCAATTTGGTGGTCGTGAAGAGCGTTCAAGCTCCAAACGAGCATCCCGCTCGACGTTCACGACCGTCGTTGGCTCTAGTGGCACCCGATGGGGGACGAGGTGTGTGTGTGATGGTGGATGGGATGCTGGATATCTCGGCTATACTTTGTTTGGACGGTGGTGCTGGTTTGAGTTTTGTGCTTACTTTGCACGTTGTGTGGCTAGTGTCTTAGGCCTTGCTCTTTTTAGTATAAAGTTGAGTTAAGTTTTACTGCAACAAATTTTGTTATTTTTATATAGCCTACGAATTGTAATAATTTGTAATGATTTTTTGAAACTTTTAGTAGTTTTTCTCAAGATTTTAAAACTATTTTTTAATTATTATTTTACTATTATTATAACACTTTTTTAGGACTCTTAATTTTTTCAGTAAAGCTCAATTTTACTCAACGCTGAAAAGAACAAGACTTTAGTTGATGGTCGCTATCTGCTCTGAGGTACGTTGAGCTAAGCTTCGAGGGCTCTTGGAGTGTCTTAAGTTGTGATGATTGGTAGGCGTGTTGTTGTGGCCTTCCGGTTTTGCTTCATGTTTTTATTGTCGTCACCCTTTGCGAGGTAGTCGGCTTAGGCCATATATGGTGTCATGTGGTGGCATGCATGGTAGCAGCATTTGCATTGTGGTGGGTCTTGGTGCTTTGTGCTGAACCGTTGTATTGCTTCGCTTCTTTTTAATGAAATGGTAGAGCTAATGCCTTTCTTCGATGTTTCTCGAAAGAAAACGGCCGTAGAAGCTATGTGTGTCACACCAGCGTGAATTTGATAAATCTGAATTATAGCAAGATATGCCAATATCGAAACATAGCATCCCTCGCGGGTTGAAACAATCGTAAAGTTAATCCTGGTAGTAAGATATCCCTCCAACTTGACCCAGTATCCAGATCAATATTGGGTTGGGTCCCCAATTTCCACTAGGTTTGCAGTTCGTGTCTAACTCTAACCCAACCAGAATACCCCCCGCCATTGGATTTTCATTTGTCCATTCAATCCATCTATCCCCATATCGTAACCCTAACTGACCACCACGTACTGCATATTTCCCTTTCCACATTACTGATTCCCTTGCTGCCACCCACCCCGCCAGTCCCTCTCTCTATGAGCAGCAGTGCGGGTGGGTCGCTTTTTCCAACAACAGTGCGGAGTTCATGCAGCAGCGGTGAATGTGGCCACCGTGACGGCGATGGTGGACTTCCTCAGTAATGCAGTGGCAGGGCGATGCGACGATCGGTGACAATGCAGTGACAACCCTCTTTCTCCTGCCCTCCTCCTTGGTAGTCCAGCTCGGCAGCTTGGCAGCTTCCCGATGGTATCCACTGAGATCTTCGCCTCTCTCTCTCTCTCTCGTCTGGAGCTTCCTTTCTTAGCGGGCTAGAGATCCAATGTGTTGGGTCGAAATTTTGAGGTCCCTAACATAAGCCACGTCGGGTCAAGTCAGCTTGAGGAGGGATCCAACTCAAACCAATCCATCTAGACCTCTAGTTATCCGATGGCAGTGAGTAACGTTTATTTTTTGTTGGGTATACTTTAGCACGTACACCCTCGGAAAAATCGACAATTTTATTGACGGGCAAACGTAATGATGCCAAAAAGATTATTTTTCCTGGCGGGGAGGGAACCGACAAGCAAATTTACTTTTAGTAACCTTCCATTGCTGGCGGAATTTGCCTAACAGTTCCCCATTATAAATCATTTTCCTAGCTTCTTTATTTTACCGATGGTTTTGAACTGTAAGGGTAGAGTGTACTGTGTAGAGCAAATCTGGTGCAAGGTATAATCTTTTCGTTTGGTATCAACTCAATAATTCTAGAAGAATCCTTTTTTTATGATGTGCATGGGCAAGACTTCAGCAACACCTCTGGGGCCTCCAACTCTGGCCTTTCAGCTGTTACCGCAAGTCCGCAAGTCTTCCTGTACAAGTCCATTGATGCATCTTGACAACTTTCTGGTTGAAACAGTGTCCAATTTAAGATAACCATTAATGCATCTTGACGTATGCTCCAGATATTTGCTGAGAAAATCGAACATATAATCTGTGAACCGAAAAATTCAGCATGCCTTTTTCCCCCAATGTTTTAGGTGAAGAATTCTGTAAAAGAAATTGAGATATATCATTGTCTGTAACTGAAAGTTCAGAGAAGCAACCAACAAAAATACAAAATTCATCAGGTTGAACTGGGCCACACACAGCGACTTCACGTAACGCATACGCAGAAACTTACCATCTTTACGGAGACTAATTAAACACCTAGACTGCGCGATTATATGATTCATTTGTGCCTAATTTTTAGTTTAAAGACGACGATCAATCTACGTTTCTAGGATTCCATGGATGTTGAGATTTGTCGACTTTGTGTTACAGCATTTAATAAAGAGTAATAACACTGCATGATTAGGAAGAGGCTCAATGGATTAGTCATTTTAGCAGCTTGGCGCCTGTGAAAGGAGAGAAACTATCGAGCAAGGCTAGGCTTGTCATATATCCAGGGGCCCATCCAAGCAATCGAGCAAGTGCTTGTCTAGGTTAGGTTAGGGATGATCGGTCCTCGTGGGACATAGCTAGGCACACTTTTGCCTTTGAGCGTCATTGAGCAAGTGCTTGTGTCGTTCGGTTTTGTGGCCACGCCATTACAGAGCTTTAGCTTCCCTTTTGTAATGAAATGGCAGCACTCCCAGCCATTCTCTCAAAAATAAAATAAATCAGCTAGGGGTAACTGTAACATGAAAAGTAAACATTTTAGACATGCATGTCTTAATTATTCACAGTTTTGAAACTATATCTATGCAAATCTTCTCAACTATTTGGATTAGACACATAGAAATCACACATGTATATTCATCTCGAAAAACATTACTCTAACGTCATATTTTTGTGGATTTTTAAATAAATTGTAATGGTAAATTTTTGGTCAAAATTGTATTTTGAAGACCATAGCGATGTCCAAAGGTAAGTTAGATTTTTTTTGACACGGAGGGTGCATGTGCGTCGATATAGCTCGCTGATTGATTTTAAATCGTTGGTAATATCAAGATTAACTTTGACATTTGTGAACTCTATGGCACAAGAGATGATGAATCGTGCATGTCAGCACGTGCTCTAGTTAATCCTTGACCATTTACATTGGATGTAAAAAATATTTTTATAGCGGCATATCTTATCGAAATCTGCGAGGTCAACTAGGTGATGCGGTGGACAGACCATGTGAATTGATATCGAAGCGATTGACAAGTCGAAGCTCCGGATTAATTAAGTCCAGAGGTTCAATAAGAGGTTAATTACTAGCAGTCGATCACTTTCACAAGAACTTTGCTTCTAGCTGACAGTCATGGGATCGAGCCAGTCCATGGCCGCCATGTCACCTGGGATCTCTCTCTCTCTCTCCCCGGTCAACGGCGTGTTTATAACAAAACATCTAAAAATTAGGTCTGTCTACACACACACACACGATGTAAACAGGTTCGATCGGCGATTGTATGTATCTTTTCATGTTTTTGTGAAGTGACGATTAATTATTCAAGATTAAGAAAAATAAGTCGCTCAGTCTGATGAAAAATTCTGAAATTACGCTCCAGCAAAATGTTTCAAAGCATCTCAAAAAATAAGGGAACCGATCATTTTGTGATGTGGAGGTGGAAGTGATTGGCAAATATCATCCACCCACTAACTTGCAACAGTGCATGCATGCTTGAAACTGCTTGAGTATTTCCATATATATATAGTGCATGTCGATAGATAGCGATCTAACTTATGAAGTGGAGTTAATGATCACCTATCATCTAACTGCTAGGCAGGGTTGAAAATGGCCCTTTACGATCCAACATGATTTTTCTAACCTTTAAGTTCTAACATCGATCTCTAGCTTGATGAACACTAGCAAGGGTACTGCCAAGGTCCGGGATGGAACTCGATCGAGCATATGGGGCTAACTGAATCTCTATAGAGATTAGAGAAGCATGCATTAAGACGTACACGTACGTAGGCCTTATGAAATTTCAAAACAAAGAATAAGTTTATTGCATTTAAAAGCTTTGAAGATTAGCATTTTAAAAAATGGTGCTAAAAAAACACACACCAAAAATTCAATCTTTACATTTTAAGAAGAAATATTTCAAGCTACTACTCTTGATTATTGGTACGCCACATTATTGCTTTGTAGATCACATTTAGGAAAATCTGCCGGTGGCGAAGGAAGAGCTGTGTCCATTGTTGGCCCGTTCTCCACCAAAAATGCTGCAGCCATGCCCATCGACACGTGGAACTCGTAGTGGCAATGCATGTACCACACCCCTGTGAATCATAAACACATGACAAGATTAGACTTGATCAGAAGAGAGAACTAATTAAGGTAACATCAAAGGCACTTATTAACTTGGTGGTTAGTTAACTTGATGTGTATGTGCCATGATATTACCTGGATTGTTCGTGACAAAACGGATTGCAGCCCAACCGAGCCTGGGAACAAGGACGGTGTTCCTCACCGGCGGATCAACCAAGTTGTACCTCTTGGCGTCCCTCTCATTTTAGACATGCATGTCTTAATTATTCACAGTTTTGAAACTATATCTATGCAAATCTTCTCAACTATTTGGATTAGACACATAGAAATCACACATGTATATTCATCTCGAAAAACATTACTCTAACGTCATATTTTTGTGGATTTTTAAATAAATTGTAATGGTAAATTTTTGGTCAAAATTGTATTTTGAAGACCATAGCGATGTCCAAAGGTAAGTTAGATTTTTTTTGACACGGAGGGTGCATGTGCGTCGATATAGCTCGCTGATTGATTTTAAATCGCTGGTAATATATATCGAGATTAACTTTGACATTTGTGAAACTCTATGGCACAAGAGATGATGAATCGTGCATGTCAGCACGTGCTCTAGTTAATCCTTGACCATTTACATTGGATGTAAAAAATATTTTTATAGCGGCATATCTTATCGAAATCTGCGAGGTCAACTAAGGTGATGCGGTGGACAGACGAAGAGCAGGTGAATTAATATCGAAGCGATTGACAAGTCGAAGCTCCGGATTAATAACGTCCAGAGGTTCAATAAGAGGTATAAATTACTAGCACTCACTTTCACAAGAACTTTGCTTCTAACCGGCCGACAGTCATGGGATCGAGCCAGTCCATGGCCGACACGTCACCTGGTCTCTGTCTCTCTCTCTCTCTCTCTCCAACGGCGTGTTTATAACAAAGAACCATCTAAAAATTAGGTCTGTCTACACACACACACGATGTAAACAGGTTCAATCGGCGATTGTATATTTGTATGTATCTTTTGTGAAGTGACGATTTATTCAAGATTAAGAAAAATAAGTCGCTCAGTCTGATGGAAAATTCTGAAATTACTCTCCAGCCAAATATTTTAAAGCATCTCTAAAATAAAGGAACCGATCATTTTATGATGTGGAGGTGGAAGCGATTGGCAAATATCATCCACCCACTAGTTGCAAATCCACCCACTAGCTTGCAACAGTGCATGCTTGAAACTGCTTGAATATTTCCATATATATTGCATGTCGAAGGACAGGGATCTAACTTATGCAGTTGAGTTAATGATCACCTATCATCTAACTGCTAGGGTTGAAAATGGCCCTTTACGATCCAAAATGATTTTTCTAACCTTTAAGTTCTAACATCGATCTCTAGCTTGATGAACACTAGCAAGGGTACTGCCAAGGTCCGGGATGGAACTCGATCGAGCATATGGGGCTCACTGAATCTCTATAGAGAAGTATTAAGACGTATGTAGGCCTTATGATTTTTTTTTTAACAAAGGTAGGAAAACTGTCATCTATTGATCAAAGAGAAAGAGGGTTACAACCTTTGAAATTTCAGAAGCTTTGAAGATTAGCATTTTAAAAAAGATGCTAAAAAAACACTCATATGAACACCAAAAATTCCAATCTTTACGTTTTAAGAAGAAATATTTCAAGCTACTACTCTCGATTATTGGTACGCCACATTATTGCTTTGTAGATAACATTTAGGAAAATCTGCCGGTGGTGAAGGAAGAGTTGTGTCCAATGTTGGCCCGTTCTCCACCAAAAATGCTGCAGCCATGCCCATCGACACGTGGAATTCGTAGTGGCAATGCATGTACCACACACCTGTGAATCGTAAACACATGACAAGATTAGACTCGATCAGAAGAAGAGAGAACTAGTTAAGCTAACATCAAAGGCACTTAATTATTAACTTGGTGGTTAACTTCATGTGTATATGTCATGTGATTACCTGGATTGTTCGTGACAAAACGAATTGCGGCCCAGCCGAGCCTGGGAACAAGGACGGTGTTCCTCACCGGCGGATCCACCAAGTTGTACCTCTTGGCATCTCTCTCGGCGTCGTAGTTGCCAAGCCCCTGCGCGAGGATCGTGGCCATGGAGGTGCATCGGGTTGGAGTCGCTCTGAAACAGCGCCGTGCTCTGGAACACGATCTCCACTGTGGAGTTGAACCGGAACCTCCTCGCCACCGTCGCCTTCGACGACGTCGGCAGCAGCCGTGACTCCCGAGCCCCTTCCGGAATCAGCTCCTTGTCGGTGAAGTTGTACGGCCTTGGCGGCCAGTCGGGTAGTTCTTCTAGCCTCTTGATGCGGTTCATCTTGCCGTGGTAGTATGCTTCAAGCAGTGACGCCGATTTGGGAAGCTCGAAGGTGACATTGTTCATCGTCGCCAAAAGGATTGTTTCGTTTGCCGCCATGCTCCGGTTGCAGGACGACGACCATCTGCAGAGGGAGCCCAGGCCGAGAGCAACGAACAGATGCTCGTCGACGTGCGGCGGCACTAGAAGAAGCTGCCGCCGGTGAGGGAGGCTGGTCAGGTTGCCATGGAAGTAGAAGGATGTGATCGTGTCGTGCTGGCCGGGCATTTCAGGCACCAATGGAGCTATGGTAGATGTAGCTACTGCACTGTCTGGATTGCAGTACTGCACGACGCCTCGAGAGATGAACACCGGTGTCTGGGTGTCCGGCTTCGGCGGTTGGTTGGGCTGGGCGACCATGTAGTACCTGCCGGGAGGTGCGTCAGCGACCACCAGGGCGTCCACCGTCTCGCCGGGCGCGACGGCGATGATGTCGGTGGTGTACGGTCTGACATAATTTGCGTCCGCGGCGACCACCATAAATTTGTGCCCTGCGATTTTCAAGTAGTACTCGGAGTAGAGTGCAGCATTCACTATTCGCAGCAGATACGTCTTTCCATACTGCATGTCCATAATGTAGTTTTCTTCCATGGCCCCTGCAGAATTTGGAGAGCTCTTCTTAATTACACAAGTTTTTTTTTTTTTGAAATCCAACGTGGCAGAGAACACCAAAGCACCAATAGATTTTGAGCCTTGAGCCCTTGAGAATTGAAATGAAAGAAAATATCGTTGATTACAATGATAAATATATAGAGGCATTACAGTACCAGAGCAGTTGTAGAGGTCTCCAAGCTTCCCATTGATTGCAGCTGCAACGGGGTAATCGTCGAAGCTACTATTCAACAAGTGCCTGTCTACCAGAGCAAGGTCAGTCTCCCACCATTCACCTGCAATTATCAGAAACTCTGAATCATAATGCTGCTGCAAACTTGCAGTTGAGATCAAATCAACATTCAATATGGTGACATCTAGGCCCAATCCAAGAAAGCAATCGTCCTTGAATCAACATCCTTTTTGTCACATTTCACCGAGCTTAAACTTTGTCAGTCTTATCAGTCAGGATATTAGGATCAAGATACAAACCTACAACAACTGGGAATTCACCGTCTGGCCTAGGAAATGGATATGAACTGGCACCAGATCTTGGCCGAATGACCAAGGCGCCATGAACAGTTGCCCGGAGACAGCTAACATGAGCGTGCCACCACAACGTGCCCTCCTGCCCGGCGACGTTGAATCGATAGGTGAAGTTCTTGTTAGGTTGGATGGGGCACTGTGTTATCATCCCTACCCCATCGTTCCAACAATTCAATCTCTGCTTCACTCCATGCCTAAATATATATCAGAAAAGTAAGTGACAAACACTTCGTCCTAAACACCACACATACTGAAGAATGAAATGAAATGTGTAGCTTTTTACCAGTGGATTGTTATTCCATAGGGCGACTTGTTGACGACATGAACAGCGATTGAATCTCCCTCTGTGACCTCTATCACCGGGCCTGGGAACTGCCCGTTCACCACGGTCACCAGGGTGTCCTTGCACAGGTGCCGCATACGCACCTGGCTCACCTGGATCAGACGCCAAGAACAAACCATTTATACCATTACCAATACATGTTTGTACTGAATGAAGAACATGGTGAACACTGCACATAGACATCACAAGGAGGAGAAGCTAGCATGCTTACAACAAACGTATGCTCGACGACAGCCGCATTGCTGCAGCCAGCTGTCCGTGCCGTGGTGAAGAAGAAGAAGAAGACGACGACAGCAGCGACCATGGCTGCCAGGGGATGCTAGTTTCTGGATCGATGTCTGATCTCAGGACACTAGTACTGCACTCCGCGCTCAGTGCAAACCCTCTATAATGTTGCTGGCTTGTCATGTGCACAAAACAAAAGTCAGAAGCAAACAACTCAAGCCCAAGTTGCGCTAGGAAAAGAATATGGTGACTCATGTCGTAATCTCTATCAGAAACTGAATATTTGTGATATGTTTTTTTGCATAAATTAAGTATAGTTTGGATTTGATTCCAACTCTTCTAGCATTAGCATGACTGCTTCAGTTCCTTTTTCGGAGCAGTAGTTGGGGAAACTGTACATACAAACTCATGAGTAGTGGGTTAGTACGTGGATGCCCATAGCTAGAGAGCCTAATCACATAGAATTAAAACCTTGGAAAGCAAGAGGTGCAGGAGAAGTGCTTGATGGTTGTAGTGTCATGCGAAGATAAAAATACGGGCTTTGCTCGCTGTCAATGCCAAGCCTCTCCCATAAAAATAATATGCAACGAGGCCCGGGCGCCGTTTGAGCATTGGGTGTGCATGTTGTAGCAACATATATAAATATTAGATGGCACCTTGGGTGAATTCATGTTGACCTAGAAGATTGTTATTTACAGCTACACGTGAGCTATATTAACATATAGTCAGCGCCGAGAATCTCCTTCCGATATTGTTGTGGACACCTAAGTACATGCACATGCTTAAACTGATGACAAGATCGCTGCAATCCCATATACGCGCATGATGCTACAACTAAAGGCTTCGTACAGATACAAGCTAGGTGCTTGAAGATTTTGTCAAGATGAACTAGAGACGTTTACCAAGATAATCCCGGCGCATTATGCTGCATGTTCATTTTACAATTTGCATGTACCGAGTTTGTAGCACATGATGTGCGCACGATCGACCGCATCAATTAATTCCTTTGTTTTTTGGTCGTAATCTCAGTGAATTAAACGATCTTCTTCGCGGCGTGTTCGTATGGAGCTGAGGCGATCGGTTACCACGTCTGTGCATGTAAGATTGTTCGTATGGAGAAAACCCTGAATACCTGCATGACTACATCAGTGCCACAAACTCGGCACATGCAGATGCAGTGGTAAGCGCCAGGGACGAGATGCAAGGAGATCGAGGTGATGGCAAAGGTCATCAATTAATCCAATTGTCAATGGTGCAAAACCCGTCCGCGACCAATCTGTTTTTGTTTTTGTAGAGATCGATAGCTAGTAATCACGGTGCAATATCCTAAAACAAGGCTAGGAGGATGGGTACGTGCTAGCCCATTATTGTCCGGAGGTGAATGTTTTGCTAAGACAAGCACTCTCGACCAAGCACTGTGAAGGCCCCCGACGGCAGCACCGTTAGCCCTCTCGACCGTCTCGTATGTGGCGATCGAGAATAGCTGTCTCGACGGCCAAGATGCTTTGACCGTCGAGAAAGATGAATTCTCTCGAACGATCTGACCCAACTGTCATTTCTCGCTGCGCGAGAGTTGAGAAAGACCTCTCCCAATTGTTTTTTGTGTGGCACCCTTATTTTCAAATATTTTAAATCATTGCACTTGGCATCTAATTAGTAGGGAAATTTCTAAAAAAAATAAAATTAACATGAAAATGAGCATGTCATATTTTTTAAAAAAACATTCATTATCATGCCATATCCAGACCTTTTCATTTATGAGTCACATTTTAGCATGTTTCAAAAGGAAACTATATTTGAAAACAATTTGAAATGATTGAACTCATGGTTGAACTATTTTCCTAATTTTCCAAAATTATTCCATCTATTTTTCTTAAAAAATGAATTAATTTCATTCTCTCTAAACGTCATCTCTCTCTTTATAAAATTCCTTTCTTACACTTGCATGTGAGACCCACCTCTCTCATGATATTTCTTAAAATTCCATTATGCCTATTTTGCCCTTTCTCCTTTTTACCCTTTCAATTCTTCCGATTTTTGCCCCTAGCTTCATCATCTGAAGCATGGTGAAGTTTTTTTTTGAAAGGGCAGGAGAGCTGCCATTCATTGAAAGCGAGGAGTTACAAAAATTTGTTGGGGGTTACAAAGCCCCCCCCCCCCCCCCCCCAATTCATTGAAAGCGAGGAGTTACAAAAAATTGTTGGGGGGTTACAAAGCCCTCCCCAAAGAGGGCAAACAAAAAAATTAAGGTATTACAAAGCGCGCTCCTGCAGCCGCCCAAAGCTGCAGCTCGTCGAGGAGAAGCCGTAGGAAGACGTCCTTCGAACGCTCCAAAGAGCGAAAAATGTGATTGTTTCGCTCGAGCCAAATGTGCCAGATGGTCGCGATGACGACGGAGAGTGCCGCTTGTGGAGAAGAGGACGGTGCCACATCAATCTCCCACCAGAGTGGTAGGGATGAGGTAGCACGCCAACTGGCCGGGTTGAGGGAAGGTAGGTTGAGAGCGTGCGGCTGCCAGGCTCGACCAGACGAAGGAGCTGAAGTTGCACTGGATAAAGAGGTGCTCCGGCGTTTCCAGATTCCTCCAACAAAGCGGGCAGAAGTAGTTGTTGGATAGATGGCTGCGCAAGAGGGCGTCCGCGGTCCACACCCGCATGCGAAGGAGGAGCCAGGTGAAGAACTTGCATTTGGACGGGGCCCAGGTCTTCCAAAGCCTGTGAAGGGTAGGAGTCGGGCATCGTCCGGTAAATTGCGGGATGTACGCCGATTTGACTGAGAAAGCGCCATTTGCGGAGAAATGCCAGGAGACGATATCTGCATCCTGAGCGAGGGGTTTCAATTGATTGAGCCAAGAAAGCAGGCGGATGAGCTATGGAACCAAATGCGGACTCATGTTTCGCCGGAGGTCGAGAATCCAATTGCAGTTGAGGAGCGCGTCGCTGATTAGGCGACCCTTTCTGGCGGAGATCTCGAAAAGTTGCGGCGCAAGCTCTTTGGGTGACTGACCATCAAGCTAGCGGTCCTTCCAGAAGGAAATGGAAGCCCCATTGCGGAGGGTAACATCACACCCTACGCGCAGCAGCTCAGCATCGGCTAGAGGCGGGGGGCCAAGGGAGTCGACCCAGGGCCGAAGCGGTGAAGTCTTGTTGAGCCAGAGCCAGCGCAGGCGAAGGGCGCGGGCGAAACAGGAGAGGTTGAGGACCCCCAGGCTGCCAAGCTTAGTGGGGGATCAAACTGTCTCCCAGTTGACCCTAGGGGGAGGCCCCTGCTCGGCCGAGCCACCCCAGAGCCAAGCCCTCCTAATCTGATCAATTATCTTGAGGACGGAGGCTAGGGGGTTGATGACCGACAGGGTGTAGGTGGGAAGCGCTGTAAGGACAGCCTTAAGAAGCGTCAGCCGCCTGCCTTTGGACATCAAAGGGCCCCGCCACCCAGCTAGCCGGTTGGCCACTTTATCGATGAGGGGGTTGGAAGTGGACGTGCTTGAGCTTTTTGATCGAGAGTGGGATGCACAGGTATTTGATTGGGAAAGCCGCCCTGGAAGCAGGAAAATCTTGTAGAATGTCATCAAGGTTCAAGTCAGCGCATCTGATGGGAACTACCTGGGATTTGGCAAGGTTCGTGCGAAGGCCAGAGATACGGCCGAACTCCTGAAGAATGAGGGCTAGGGCTGACACTTCCGATTTGATGGGGTTAACAAAAATGGCAGCGTCGTTAGCGAAAAGGGAGATCCTGGGTTTATCCTGCAAGCCTGGGATTGGAATTAGGGGGCCCCCCTCGAAAGCTCGCAAGATGAGAGATACCAAGGGTTCAATAGCGAGGTCGAAGAGGAGGGGTGAAAGAGAGTCCCCTTGTCGCAGGCCTCTGGAGTGGAGGATGGTATCGGTTGGGCAACCATTCAACAGGACCCTCAAGGAGGAGGTTGAGAGTGAGAACGAGATCCAGTCACGCCACCGGACGCCGAACCCCCGAGCACGCAGGTTGTCTAGCAGATATGACCAGGGGACCGAGTCGAAAGCTTTCTCAAGGTCAAGCTTAAGGAACGACGCGGGGGTGGCGGAGCAATGGAGGGTTTTAGCGCAGCCCTGGACGAGCAAGAAGTTGGCTTGGATGTGGCGCTGCTTGATGAAGGCGCTCTGGAACGGCGAGATGAGCCTGTCCATAAAGGGAGCTAGTCTTGTGGATAGGATTTTTGTGAAGATCTTCCCAAGGCTGTGGATCAAACTGATAGGGCGGTAGTCTGAGGCACAAGCCGGGGAGTCTTTTTTCGGGAGGAGGGTGATGTGCGCGCAATTTAAGTTGCTGAACCATGGGGCGTCCAGGTTGAAAAGGCACTGCAAGGCTTCCAAGAGATCGGACGAGATGATCACCCAGCAGGTTTTGAAGAAATCCCAAGGGAAACCATCCGGGCCCGGGCCTTGTCTGAGGGGAGCGAGAGCAAAACCTTGCGGAGCTCCTCGAGGGTGAGGGGTTCTTCAAGGGAGGATAGATCGAAGGATGGCGGGCCGAGGAAATCCCAATTGAATGATCTCCCCGAAGGGACAGAAGTCCGAGCTGCTTGACTGCCGAAGATGGAGTCAAAGTGCTGGAAGAGGACACTGGCCTTCTCGGGGAATTCGGTGTGCGTTCCGAAGGCGGTTTGAAGGGAGTGGATGTGATTTTTTCGACGCCGGCTGTTGGCTCTGAGGTGAAAATAACTGGTGTTTGCATCACCCAACTTGAGCCAGTTAAGACGGGAGCGCTGCTTCCACATCATCTTCACAATGGCACCTAGACCCAGGATGCGCAGCTTGAGGGTGCGCCTAAGGGCGAGCTCTTGATGAGAGAGAGAGTGAGTCTCCATGGCGATGTCAAAAAAACGAATAACCTCTGACGCAATTGCCAATTGCAATTTGGGGTCCCCGATGTGGGTGCGGCTCCAGGCCTGCAAGGCGGTCGCGGTGGCAGAAAGCTTGTATTTGAAGCGATGAAGGGGGTGGGTTGGAGTGGGGGTGGTGGTGGTGGTGGAGTTGGGCAGGTCCCAGGCCCGCTGGACCACGTCAAAGAAGCCTGGCATCTTGGTCCAGAAGGATTCGAAGCGGAACCGTCTTGGCGGGCGAGGCGCGCACTCCGCAGTTAGCAAAAGGGGGGAGTGGCCGAGGCCAGAGAAGACAACAGGATCAGAGAGCTAGAAGGAAATAACTGTTCCCAGTTGGTGTTGCAGAAAGCTCTGTCCAACCTGACCAGGGTAGGGTTTGCCTGCTCATTGCTCCAGGTGAAACGCCTACTAGAGAGGTGGATCTCCTTGAGGTGCGCACAATCCAGGGCGGTGCGGAAGCGAGTCATGAGCCGGCGGTTCAGGTTTGAAAGTGCATCTAGGCCCTTATGTGATTTTGATGATTAATGAGTAACAATTATAGAGCTAATATTTCTATTAGAGAATTATGCACAGATGTTATACAGGTTAAAATACATGAGGTACATATTTATATGTGTTGGTGTACCCCTCAAAATTGGATATATTGCAAGAAGGCATCAAGACTAGTATTTATTTGTAAATCTTTATTTATTGAGTCCTAGGGATGCCGTACTATGAAGAGGGATGCAATGGAGAAGCTTATAAAGGTTCCTAAGTGCTCAAAATAGGTCTCTCGAAGTTCGTGTGAGTTTTCCACTTAAAATACACCCTATACAGAACCTATGCCATCAGAACATCCGACGAGGGTCGGAACATCCGATGGTAATCCAGTCTGCCAGTTTTCAGTGCCATCCAGTAAGGGGTCCATCGGAACTTCGGTCGGAACATCCGACGCAGGTCGGAACATCCGATGGCGATCTGAACATCCGATGCGGGATTAACTGCTGCAACGGCTACTTTTCGAGAATCCCTATTTAAAGCCTTCTCTAATACCTGACAAAGGTTACTCACTCTGATTACATCATGATTTGAACCTAATTCATATTCATCTCTCTCAAGAACCCTAGCCTTTGTCTCTCTCTTGTTCATCTTGTGAGATCTAGATCTAGAGAGATCAAGGCAACCCAAGTGCTCCGTGAATTAGAGATCCAATTCTTGAGCACTTAGCGATTCCTAATTTCTTCATCGCGTTTGTTACTCTTGGAGGCTTGAAGGGCTCCTAGACGGCTAGGTGTCGCCGGTGAGTCGCCGATCTTTGTGTGGCGTGCCTCCGGAAGTTTGTGAAGGTGCGAATCTACCTCCGCAAGGAAAATGATTCAACTAGTGATCGCCGGTGAGTGCTTTGTGCTTCGCTGGTAAGGGGATTAGGGTCTTGGTGATCCGGGCTTTGTGCCTTCCCTAACGGTGAGTAGGATCTCCCTTTAAAGATCCGAACATCGGTAAACAAAAATCGCCGTGTTTTTGTCATGATCTTGTTTTGGTGTCTTTATTACTTGTGTTCGTCTGTTCTGAGTATTCTTGAATAGATCTAAACTTCGTTTTGCGAGAAAACAGATTTTATTGCAGGTTTTCGACAAATCCAGATTACCCCGGATCGGAACATCCGACGGCCGTCGGAACATCCGACGGAGGGCTCTCTGGACCACGTCGGAACATCCGATCTCCATCGGAACATCCGACCAACTGGTTACTGTTCAAGTTTATTAATTCCGCAATTTTGTTTATTTGCCTATTCACCCCCTCTAGGCGACATAGTGATCCTTTCAAGGTTGAGGTTATTCTTGTCAGCCGCCTTGTAGATGAGGTTGAAATCACCTAGGATAAGCCAGGGGCAGGCATATTGCTGGGCCACAGTCCCCAACTCGAGCAGAAAGGCTTCCTTGTCCGTGTCGGCTGAAGGGCCGTAGACGGTGGTTATGGCCTAGCTGGCCTGGAAGTCAGGGTGGGAGACCCGCGCAGAGATAGAGTGGTTGCGGATGAGCGTGTCGGAGAGTTGGATTGAGTGGTCCCAGAAGAGGATGACACCTCCCCTGGTACCAGTAGCAGGAAGCTGCAGGTAGTTTCTTAGTCGATGGCCGCAAATCTCCATGTGTGTTTGGTGGCAGGGGCGGAGAGCTTGGACTCTTGAATCGCGAGGATTGAGGGAGAGTAGTCGCGAACCAAATCTGCAACAACACCCCGTTTGGCGGCGGAGTTGAGGCCACGGGCATTCCAACAGAGAATCTTCATTGGGAAACAGTAGACGGGGCACACTTGCTAGGGACCCGCGAAGTTGGAGAAGCGGACCGAAACACGGCACTGCAGGGTGGCAGACAACTATGGTAGGGGGGCCCAGGAAATCAACAGTACCCAAGTTAGAAGAAAACACTACAACGAAAGCCACACGCAGGTGGCAACACGGAGACAAGCCCACTCGCAGGTGGCGACACGGAGACAAGCCCACTCGCCGGTGGCGACACAGAGACAAGCCCACACGCAGGTGGCAACACGGACTGGAGTCCACAAGCAGGTGGACACCG
The DNA here is from genome assembly GCA_005191435.1 of Raddia distichophylla. Taxonomy (NCBI): domain Eukaryota; kingdom Viridiplantae; phylum Streptophyta; class Magnoliopsida; order Poales; family Poaceae; genus Raddia; species Raddia distichophylla. The sequence continues at coordinate 1,151,398 of SPJY01035151.1, read as the reverse complement.
AACAAACGAAGACTAAACATCAAAACGACGGGGCACTGAGGAGCTGGAAGCGGTGGCGGCTAAGCAGAGGCCACACACTCCTCTCCCACATCCTGGGTAGCGGCAGCGACATCCAAGGTCGGGCGAGACAGCCCGCAAACGTCTGCGACGGCGGCGAGGGTGACCTTGTCAAGCAAGCCCGAGGTGAAGAGGGCCTGGAGCTGAGCAACTAGGTCGTCGACCGCCGTAGCAGGAGCTATCCCCAACCCTGCGCCCTGCGGATCACAGGTACTGAAGAGGTGCCACCGGAGGGGAGGGGTCGTTTCCCCGAGGCCATCCTGGAGCTACGGCGAGGGGTAGCCGGTCTGGGGCAACGGCGAGGAGGTAGGGGGTATGAACCAGAGGCACGGGTGTGGGGAGGGTGGCTCTGGAAACAAAAGTGGTGGCCGGATCTGGTGAAGGTAGAACAGCCTCGATGGTCATAGGATCAAAACAGGGGTCCACCGGTAGAGGGGGGCAGGTTGGGCCAGGGACAGAGGGTCCAGCAGGACGGGATGCTGGGCCAGAGTAGGTCCGAAGCCTGCTAGGCAGGAGCTACAGCTATGTGGGTCAGATGCGGCGGGAGGGGCAGCCTCAGCCCTAAGCGCGAGAGGAAGAGGCGGCCCAGCACAGGCAGGATCGACCCAGATGAGCCGGGGCCTACGGGCGGGGGCGGGGAGGAGCGCGGTGCCCTCCACAGCGCGGGTGGGCTGCTAGGGAGCGGAGGCACGGGCGGCCCAGCGGGAGGCCCAGGAGCGAAAACAGGCCCAGAGAGGGGCGCAGCTTGGCCGTTGGGCATGAGCCGTTCAAGCGACCTGGGCGCAGCCACCCGGACGCCAACGTGGAGCGGGCCCTGTGAGTTAGCCACGGAAACGGCCCCGCCCGCGAGGACAGAGCGCGCCTCCGAGGACCCGCCGTGCAAAGTTCAATCACGCTTCGTCGAAGCTGGCAGGGGTTGGGCAGTCGAGGCGGGCAATGGCGCCAGGGGGATCACGAGCAGCGCTAGCGTGACCATCGAGGTCGCCTCCGGCGGGGCACCCCCGCTCCCAAACGAGAGCAGAGGAGAGGCGACGAAGCTGGGCGCGGCAGGCACCGACAAAGTCGCGTCCCCCGGCGACCTCCGCCGCGGGGAGCGTGAGCGTTGACGAGGACTGGCGCGGCGGCTGCTCGACGGGGAACGACGGTGAACGCGGCAACGGCGAGGGGACCGGCTTGGAGGCATCCTGGCGGCCGTCGACATTGGGCGAGTGGGGAGGCGCACACCGAGCGGCTCTTCAGGAGCCGGGGCAGGCGGGGGAGGAACCGAGTCCGGCTGTCCTAGCTGCCACGCGTGGGGGGCAACAAGCACAGGGGCTCCGCCGCCGATGCGGGCAGGCAAACTTGAGAAATCCTCAACAGAGTCGACGTGGATGAGCAGTGGGTGGAGGGAGACCCGAGGTGGCCGCGGGCGCGGCGCGCCGACGAGGCGAGCAGGGCCACGGGGGCCGCCTTGGTTTGCTTCCATGTAGGGGGATTGATCGAAGAGCACCAGCTCCGCCTCCAAAGGGATGCAAGCAGGGTCCCTTGTCCAGAGCCACACGCGGAAAGCGGCGGTATCAAGGCGGTGACGCGTCTCGGGCTCAACGACGTCGATCCGCCCAACACCGAAGAAAATGCGGTCGACCACCGCCGTCGACCAAGCATGCAGCGGGAGCCCCTCGATAAAGACCAGAACGCGGAACCGAGCAGCGCCGGGCGGGGCCCCGTGATGGACGTCGGCGGGGACGCTCTCGAGATGGAAGTCACGGCCGTTTGCGTGGAAATATCGGCGCGCGGCATGACGAGCTTGCTCGGGACGCGTGAAACGGGCGACGAAGCGGCGATGCAAGAGATGAGTGGTGGTGATGTCCGACAACGGGATGTCGGTGAAAGAGCTCAGCAGGGTAGTGACTACGCCGGTGTCCAAATGCGGCCCGCTGGAGATGGAAACGAAGACCGTGCGACGATGAAGTTCGTCGGTGTCGGCCTGCATCTCGTCCGTGACCTCCGCGGACACCCGAACGGACAGCAGGCGGAGCGTGGTGAGACTGGAGCTCTGGGGGGGAGCCATGGCCAGTTGAGGAACGAAGGGAGTGGCGGGGGCGCGGCAACGGCAGTGGCGGGCAAGGTGCCCGGAGCGGCGACAAGAAAGGCACTTGATTGGGTCACGGCAGTCAGCGGCAAAGTGGTCGCGAGCAAGGCAACGCCCGCAGCGCCCTTTAAGGGCAGCGTCGGTCATCCGGTGGGGCAGGGGAGCGTTGGCTCGATTGAAGGCGCCTCCCCGAAGGGAAAAATGCAGGGCACGCCGGTGATTTTTGGGGCGGACGCGTTCCCAAGTCAAGGAAGGGGGCGCCGCAGTCGAGGACGAAGGAGCAACGATGACCGAGCGGAGAGCCGGCACGGAGAGGGGAGGGGTGCCATGAATGTCGGCCGAAAGGGGGTGGGCGTGAATAGCAGAGGCATGAGTTGCACGGCTGGAGTTTGCTGAGTGGGGAAGGGGAGCATTGAAAGTGGAGAGAACCACATCGGCGAAAGATCTTGGAGCTTCTGCAGGATCCGGGGCTTGGGCAGCTGCAATCAAGGCGGATGGGCATGGGATTTGGGCGGCTGGCGAGTTGACAGGCGAGGGAAGTGGCGCCCAACAAGCCCAGGAGGAGGGCGGCGTGGGCATGGCTACGGAAAGCGGGAGCGGCAACGGCGGCTGGAGGTCTCGCCGGAGACGAAGGCGAGATGCGGCCGTGGCCGGAGTGGAGGTCTCTCCTGTACACAATCTTGCCAGTGATGCACGTGTATTGTCGCATGCAGTGTTCAACACAACCCGGCGACGCACGACGTGGCGATCGTGGACGCGGCGGCATACCGGAGCTGCCGCGTGCCGGAGGGCGCCAAGGTGATGCGGAGCGGGCGCGACTTCGCCCCTTTGCAATCATGGTGAAGTTACCAGCTTGCCCTTGGGGGCATTCTACTACTTATCTTATCCCTCTATCGCTTGGAGTCTTGGACCCCTCCCTGCTGATTTTTCCTAGCTCGTTCATAGTGCAAAGCACCTAGCCCTCTATTTCTCCCTCTTCCCACCGCCATAGGTGAGCCAGGCAGCTCCTTCCCCTTAATTCCTCACCGTTGACCCCTTCCTCACCGTCGATCGATCCATTTTGTCCGGTGGTCGCCGGAGGTCGCCACCAAAGCTTGCCAGCATCGGCAACCGGAGTCAGTGTTCCCTCGCACTGCAACGGATTTGTTCCAGTGGTATTGTGGTAATCCTCCCAATTAGCTTTGCAAAGTTAATTAGCATCCTTAGGCTACCCGGGACAACGTTAGCATCGTGCTCCCTCCTTTCAAAGCGAAACACCACTAAATTAATTAATAGGTAGAGAAAATTGTATCCCTATGAAAATCACATGCTTTATTCGAAATTGGTTACAGCAATAAAAAATATCGATGATGCCATTAGGTAGGGCGCTAACACCGCGGAACTTTGGATGCATTACAACATTTTCATTCAATGATAAATCACAATTAATCCGCTCCAAGTTACTTGGGGTTATTCATATGCCACGCTATTGCTGTGCTGATCACATCTCGGGAAATCAGCTGGGGGTGGGGGAAGAGTAGTATCCAACGTTGGCCCGTTCTCCACCTCGAACGCCGCCGCCATGCCCATGGATACATGGAACTCGTAATGACAGTGCATGTACCACACTCCTGCTCATCATACATACATACTTGATCATAAAATGGGGCATCAAAAAGAAAAATAAATAGCAACAACGTCAAGCTCCCAATGCTATTCTTAATTACCTGGATTGTTCGTGACGAACCGGATGGCCGCCCATCCAAGCCTGGGGACATGGACGGTGTTCCTCACCGGGGGATCCACCAGGTTGTACCTCTTCACGTCCCTCTCGGCATCGTAGTTGCCGTGGCCCTGCGCGAGGACGAAGAAGTCGTGCCCATGGAGGTGCATCGGGTTGGCATCGCTCTGCTGCTGCGATGTGCTTTGGAACACGATCTCCACCGAGGAGTTGAATCGGAACCTCCTCACCAGCCTCGCCCTGGACGACGGTTCGAATCTCTCCACCTTCTTCCCGAGCGGCACCAGCGCCGGGTCGGTGTAGTTGAAAGCCCTTGGTGGCTTGTCGGGCAGCTGTTGCACCTTCGCCACTCTGCTCATCTTGTTATGGTAGTGTGCTTCAAGCAAAGACGTAGTTGTAGGGAGCTCGAAGGAGACGTTGTTCATCGTCGCCACGATGACCAGCTCGTCGACAGCCAAACTCCTGTTGCAGAACGACGCTCCCGATCTGCAGACGAAGCCCAGGCCGAGGGTGACGAACAGGTGCTCGTCGACGTGTGCCGTCAATGGCGGCCGCCGAGGGTGAGGGATCAAGCTCCTCAGGTTGCCATGGAAGTGGAAGGACAAGCTTATGTTGTGTTGGTCAGGCATTTCAGGCAGCATCGGAGTTGCACCACTACTAGTGGATGGAGCTAGCTTTGCCGCAGTGCCAGAGTTATATTGAACAACACCTCTTGTCATCAACATTGCGATCTGGGGGTCGGGCTCCGGTGGCTGGTTGGCCAAGGCGACCATGTAGTACTTGCCCGGCGTTGCATCCGCGACCACCAGAGCGTCCACTGTCTCGCCTGGCGCGATCGCAATGACATCCGTGATATAGGGTTTCACGTAGTTCGCATCGGCGGCGACCACAATGAGCTTGTGCCCGGCGATCTTGAAGTAGTACTCCGAGATGAGAGCAGCATTTACTATCCGAAGCAAATATGACTTGCCGTGCTCCACGTCAAGAACGTAGTTGTCTTCCACGACCCCTGGAGAGATGCGGCCGGGGATTTAAATTTCGAAAAGCGAAAAGTTTCGTTCTCGAACGAAATTGCTGGATTTCGTGAAATTTCGGCGAAAGAATAAGAGATTTTAAATTTAAAACAAATGGCTATGAAAAATAGTAAACCAAGAAGTTAAACCATGCACCTCATGTTTGATCCACTGTGGACTACACATCAAGTCACCACATGTTCTCGAAAGAAGGATGTTTTTAATATGTTAGTCTCAAATTTCATAAAATTGGTTTAATTCGAAATTATTGAAATTTCGGTGAAATTTCGCTGAAAGAAAAATCTCTGGAACATTGGTTTATTTTAGTGCGAATGTTGAGTAATTACGGTATGTAATACTGACAGTAATAGTATATTACCAGAACAGTTATAGAAGTCTCCAATCTTCCCATTCAGTGTAGGCGCAGCCGGGTTGGCATCCACGTTACCACTACTAGTCGACATGTCCTTGTCGAACTGAACAAGGTCCGTCTCCCACCATTCACCTACAATCAAGATCTCTCTGAATCAAATCAAATACTATTGCGCAAATGAAATAGATCCTTGAATGAACATTCTTTTGCCCGATTTCATCAAGATTGAAGTTAATTTGTCAGTCTAGTAGGGTTTCGGGGTCGAGAAGATAACCTATAACAATTGGGACTTCCTTGTCAGGCTTAGGAAATGGATATGAACTGGCCCCAGATCTTGGCCGAATGACCAAGGCGCCATGAACAGTTCCTCGGAGGCAGTTGACGTGAGCATGCCACCACAGCGTGCCCTCCTGCCCAGCGACGTTGAATCGATAGGTGAAGTTGCTATTAGGTTGGATGGGGCACTGTGTTATCATACCTGCCCCATCGTTCCAACAATTCAATCTCTGCTTCACTCCATGCCTAAGTATATGCATGAGAAAATTACAAGAGGAAGAATATTACAATCAACTCTCGCCAAAGAAACCACAGTACCACATTGCTGAATAACGAATAGCTAGCGTGTATATCAGAAATAGAAGGTGATAAAAAATACTACTGCTTAAACATCACAATGAACAGATTTTTCGTGCCTGTCTTGATAGTGAAATTAACAAACTAGGCATATATAGTGCTAGCTAGCTAACCAGTGGATTGTTATTCCATGTGGTGACTTGTTGACGACATGAACAACCACGGAGTCTCCTTCTGTGACCTCTATCACTGGCCCTGGGAACTGCCCGTTCACCACGGTCATGAGCGTGTCCTTGCAGGGGTGCCGCACACGCACCTGGCTCACCTATTCCAGATAATCACAAGGAAAAAAGGGTAAATTAAACCATTACGTTTTCATATATAAACGTTTATGCCGAACAACTTAAAACACGACGAACAACAAACAAGGAGGAGATATGCAATTAGGCATGCTTACGACGAACGTATGCTCGACGACCGCCGCATTGCCACCGCCGGCCGTCCATAGGGCAACGGCGGCGAGGAAGAAGAAGATGGCGGCAGCCATGAGAGCTTGCTTGCTTCCGGATGGATGGATGGATGCTTGATCTCAGGATTGAATACAAGAAATCATATGATTATGGGAGCTGATGGGGGGCCATCTCAGCTCCAGAGCTAGAGAGCTAGCAGAGAAGATCTGAACTGGGCACTCCACTCGATGGAAACCCTATATCATATGGAGGTGCTGATTTTTCGCAAACAGCTCAAGGGCATGGTCGCGTTCATTAATTGGTCAATGCTGATGCAGCCTGTCAGTCCCACGTGGTAATTAAAAAGCGATTAAAATTGATCGATGCAGATTCAGCCAGTTTGTCCCACATGCATGGTAATTAAGAAGTGATTAGAATTAATTGTGAAGACGTGCATAAGCTGCAAGCTACCAGTTCATCGGGATGCGAGAGAATACTAAGTATTCAAGCCCTTGTTGCCAGGAGTTGACCAGCCGACCTTCTCGCTAAGAAAGGCTGGCCTCATCATCCGGTCTGCTGCCTTTGTGATGGCCCCTAGAGACGATCGACCACCTGTTTGAAACCTGCGTCTTTTCCTCTATCATCTGGCAGGCTTCTCTGCAGCACGATCTCCCCCTCGCCGGGCACGCCTCCTTCTGCGACTGGTGGCTCGCCCGTCAAGGGGGCCTTTCAAAGGCCGCTTCTCGCTCCCTAAATGGCCTCATCATTTTTTCGTCCTGGGGGATCTGGAAAGAGCGGAAGCATAGGATCTTCCACCACCAGGCCCTTCTGGCCTCCCAAGTAGTTGGTCGCATCAGAGATAAAATTGCCGCTTGGAATGCGGCCTTCCCCTCTTGTAGTCTTCCCCTGTAACCTTCTCTTTTCCTCCCCCTTCCCTCCTGTAATCTCCCCCTGTATATTTTTGTACAGCTGCTTTTCTTCTTAATTGGAATGGCAGAGCCCCTGCCCTTTTACTCAAAAAAAAAAGTGTTCTTACATGAGCTTTAATTTAGTAAATATCAGCCTATCAGTCTCGATTAAACATGAACCGGACTGATGGTGGCATCAGTCCTGGTTTAGGACTCCAAGGATTCAGTTCCGCTTTGTCACTCACATCTGTCCCGGCTCGTGATTCCCTTTGGCATGCGAGTAGAGGTCAACTGGCACGAGCCCATATTAGTCCCGGTTCGTGTTATAAACTCAGACAAAAACCTCGTTCCAGCATACTTTAAAAGGAATGCATATCCTAGTCTAATCAAGACTCGTGGATGGGTGGGTTGGTTAAAAGGCTGAGTGGGGAGTCACGTGGTGTAGGAGGTCCCTTAGTCCCACGTGGGGGCTATAGTCCTGGTTCCCTCAACCGGGACTAAAGCCCATCAACCACGTGGGGGCTATAGTCCTGGTCCCTTATTCTCCTAAGAACATTTACAATGGGACTACATGGTTTTCTATAAGTTTTCTTTAACCGTAATTACATGGATGAGAGAGTAAATAGAGAATAATTGTTTCTATGCATAGTCGACTCTAGCACGACAAATGAATAAAACCGCAATAAGTACCAGGAGAAACAATGAAGAAACGACCTAATGTAAAAGTCGCGTAGAATATTTATTCTTTGGTCCTTATACACCAAAACGTTTTTTTTAATTTTTTTTCTATTTTTCTAGAGTTCAAAAATATTAACTATGCTCGTGTGTGTGCAACTAATGTATAAGACCGCTGCCTCATCACAAAAACTATTGTTCTAAACCACTTCAGGTGTTTATAAGTGTCCTGATTTTGGTAGATGGAGAATAAAATATATATTTTGTAATTTAGAGTGTATGATATAATTTTATTACATTTGAAGGATGTAACATGGATTTATTCTTGTTTATACACTATTGTACATGTTTTAAGGAACGTGGCTATATACGGAGAGAAATTAAAGCCATACAGAAAATCATATATAGTCAATAATTGTATCAGAAGATTAATTAGATGCTTGTTAAGTTTTTTGAATCAATTAATATTTAAGGCAAGAATCAAAGAGTGGTTTGAGAAATATGTGCGGCATATGGATGTCCCTTGTACACAGTTCTATTGCTGCTCCCTTTCAAGGTTAAGCACTTTCAATATTGTGCTTATAGTGTATTTGCCAAGTTTGAAACAATCTAGGCTTGTTAAACATAAAAGAGGTATATCCATTAATAAAAAATACAATTTGGTTTGAAAAAATGATTTGCAAGTTTTGTTAAAATTTAAAGAACATTAGCCAAATTAGGTTAATTGTTTTTGCCATTTCAAAAATGAAATTGCCAAAAAAAATCTAAAAAACAGACATATTGGTACGTGAGTAAATTTTCAAAACATAATTTCCAAATTCCTCCAAATTAAGGAGTTACCATTGTACACTAGCTTTGCTCACAGATATTTGTCATTTTAGACATTGTCGCTACCTTATAAATTAAACTATGTTTTTTAAGAAAAGACAGTGAGGGTTACTCACACATATATTATTTCAAAGTTGTTGCATGAGCCGGATAAAAAATAAAAGAGAAACGAAAAAAATACAAGCAACAAAACATTAATCATATTCCAGCGTACAAAGCCCCCAAAGGATTCACTCCCACTCACACGAAGCAGTTGCATCGACAAGCGAATTTGGAAGCTATGAGTAATGCAAGTTGCCAACTTGAGCGAAAAATCTTTGTCTTTTCGTCGTAGCCAAATCGGCGGGTCTGGTTTGCTGACGACATAACCCTCCATGAGAAGGGCGGGCTAGGATGTGCTTCTGTTTGCGTCCCATGTGACGTGGCAACGACAATATTCACTTGGGTCATCGACATCGTGTCGTCATCCGACCGGCAACATAGATCTATGTCCTCATGTTTGGATCTATGTCATCGGTAAAAACCGATGACACAGAGGCCGATACGTGTAGTGAATGTGGGGGATATATATGTACTTGTGGATGTTTGGGTTTGGCAGGTGCATTTGTTGCTGCAAATTCTTAGTTAGTTTTTTGCATTTTTAAAGCTATTTTTTCTGCAAATAAGTACTCTCAATATCTTAGGGTAGACCGTCGAGAGAGGGTCATCTATAGCCATAGCGCTACAGTGCGACAGTGGCACCGTCGATTCTGCTATTGTTTCCTGTGGTGAGTGGATCGTCACCTTTAATAAAATTGGCAGATCTAGACTATGGAATTGACTAAATTAATGGATGGTTCAACCCTTGTGGGAGATCTGAATGATTAGGTTCCAGCTAAAGCACTTGCTAATATATTACTGAACTTAATAGTTTGACTAGGATACAGTAGTAGCCAATTGGGCACATGTGATATGAATAACTAGATAAACAACGCTGATTAATTAAACGAGGTCTGATCTTCCACGCATACTAATAACCGATTTTAATTTCCGGTCATGGAATGTGCCTGTTTGGAACTAGTGCCCACTATGCATAAACTATCGGATGAAAGTACGTTATATTAATCGTAGCTAAGATTACAGTTTGTTACCCTCGAGGTCTCGAGGAAATAATTAAGCTTGAATAAAAAAGACTTGAGAATTGGGAGCGAGAGGGAATTTGGAATGACCTTCGACTGCCATGCATGAAATATAACACGGTTTGTTGGAATGGTGGAAACGGAAATTAAGAGGTGCAATTAAATTCCAGAATATATATAAGGGCGTTTTGAACAAGAATATTGCTATTGCTATTGCTATATATACAGGAGAAATTAACATCTTCTTTTTCCCCTTTTGCTTCCTATCCAGATCCGCGTCATTCTGGTTGCGATAACTTGTGTGCAACTATTTCTCGCAACATCATCTTCATCTTAACCAGTGGTTGTCCTGTTGGCCCGGAGACAATAGTCACCTTGACGTCGACTCACGGCTTCGCTTATTTTGACGACTCATCTTCATGGAATGTGCCTGTTTGGAACTAGTGCCCACTATGCATAAACTATCGGATGAAAGTACGTTATATTAATCGTAGCTAAGATTACAGTTTGTTACCCTCGAGGTCTCGAGGAAATAATTAAGCTTGAATAAAAAAGACTTGAGAATTGGGAGCGAGAGGGAACTTGGAATGACCTTCGACTGCCGTGCATGAAATATAACACGATTTGTTCGAATGGCGGAGACGGAAATTAAGAGGTGCAATTAAATTCCAGAATATATTGCTATATATACAGGAGAAAACATGAACCGGCCGGAGAGATTTTCGGTGAGTTCTATGAAGATTACAGAACGAGGTGCTTTTTTTTAGTATAGCAGAAAAGCTCCTGCTTTATATTCCGCTGAGAAAGTGAGAATGCAGATTGGATCGATTGCTCGAGCTAGTAAACAAGAAAGATAGTTGACTTCACCCCCACATGAAAAAGAGAATTTAGGTGGATAAAATCAAGAAGTTGCTTAAGAATTCCCTAAATGAATTGCGGAACTACGAGATGAAAGAAAAAAAACCGTATCACATGGACTGAGCATAAAACATGAAAAGTGGGTAGAAATTGTTGTCTTTTTTACAAAAGAATGGAATGAGAGTCATGTGTGCTTGGATAGATCTTTGCACTACGACAGAACACCCCGTCTTATCATTGTCGGTTCACTTAAAACAACAATGATAATTGATAGTGATAATTAATCTGAAAACCAACAATGAAGTATTATTATCACTACTGTTGTTTCTTGTTACAAACCGATAGTGATAACATGAATCAGTAGTGATAATGGATTGCAACTTGTTTTAATTTCTAGAAATCCATTTTTATACGGAGTCGGATGGAGAAAAAATTTATATAAAAATTGTATAGTGCTCGGTGACATATATACAACTACGTAGTCGACAATCTTTTCATTTGAGGTCATTTACATACTTGGCTAATCATTAATATATTCAAAATACAAGGATCCAAAAGGAAATATATCCCATTGCTCTCCACAATCATATGATAGTTGAGATGATAAGAAAACTTCGTATAAACTGAGAAATCGGGAATTCGACTCCAATGAAGCGGCTTAGCTTGTATCTTGCACAAGAAATTGCACGGCATTGTACCTTGCGCAAAAAATTGTAGGGCATGCGACGCTGTGACCGCTTTTTGATATACCCGAGCAAAAGAAATCTTTTTAGATTTTTTTAAAGCAAAAATTGGGGCAAAGGTAATAATTACGCACTGTCGGTTTTGAAACTGGTGATCGATAAAGCCATTTCCTAACCGTTGCGAAGGGATTTTTCGTTAATAGTGGCAAAAGTGTGCTAGATACCGTGTTTCCAAAACAGTAGGATATTCCTTGCAATATTAAAAGAATCGTTTATTTCAAAAAAAAACTTTTGTTTTGCTATAATTCTGGTACAATCACATTCTAGATGCGTAATTGGACCTAGCCATGCGCGTCACACTTTGTGGGTACATTGTACATCCTAGTATCACATCAGCGGTACTGTACTTGCAAGTTGCAAACAAGAAACGGTGGGTCATTCAGTTATAAAATTAAAATATTCGGATTATTCTAAATTTTCCATGACATGCTGGCCGTATCGAAACAGATCGATCTATATATTTTACCATACGTGATTTCAAAAAATATGTCTACAAGAAACGGTTTTCCCGCCGGATGCCGGTTTTATTAATTAATGATCAAGATTTGCATGCAGTCGATTGATTGATTCAATGCTTCCATGTTCACCTATTGCTCTGTGGCCAAAATCAACGTACATTTAATTGGGTGAACCTTAATTAAGTCAACTTGTTCTGCAAATGGATGATTTTCTTTTTATATTAAAAAAAAGGCTGCTCTATCTTCGTACAGGAATACCACGCGTTCTGCAATTTATTAGTTTCAGATTATGATATATACGACGATATGTGCTGTCTGCAATATATTAGTTTAAGATCTTGATATATCATATGGCTGTGATTGCATCTGAGGTTCGCTTCTCTTTGCCGCCTTATTCTTCTTCGTATAGTGTGCGGTGTTAATTCCATGGTTGTTGAGCACACATGCGCTAAGCACATGCTTTTCCTTATTTTCCCCACCATTCATGGCCGGCGTCAGACTATACGCATGATCTGACCGAAATTATTACGCCGTGATATCCCTTCTTATACGCGCCAACCCCATATTATTACCATGTTTTTCTAGAGAACTACCTTCTATTCAAAACTAGGTAGAGCAGATCGTATCGTACATGACGGAGTATAATATAACCCTGGGCCACGGAGGCCAACGGGGACCAAGAGACAAGAGGTTAAAATTGCACCGCCGAAGTTTGCTCGGGCAGACTTCCAAAGGCTAAATTCATCTTTAATTGAATCAAGTAAAATTGGCGGTGAGCATCTAGACTAGCGAAAAATCCTATAGTTCCTCTCGAGCCAAAGATTTCAAAGAACACCAAGGAGATGGAGTTGGCGCACCCAAGGAGTTGCGATGGCAAGGGGCAATGAAAATCTTCCATCTGCTAGCGGGTGAAGCAAAATTAGTTGGACCAGTTGGACTGCTCGAAAGCACTGATGTCCAACCATAACGCAATGACCAGCCAAATGGTGTTGTTGAAGCGACATTCAAGGAACAAATTTTTCGTGGTCTCTACGTTATGGGAGCACTGGGGGATAACAACTTAACAGTTGGTGATGAGAAGAGCGAGAATCGTCAGCACTCTACTATGCAAAAGTAGTCATGCAAAGAATTTGCATTTTGATGAGACCCATGTCTCTTCCGAATGACGGGGTTCAGCGGATTGGCCATGCTACCGACACATTAGAGTGCATAAGTAGACTTGACAAGATCTCGTCGTCGTTGGAACCCCATATCAAAGTTGTGGGAGTGCACATCCACAACATTGCGATTAGATGAACCAATTAGAGAACAAAATTAATGATGATGAAACAATTGTAGAGATTGAGATATTTGTGGGAGCTGATCACAAATTTTAGTATTGTGGCCCTAAGAAAATGAGGTATATTCACTCGATCACTTGCAGACTTCTCAAACCATCATTTCATTCTTGCCATATTGGATAGTTTACTCCTGGTTCAAAATAATAATAATAATAATAATAATAATAATAATAATAATAATAATAATAATAATAATCCTAAATGGACCTCGAATCTTAACGGAACTACAATTCATGTAAGAATCCTTTTAACACATCAATTCCATCCGTAACTGTAGATTACAATAATGGTCATCCTTTATTTGTTGCATGAATAAGGGCATGATTAATAGATCAAATTTATACTAAATGTGAGTAGTTGATCAAATTCAGATTGATGATTTTGATGCTAATAATTCCTGCCCTCGCTATTGGCTTAAAGACTGATCGTATTATCTTGATCAGAGAACCGCGTATGTCACGTCTACTTTATAATTAACCATATAGATATCAAAACAAAAGTTGGAAGAAAAATTGGTAGTCTTTTGCACACTACTACAAAACACCACGTTATTTGCCGGTTTAGAGAGCTGACTCTTCGCTGCCGGCTTTCGAAGTTCTAAATCAGCAATGCATGCATAAGCGGCAGTAATACCCCTCCATATCACTACCAAATTAGGTTACTATTTCTTATATGTTCCTATATTTCTTCAATATGCATATATGCTATGGAACCATAGTTTCATGTTGTCATTCTTGTTGTCTGTATGTTCATATGCTATGGAACTTATACATAGTTTTTATATTTCATTGTATATTCATATATTTTCTAATATTAACATAATCATTACGAATCCAAGATCTACAACAAAATTAGAAAAGGCATGCATGCTTATAGCGCATGTGTGCTCAATAACCACGGAATTGCTGCCATGCACACCGGGAAGAATAAGAAGAAACTAGGTAGCCAGGAGCTGCTAGCTAGCTTCATGCTTGGCATATTTGCTAAGTTTGATTTTTTTAAAAAAGTTTGATATTTTAATTTCAAAACAAAGTTCATGTCCTAATAAGTGTGCAGTTACAACTATATATACAATATATTAAGTCGTGACACTAATTAATAAATCATATATTCTTAATACATTGCAAACCATATATATATTGTAAAAGTACGTGTTACGTACTGCAAAATAGGGAAAATAACTACATACATGCCATTTTATATATGAGATGAGAAGATCATGTTGAGTGGTAAGTGCTAGTGTGGACTACGTACGTAGGAGTAGGACGCACCACAATTAGAGAAGAAGGTAGGGATGAGGGAGTAGGAAGAAGATATATATATAGAAGTATGCAACATGGTCTCTAAAATGATATGTGTATAATTTTTGTTAGTGGCCCTTTTACCATATCCGACTTTCAAGTGGCAATACAGGAATCAGCAATTTTATTATTCTAGCTGCATGTAGTTATAACCCAATCTTTCTTGTTCCATGTTATTAGCAGGAGATAGAGCTGGTTTCTTTTAATTTTCGTTGCGCTGAACAGGTTGCCTAAATTAAGATTCAGCAAAATGAAATGCACGTCCTTGCCACAGTGCTATAGCTGACAATGAATGCAAATGATCATGACCGGTTAATAAATTAATTAACCAGCAGAACGGCATGGAAAATCAATTGTCTAGTCGGAGATGTAACTTTATAAATTTAGGCACTCGAAGATATACTCCATAAAAAGAAACAGCGTATTCGAAGTGATAGCCATATTCGGAGATGAAAGTTTCAAAATGAAACTCGACTATACTTGAAAGATTAACAGGTAAGAAAATAATGGCGTTATGAAGCGTCAGGCTCCTGTACTGGAAATTAATTTGTTGCCATCAAAATTATCGATAATGCCATTAATTAGATAGGGCACCAATGGTGTTGAACTTTCCATGCATCCATGTATATAACCGTAGACATCCATTCATGCATTCAAAGATTAAACATTCCTGTAATGATAATCACAGTCCACTCCAATCTACTTGGGATTATTCATATGCCACGTTGTTGCTGTGTTGATCACATTGTGGAAAATCTGCCGGAGGCGGAGGAAGAGTTGTATCCAACGTTGGCCCGTTGTCCACCTCAAATACCGCCACCATGCCCATGGCCACATGGAACTCATAATGGCAGTGAATGTACCACACCCCTGCTCATCACAAGTACATACGTTAAAAGGGGAAAATGGCGGCAATAGGATCAGATAAGAAAATAATCACAAAATGGTCAGGTAATTTCATGTTGAATTGTTGATCCATGTTCTTAGCTACCTGGATTATCCGTGACAAACCGGATGGCGGCCCAACCAAGTCCAGGAACAAGGACGGTGTTCCTCACCGGCGGATCCACCAAGTTGTACTTCTTAACATCCCTCTTGGGGTCATAGCTTCCAAGCCCCTGCGCGAGGACGAAGAAGTCGTGGCCATGGAGGTGCATGGGGTTGGAGTCGCTCTGCAGCAGCGCCGTGCTCTGGAACACGACCTCCACCGACGTGTTGAACCGAAACCTCCTCACTGTCGTGCCCCTCGTCGTCGGCGCTATCCGCTCCTCCTTCTTCCCGAAAGGTATCAGCGCCTCGTCGGTGTAGTTGTACGGGAAGGGCGGTGTGTCGGGCAGCTCGCTGAGGCCTCGCACGCTGCTCATCATCCCGTGGTAGTGCGCTTCGAGCAGCGGCGTTGCCGGGAGCTGGAAGGATACGTTGTTCATCGTGGCTATGAGGATCTCGTCGCAGTAGGTCGCCCGTGATCCCGATCTGCAAAAGGACCCTAGGCCAAGAGTGACAAACATGCGCTCGTCGATGTGCATCGGCAATGGCAGCCGCCGCGGGTGAGGGAGGCTGGTCAGGTTGCCATGGAAGTATAAGGATGTGATCCTGTCATGCTGGTCAGGCATTTTGGGCACCATTGGTACTGTGCTGCATGGATGTTTCGTGGTGCCTGGATTGTACTGCACGATGCCTCTTGAGAGGAACACTGGGATCTGGGTGTCAGGTTTTGGCGGCTGGCTGGATAGGGCGACCATGTAGTAGTTTCCAGGTATGGCGTTGGCGACCACCAACGCATCCACCGTCTCACCAGACGCGATCGCTATGGTGTCCGTGAGGTACGGTTTGACGTAGTTTGCGTCGGCGGCGACCACCATGAACTTGTGCCCGGCGATCTTGAAGTAATACTCAGAGAAAAGTGCGGCATTCACTATTCGTAGGAGATATGTTTTGCCATGCTCCACGTTCAGGGCGTAGTTGTTTTCCTTAACTCCTGCAAAATTAAAGTTATTAAAATTAATTTGTAATTGATGTTGCCATGTTGGAATAAAATAAAAACATAGATCGATGCGGAGTGAATGTACACATGGCGTATTTTACCGTACACTGTACCTTTCGGTGCCTATCGATACGAAATCATTCATCCTAATTGATCCAATTAGTGGTTTTCAAAAGGTATATTAGTTTCCTCCTTGAATCACCCATGATCATTTAGATATCAATTAAAAAAAGGGCATTTGACTCCGACCTCCCTCGCTCTCCTCTCTACCCCACAAGCCACCATGGCGCCACTGTCTCGCAAGACACCACTGCTACTCTCAAAAGACATCGGCAGCTTTCTCAAGGACGCTATGTTGTAACCCTTGTCACCAAAAAAAAATATGCCACTGCTTTGCTGGCAACCACCACCAACAGCCCTAGCTTTTAGAAAGGGAGAGAGAGAAGAGAACAGACGAGACAGAGGACGAAAAACTGTAGTTGATTTAAGAAGGGTTATTTTTTGGTTTAAAAAAATCAGGGACCAAGAAACCAAGTTGACCTATCTAACACTATATATCTATATTTAAATCATGCAAAATTTTCTAAATCTGAATTTTTTTTTTATCGAGCCGTATAAACTCAGCCCCACAGAATGCCGATTTTCGGTTTTAAATTTCACACCGAAAAACAAATCTCTGGATCTAAGAAATTTTTTTCCAATCCTACCCCTAACAAATCAATAATAACTCTTTGTACCCGATACCTCCTGGTATATATTGATGTATTCTAAAAGTAAAATCCCTTTTTATCACACCATTAGATTACTGACAGTGCAATACCTGAGCAGTTGTAGAGATCTCCCATCTTGCCGTTTATTGTAGCTGAAACCGGGTAGTCATCGAAGCTATTACTCATCATGTTCTTGTCTAACCGAGCTAGGTCAATCTTCCACCATTCACCTGCAATATCAAGAATTTACTTAATGTAAGTTATTATAACCTTTCAGAATTCTCTCGATCGTCACAAAGATTAATCTCTCAAGTTTGGATTCATGCTATTGTGGAAAAAATAGTGTCATTATGAAGTTATGGCCACCAAAAACACAGACAATTCAAATCATGAGCCTTTTTGAACTGATTGGGCATCATTTATATTGAATTTTTGTGGTAGTGAATCAAGGCCATATGTTGAATGTCAAAGAGAACTCGTACGAGCTTGGATCGAGAAGCAGACCTATAACAATCGGGATTTCCTTGTCAGGCTTAGGAAATGGATATGCATTTGGACCCTCTCTTGGCCGAATGATCAAGGCGCCATGAACAGATCCCCGGAGGCAGCCAACATGAGCGTGCCACCACAGCGTGCCCTCCTGCCCGTCGACGTTGAATCGATAGGTGAAGTTGCTGCCCGGTTGGATAGGGCACTGTGTTATCATCCCTGCCCCATCATTCCAGCAATTCATTCTCTGTTTCACTCCATGCCTGAAATTTCAGAAAAACTGGTGATGATTAATCACACCTAGCTTCTGTGACCTGTGGGCTAGCTTGTCACAACACGTACAGAACTTAACACAATGCTCACCAGTGGATTGTTATTCCATGGGGTGATTTGTTGACGATATGAACAGCAATGGAGTCTCCTTCCGTGACCTCTATCGCTGGGCCTGGGAGCTGCCCGTTCACCACGGTGACGGGCGTGTCGATGCACGCATGCCGCATGCGAATCTGGCTCACCTGTTCGAACAAAAATCACAAGAACAAATCGACTATCATACATGCATGTGCATGTTTTTACTGAATGAATTGAGATAGAACAGGAGCATTCATGCTTACAACGAACGTATGCTCGACGAACGCTGCATGGCTGCCGCCGGCCTTCCAGAGCGCCGCCGTGACGAAGAGCACGACGGCAAAGGCAGCCATGGCTGCAGGTGATCGAGCTAGTTCTATAGCTTCAGGATGGTTGCCTAGCTAGCTTTCTCTGCAACAAGTACGTATAGTTCTTATTTTGGCTTATTTCATCGGGTCCTTCGATCCCAGGAATGCCAAGAACCTTAGGAGTTCGTGCCTGAGTCTGCACTGCATTCTTGGAGGTGCAAACCTAGCTATATCATGCTAGTTGCTGATTTGTCACATGCAAATTTAGTTCAGAAGCAAATGAACACGGCGACTTGGAGCACATGCATGGATCGATGCAGATGCAGCCAGTCTAGCTGTCGCCTGTCCCACATGGTAATTAAGAAGTGATTAGAATTGTGAAGACGTGCATAATTAAGCATTCAGTTCGTTGGATCAAGAGCATTTGGCCAGCCTTAAGCCAAAAGTGACGGCAGGATGTACCACATGAAAAATTAAAAGCACATCGATCTGAATCTAGTCAACTAGCTCATGGTTATGGATTTGATCTAGTAAATTCAACTCCTTGAAGGAAGGATGACCCATATATATCATAATCTATGTATCAGAAATCGAATATATATGTCTGCTTAAAGGATTCTTACATGCATAAATTTTAGTCCCCATTATGATTCCAACTCTTTTATTATTAGGAACAAAGTGTCGGACAATTTGCGTACTTAGATTTTTATCAAATTTTAATGAAATATTTTAGATCTAAGCTCTCATATGATGAATAAGGAAAACTTTTTTTGCATGTGTAATCATATTGGTCATGATAATCTATACTTATTGTGCATGCCCAAATTAAATCAAAAGATACATTAAAAACTCTAACCTTGTCAGATTTGCACCTATATACTCACCATGTTGGTGTCACGTACGGTAATGTTGATCTCTATTTATTTTGGCCTCCTAAGTCACCTTCACCAATGTTGTTGGCCAAACTTCTAGTCGAATATGAAATTTATTTATTTTATTTTTTATGTTACTTGTTATGGTTTTTCTATTCATATAGTTGATATATAATAATTTTCTGTTATTGTTTATTGTGAGTTTCATTTATTTTTTTTTTGTAGTTGGCGTAGATTTGTTTCCTAGTTGGCGTTCCCTTTTTACTACTATTTATCCCACATTTTAGTTGTTTTCATCTTTTATTAAAGTTTAAATTGACTCTTACTTCCGATCGATCCAAGCCGTTATATTGCAATGACTCGGTATTGCAAGGATACTTTACGTGGATGTTGCTTTGTTATAGTGAGCATTGGTACTATAGGAATGTTAATTTTATCGTCATCAGGATTTGCTAAATCACCATATGAATCACACACCCATAAGATGCATATATCAAGATCTGAAACTAATAAATTATCACCATATGAAATCACACCAATATGACGTATAACAAAAGCCATTCAAAAAATTAATTTTTTCCATGTTCGAGAGAAATAACTTATTTTTTAATTTTGCGGAACTAGACGAAATAATTTAACTTGCCACTGTTCAATAGGTCAACATGCAAGCACTGAATGCACGGGCTGCATGCAAATCGTGCTAGTTGATAAAGAGAAAATTATGCTTTAACCCCTAAATTTGTAGTGAAATCTCACTTAACCCCCTAAATTTGTATTTTACTTTTTGAACACCTAAACTTGTATCCGTTTGTACTCTAGATACAAAACCGTTAGAAGCTCCGATAAGCATAGATGTGGATGCCCAAGTGTCCACATAGGGGTGATGTGGCATGCTGGCATTGCACTTGGTCATCGGCTTCGCACCAACCGACTGCTCCTTTGACTTGGAATCCTCTTTGATTGAAATTTTTGGAGATGGAAAAATCTGATCAGGCAAAGATCAGCCGGTGAGATATAGTAGGGTGAAAAATTCTGGCAAAATAAGACGGAACATTATGTATGTTGGTCCTAGCTACTTCCCAACCAATATGTATATATAATTACTTTTAGGACATAAAACATTATGTGTGTCGGTTCTAATTACTAGCCGGCGACGTTATATGTGTCGTGACGCACTTCAAGTTCAAGGGGACTGGCCTATAGCAACATATTCATATGGTGTTATAAGCACACATATGTGTTGCATGCATCAACGGCATCACATAATGTAGATGTTGTTATAGGTGGTGTTGCTAGTTGTTATAGGCACTGAACAGCATCACATAACCTCCACTGTGCATACTCCACGGTGGATCCCCGATGATGGCCTCTCCAATTTCATTGAGTGCCACCACCCTAAGTGTCCGGTCAAGTGAATTCACCTGACTCGGGAGCGTTGACGCTATCCCCCAACCCCGAATCTCAAGCACCGCCTTCCCGATAGACGAGAGGTTCTACCATGGTTGTCCATGAAACCATGTTGCCTTCCCTGGTGTCTGGTGAGCATGCCCATGGAACGGGATGACACCTGCTCCATGGAGAGGAAGAAAGAGGTTTATCAGAGCATGATGGCTAGATCTTGTAAAGGGGAGGGACGCCTTCGCTCATTGTCGATTGTTGCATGTGTCACCATGGAGCAAGTCACGAAGTTAAAAAGAAGAATAAAAAGGCAAATTTGTTCTTTCATAGGGCTATTAGCTATTACAAGGAGAAAATGCTACAAATGATAAAAATATCAAAATGTAATAATAACAAGGGTGTAAATATCAACAATGGTATTTTAAAGTTGGCATCTACGAAATGATAAATGGGTGATGCCGCTTCTCCAGGATGGCATACGAACAATTTTATCGGTAGGAACAGGCAGGGGCAGATCCAGTGTGTTGGGGCCGCTGTCAAGCGACTCCGGTGTCTTTCGAACAATCCCTTGTTGTCTAGTGCTATCGTATTACAATTATCTGTGCTATAAACCTATGATTATTTGAAGCTAAAAATTAGTGATTTAGAATTATAATGACTCTGATGGCCTCGATAACTTGTTTTTCTAGATCCAAGGCCAACTTCTTATGCACGTGTGCACTTGGTGGCGGACACTGGGCCCGATACATGACAGTGTACGAATTGATCGCAATCTTAGATTAGTGCATCAATCATAATCATATGGAATTAATTAATCGTGGGTGTAACAGTTAATACTGACATGGGAATAAAAATATTTTAAAGAAGAACGGTATCACATGATGGGAAAAAAAAAAAGAGGTCAAAGTTTTCTGCAATCTGTAAGGTCAAATATGTGTAGCGGTGTTTGATTGCACACCACGCGTACATGCAGCTACACCTCTTTGGTTAATCTGGTTTTACACAACGTGCCTAACATCTGCTGGGCCGTAACATGTGTCCACATGGGCCGTAACATCTGCTGGGCCGAGTGAACGCGCATGGCGTCCAATTTTGGAAGGCCGATATCCTCTCCATGGCCTCTGCTGGGCTAAAAAGGCCGGACCTATAGTCTGTTGAAATGTGGGCCTTTGCATTAAAAGGAAAGGACTATGCGATGGGATTCTCTCCGGATGGAATCGGGATAGCCCCTGTTCCATCTTTCCTCCGGCTGTGCCTTGGCCCCTTCCTTCTTCTTTCTTCTTTCACTTCCTACTTTTCGTGCCTCACCCACCGCTCCCATCGCCTTCGCCACAACCCGTCAACCTAACTCGATCACCTATGCATATATATCGACTAGGGCTCTGTCACCACAGCCAACACCTCACCTCCCTAGATCCCATTCTCACCGTTGGGCTGCCACCAAGTCGGCCACCCTCTAAGCTTGGCGGGCACAAAACACCCCGCCTCGAGACCTCAATCCCTAACCCAAATGGCTTCAACGAGGTTGTGGTGGACCTTGGTGTGACAGGAAGTTGAAGCGCTTACCTTAAAGTGACAATTCCTTAGGCCAAAAAGAACAAGCACAAGTATAGTTAATTTTTTTGACAGACTATTTTCACAATTTTATGAAATAGTCCTTACGTGGCATGAAAAAAGTCTGAAAAATGTATAGATGTACTTCATTGGTTACTCTAACTATGTATAAAGTTTGAAGATTAAATTGGTTCTATGTTAACAGTTATAAAAGGAGAAAATCATGATAAACTGGAATAGTTTTAAATTGACATAATAATCTGTTGTTTAACACTTAATATATAATAAATTTGAACGTATAATTTGGTATATATGTAGAGCAGTTCATGAGTACCTCCATATTTTTTTTATAACTTATTAGTTGGTGTACATGATCGTGTACGTCGCCGGCAAAGAAGCGGTTAGGACTTGGGAGCACATATGCAGCATGAAGTTCATCGGATCAAAACACCACATCGATCTGAACTTCACAGTCACAAGATGGATCATGGCATCAACAACGTCAATCTGAACCTGGTCAGCTTATTCAGAGTTACAAATTCTTGCGATCAAGCCCTTTGACACAACGAACAAGCAAGCATCGAAACCCAACACACGCACACGCTTGAATTGGCGCCGAAGCAGCTGATCATTTCTCCGTCTTGCTGCGGCCGAAGCCCTTCTTGCGCTCCTCGATGAAGGTGCTCGAGCGCTCGTTGATGTTGGTCGGAACCCTCAGTATCGCCGGCATCCTCGGCCGGAGCCCGGGCCTCCTCGGCGGCTTCGCCTCCTCCCCTCCCGCTCCGGGCTGGCTCGCCGACGCCGACGCCGCCTGCCCCTTCTTCGACTTCTTCGCCGCCGCGTCCTTGTCGCCGGCGGCCTCCGCCCTGTCGCCCTTTATCGTCACCGACCTCCTCACCTTCTCCTGCGCCGCCACCGCCTCTTCTGCACCAACATCCACCTGATGATGACCCTTACCTTCTTCTTCTTCCTTCTCCCGCTTCTGCTCATCAGCTGCTGCTCGTGCAGTGCTCACATCGGTGTGTTTGTCTTCTAGAACGGTGGCCTTGACGCTCTTGCCGTCGTCTTCATGGCTGAGTTCGAACTCCGCCTTCTCGATCCGTATGGTGAACTCGTCTTCTTCATCCTCCTCCGCCGCATGGCCGCCGCCGCCGCCGTTTATCGGGCCTTCAGTGATGTTCTTCTGCCTGTTCATGGACAGGTTCTTGGCGAGGAACGTCAAGAACCGGTCGCACATGCCCACGGCCCTCGCCGAGTCGTCGCCGCCGCCGCCTCTCTCCATGGGAAACCTATGTATGTGTGCTCTAGTTCTTGGTGAGTTCTTGGTGCCTGAATCTTGATGCAGAAATGGAGGACGCACTTTTATAGATGCTTCAACCTGATGCTCTGGATTGGGTTGGGGAAGGAAGGAACAAGATAGCCGACAGCGTAGGAAGGAAGCAGAGAATGAAGAATCCATTCGTTTCTTGCAGCCGGGATGCTTCTGATGGATTGTGATGTTGGGAAAGGCCCTTTGCTTGATCACCAGCACAAGATTCTTAGCTTGGTTTGGTCTTTCTGCTTACTGAAGATCCCTCGGGCATTTTCTTCGAGGAAAAAAGAACCCTTGGCATTGAAAGGCACCAAGCGACAGAAGGAAGCAGTCTATTTGGAATGTTGCTCTATAGACCATCACCAATGATTTCTTTTCAAGGGCCTTTTTTTATTTATGAAGAAATTCTAGTCATTCGAGATGCTCCAACAAAATTTCTTCATGATACTCTTCAGGAGAAATTTCTTTGTACATTCCTTTCAAAATGAAATTACCTTTCCGTTTTCTTCGTGAATTTCTTTAAAATGATGCTATTGAAGATAATAGAAAATCAAGGGAAAGAATATAGGAAAGGAAATGGAATGGAATGAAAAAAAATGATTGAAATAGTCCCCAATAGCCCTCCTACCTCACCCCCTAAAACACTATTAATGTGTGTATGAATAATGCTTTAGGGAGTGGCATAGAGGGACTGTTGGAATGCTATTCGTGAACAGAGGACAAAAAGAAATCATGTTTTATTCCAGCAATGCCAGCTGACAAGGTTACAAGCAAATGGCTGTTTTTTTATGTCACATGACACAATGACAACAGGGTTTTTATGCAGTTGACAGTTGATACAACATTTGGTTTGGTTCTACAATTCCAAGTGGAGACTTCAACAACAGTTTTGAGGTAAAGGTGCTATACGGTATATGGTATATATGGGGCAGCAACTTCAGAGTTCAGAGCAGCGGCTTTCTGATAAATTCATTCATAAGAATAAAACACACTGAAGCTAAAGCCCAGTGCAGAGGAATGATAAGATGGGTCCTGCTCTCCTGCGAGTCCTCTCGCTCACCTTCCACTCCTCAATAAGGAGCTTCTTCAACTTGGAGCAGCTCGAGATAACAGTTGCTATACCCGTGCTGGTCACTCGAAGGCAGTATACCATCTGGCATGACTCCAGCTGCAAGCACCCCCTAACAAGGTGGCCCAGGCCTACATCAGTGACCTCTGGGCAGTGGGAGAATGCGATCTCTTTAAGCTGTGGGCAACCCTGACCGATCTCTGCCAGGGCCATGTCTCCTATAATCTGTAGTTTTGAGCAAGACGACAAGTCATCAGAAACAAAAAAGGGTAAAATGCTTGAATTCCTATTCAAGATCTAGGTTTTTTTAACATTGGATGGATACCAGAGCATTTATGCATGCAATAAATGTAAAATAATGATATAAGCCAAAACAGGCTCCCCCCTTCTTGAAAAGTAGACAGTTTATGAAGAGTTGGAACAGAGATTCTTTGAGGCTGCACTTTCAAGTTTGGAGACCAAATTCAAACACCAAGGTTTTATATAGTTTTATAATTAGAGCATGTGTAATGGTACCCTAACTTAGGGTGGACTTAGCACTATTAAGCATTATTCATCAACTTTTCATCTTTTCTATTTTATTGCTACAGTGCTAAGTTCACCCTAAGTTAGGGTACCATTGGACTTTGCCCTTGTTGATCTCCTGCACTTGTGAAGACAAGTTATTCCCACAGCGGCACAGCCAATCATGGCTTCAAAGTACTGTAGTTTCCTGATATACGAAAGCGTACAGCTAAAAGCAGTGAGTTGTACCTTGTCTGTCAAATACTAACAGCTTGTGCATAGTGGTGAGGACACAAGGTTGGCCTATACAACACATCAAGTCATCAACACCTAAATTTGAGGTTTCACACTATTTTTGGTGGCAACAGAAAAGGAATTGCTTTAAAAAATTAGGTCAATTTTCTTTTTCCAATTGTTTGGTAGTTTCCCATAGAAGAAATTCAGTGTCATAAATTATTTACCTTGAGAACACTTATATCGAGGAAGACAAGATCAGGACAACCTCTTGCAATGGCAGTCAGCCCATTATCAGTGATTAGTTGGCACCCACACAGGTTCAACCTTTTAAGAGAACAGCCTTCAGCAATTGCAGTCACCCCTGTGTCAGATACCCTACAAAGAAAAGTTGCAAGAAAGTTAAAAGGGACAGTCAGGACAACAAATCTTTCAGTAAATAGAAGAAAAGGTTCTGTTGCGGCCAAAGCACGCAATGGGGGGATACAGCCCTTAACGCGGGCTAAAAGAGCTGTTATCGAAGTTAACGCCAAGGCTGTTAACGGAGCCATTGCCCCCGCCTATGAGATTGGATATCAAACTTTACTTCAATATTTGGATGAATAGAAATATTCATGACCGTCCCTTTACAAGGATGAATAACTTAGACCTAAAGAAAATAATGTTAACTAATCTTATCTTTAAGAAAGCTAATCTTATCTAATCCTTGACTCCCATCTAATCTTAGTCTAACTAACTCCCAACCTGAGCCATAGGTACTGTTCATGGGCCATTTGGGTTCTATTGAGCTTACCCATAGCATTACCCCTCCCATCAAACCAACCTTGTCCTCAAGGTTAAAGCTTGAGAGATATTGATAGCGTAGATCGACGCATCAACGTCCAAGGATCTGACGTCGTTGTGGAAGATGAAGTATGACACCATGAGCACAACGTAGCCGTGGTGGCCTAGCAGGCCTAGAGCACATCCGCTGATGAGGATGGAGATATCGACATCATGATCGCTGTGTGTGCGCATGGGATGGACGATGACATGGGGCGATGCTAGACCGGATGCCATGATGTCGTGGCACTCGGACCCTCGTCGTCTTGGAAGTCATCATGCAGGGAACCGACATGGTACTGATAACGTGACGAACTTCATGATGCTCAGCGTCGTTGACAGCATCATTGTCAACATCATGGCCCCAAGTGTCGTTCGCCTCCGAGTGATTCGGCAACGCGCCCTGGGGTGCCAATGGCTGTTTGCCCACCACTTTGGCGAGATCAGCCACCACCTTCTCGAGCCTCGTCATCGAAGTTTGGAACTCGTTCCAAAGGTTGTCCACAGTAGTCTCCAACTTGCCGATGCGCTCCTCATTACTCGCCATAAGCTAAGGATCGGTCAGCTCTAATACCAATTGTCGCGACCAAAGCACGCAACGGGGGGTATGGCCCTTAATGCGGGCCAAGCAAGCTGTTATCGAAGCAAACGCCTAGGATGTTATCGGAACCACTGGCTATGAGATTGGATCTCAAACTGTACTTCATTGTTTGGATGAATAGAAAGATATGTAACCGTCCCTTTTATAGGGATAAATAACTTGGACCTGAAAATAATAATCCTAACTAATCTTATCTCTAAGAAACTATTCTTATCTAATCCTTGACTCTATCTTATCCTAACTAACTCCCAACCCGTGTTGCGGTACTGTGGGTACTGTTCACGACGCTACGGTATTCGCGGGTACTGTTCATGGGCCATTTGGGTTCTATTGCACTTGCCCATAACAGGTTGTCTCTAATGCCCTAATTCAAGCAAAATGCTCTAGAATAATTTGAAAGGGAACAAAGAACATATAAAACACTAAATCCTGAATCCCTGTTCTTATTTAACTATGATATGGTTAATTGAATTGTCCTGGTGACAATCATTTAAAGCCTTGTTCTTTTTAGTGTAAATTAAAATTAAAGCCAAAAGATGTAGCACTTTGTAGCCATTTTTGTAAGGCTTTAAGTGGTTTTCTCAAAGTTTGCAAAACCATTTTTTCCCCCAATTTTTTTGACTCTACAAGTCCCCTACCAAGGGTACACAACTTTTTCAGCCGAAAAGAAGTGTCAAAGAAGAAACATAACAAGCTTTTGTAAAGAGGATGACGCACATAGGCAAGAGAAATAAACAAGAGTACAAGACAGAATAAATGCATGACATATCCAGTATTTACCTCTCACAAAATTGGAGTGTTAACTCTTTAAGAGATTTACAATTCTCAGCAATTGATATCAATGCTTTATCTCCTATCTGCATACCAACAGAACTTTAATCAAGCAAACTGATCTGAGTTCTGAATTTCAAACCGGTGGAGGTTTTTTGGGTCCTTTTATATATGGGATCAAGGTGCAAATAACTATAGTGCAACTAAAAATAGAATAATGAAATACACCTGGTCTAAAACTTAACAAGCAACCAATGGCATAAGTTTTAACAATACATATAGAAAGTTATGAGGCCATCCAGACTGAACAAAAGCAAAACATAAAAAATGAAGGAAAAGATTGCCATTTGTCTCCATGCATGGTAGGCTTTTAGCCAATCAATGAGCACTTGAAAAGTACCTCATAACCACGCCGAATAGAAAGTTCTGTCAAATTCTTGCAACCTTGAGCAATGTGACACATGGCATCATCGCTTACTCTCGAACAGTCAACCAAGTAAAGAGACTGGAGAAGAGAGCAACCCCTACCGATCTCCAGAAATGCACTGTCCCGGATCCTTGGGCAGCAAACTAGAAAGAGCTCCAAAAGGCCCCTGCTTGCATCAGAAATAATCAACCATTATCACAACCAAGTTAGCAATATAACTAAAAAAGATGCCGGTAAGATTAAAACAGTAAAACACTATTGTGAAATAATTACTTTCCGGCAGTTATTTAAAGTAGGATAGATCGTGCTCTTGCTGTAAATTTATATGTAATTAATTTATTGATCCAATCTTTCAGTATATTCTATCTTTCAATTCCTCTTTTTCTTGCATACTGATTGACTTATTTGAACTACACCACATCTGATTAATTTGCAGGAAAAAAGCTGATTTCAGCCAACACTAGCACAGGCCATGTCAGCCATGCCAACCAGGCATGCACCAGACGAACATTGGATCCTCATTAGATAAGATTTGTTGGGATTGTTTTCCAGATAGTTTTAATTATAACCAAGCCAGCTGCTTATAAGCTACCATCTAAGGCCAGCATGTTTTAGAGATTAAGCAATTCTCTCTGAAAGACACCCTCCAAATGTTTATCTCTTCCTCTTCCTTTTTGTTTGTGTCAGCCAGCACTGCTCGTGCTGCCGACGCACGTTCATTGACCGGCTGGAATCTGAGTGATACTAACCTTTCCTTCCATGACCCACTACTAGCCACAAGTCCATAACTATAATCTGAGAAGGCAAGTACACAAGATTCAATCTGTAGAAACTTTAATTGATTATAGATTATCAAAGAAAACGTACGGGCACCATCGTCCAATGTGCTCTAGTGCGGCAGTTTCCAAATTCTGACAACCATTGATCTTAAGGCGTGCTAATTTTTTGCAGCTACGCGCTACAAATTCAAGACTTCTATCAGTTAGTAACTGGCAATCATTGAGAATAAGATCTGTGAGATTCTTGCACCCTTTCGCAATGGAAGAAAGGCTCCTGCAATTTCCAGAGGAGGTCAGCAAGTCATCAAGAGCTCTAAAAGAAATCAACACGAGCAGTAAAAGATGGTCAGAACTTGCAATTGCAGGAAACATGATTGAATGAGAAACAACAAATAAGTATTCCTGCGAATTTTTTAGTTATGCTCAGCAATGTAGTGTGTACTAAAAATAAGAATTGTGACAAGGATGAAGAATTATACTTACACTAGCATATAAAATCCAAAATAAATTTAATAAATGTAAAAAAAGCATACCAAATGGACTAGACTTTACTCTATTGAACATTACGGTATATTAGAGTGCAGTTATATTCAATACCTGTCAGTAAATCTTTCAAAATTGTTTAGCGACAAGCATTCTAACAATGAACAAAATGAACCAATAGCTTCTAGAGCCTCGTCGCCAACCCCAATGCATTGCAGCTTCAATGTTTTCAACAAACGACATCCTTTAGCAATAGATATTACTCCCTCATTTTTAATATGATCTGATTCCAGTGACAGAAATTCCAGGTTAGGGCAGTGGGACCCAACAGCATGTAAGGATGCATCACTCATCCAAGCACAAGTTTCAAGACCAAGAGAGACCAGTGATTGCCCACGGTTCTTTATTAGTCCAATCAAACCTTCATCTGTTGTGCCTTCAACAAAGCGCAAATTCAATTTACTAAGTAGATTGCAGCCCTCGCCAATAGCAATAAGTCCTGGATCTCCAATATAGCAAGCCTGCCGATAAGCACAATTTCATTTTCTTTTCCAAAAACAAATATTGAATCTGTTCGAGTGCTCAAGAAACAAAGTATGACTAATCACAAAATTGTGGGTGTATGTGTACCTAGATAAAAGGACTTCTACATCAATTGCAAATTTGGAATACTATCATTAAAACAAAATCACAATGAACAATAACTTCAAATATTTAATTCATGGATACCATTATATTCCATATTAACATACTGAATTTATATCCTAATATTCTACATTGGACATTACCCATCTATACAGGCCTAATGTTCAAGTCTCCTAGATACAATTATACAAACAATAACAATTTTTGTCACCATGTAAACCTGTGGCATTCAAATGCAATTTTATTTTATTTTATTTTTGATATAGCTACATGAATGAAATAACACAAATGGAAAAGCTGTAGAACAAGTAACAAGACATTACCTGGAGATCCAAAGAAGTCAAATTCTTGCAGTTCTCTGCTATTCTCACCAAACCTGTGGAGGATATGGAAGAACACCATACCAGACTTAGTTTCTCAAGCCCTTTGCAACTTCTTGCAAGATGAGTTAAGCCAACATCAGTCAAACAAGAGCTCTCTGTCAGATTATCACTAGATGGCCTGTCCAATTGGATAGGGGACATGTGCCCTGCTGACCCTGCTGTGAGGAAAAACCTTCTACGCCGCCCAAATGGGCCAACTCTAGATGTCTGTATTCAAAAGTAGTATTTTTAATGCAGCTTGAGAACAGCCAACATGTAAATTGACTTCAGTTCAAGGTCAGTGTCTCTCAAAAAACTTAATTATACGTAATATATAAGTATAATATAACAGAAGAACATTACAAGAGAGTATCTCTTCATATTTTGTGGCATAGCTAACCAACAACAAATGGCACTGATCCCTTTAAACTGATAGAAGTGTATAATCCATACATGTTAGAAAATTCCCTGCAAAAGTGTCTAAGTTATGCAAATTCATGTCGTTCTCAAAAAAAAATGCATGTCGCATAAACCTATCGACAATCAAGTATTGCAAATCAGTAATTCCCCTGAAATTTTATCACAGTTACAAATCAAGCTGGAGAAATGCATATGTATGCAGTAAGCGACAATCTATGAATGCAACAAATAGTCGATAACTTCCCCAATTCCTCTAGAAAAACATGACAGGTAACTTTCTCCCAAATATGATCTGAGATTGCCACAAAATAATCGAGATCCTAACAGTTCCCGTCCCAAAATTCACCGCAAGGCGCAACATTTCCCATAATTCTCGTACGCAGGCGACAAAAGGTACAAGCTTTAGGATCAGATCAAAAAATGCTCACCGGGCGGCGCGATCTAGGGGTGTAAGTAGAGGGGCCAGCACCGGTGGCCCCGACAGTGAGGCGCTCGTCGACGGAGACATCGACGAGCGCGGGGAATCGCTCCGCAACAGCGCGGAGCACCTCATCAACGCGAGCGCCGGAGGCCGCGAGCTTGGCGGAACGGCGGCTGGCGCGGTCGAGGCGGTGCCACCGGCGGCAAACGAGGGCGCAGGCGTCGAGGTCGCGCTTGGCGCCGCCGACGCGGCGGAGAACCTCGTCGAGGAGCTCGTCCGGGAGGGCCAGGTTGATCAGGTCGACCCCTCTCATCGCCGCCGCCGCCGCCGCCGGAGATAAGGATTGTGGGGAATGGAACGGCGAAGGGTGGAATATGAATTTTGATGAGCTCGAGGGTGTAGCTTAAAAGTGACACCGCCCGCCGCCCGCGGGTCATTGTGAGCACATCAGTGAGCAGTTGAGCATGCTCCCGTTGATTGCCAAATTGAAGAAAGTACTTGATTGCCGAGAAAGGGAAAAAAAACATGTTACTGTTGTTTAGCACATCCATATAATTATTTGATGAAGTCACACAAGAAAGTCTCAAACCAACTCATTTAAGTATGCTTGCTCCTAATTTGCCACGATTCATATTTTAAGTACATATCGTCACACCCTAATTTTATTTCCCCCTCCCCTCTCTTTTCTTCCTTCTACAACAGCAAAGCAATACTATATCAGTGCCGTAACAGCCTCTTTCCTCTCTAATATGTGGCATATCTCTCATCTTCCCTCTCCTCTCATATCTACTATGTCCCTCTTAGATAAAGGACAACGAGAGAACATCATTGTGCCGCTTGAAAACTCGTCGGCCCGCTCTTGGAGCTCTCTGCATAGGGGACATGATACTCTATTGGGGTATGTACAATGGCAGAGAAAAATTGTTGTCTTTAAAGCATTGACATGTCACATAGAGACAGTTATATAGACAGTGTATACACTGGGTTGTCTCTAAAGCTATCTGCACAATCATATTTAATAGTTGCATGGAGTTTAAAAATTATGATGATCAAGTGCACATGTTATATTTGTGGCCTAAATATTTCCCATTCATTGTTATAATATGATTTTGATATATGATATACTGAATTTATATGAAAATTATCGTGATGTATATACGAAAATGATATATTTGTTCATGATATATTGAAAGCCTTTTTTTTTCTTTCTTGTTATTGTTAGTTCAACTTGCGATGCTCCTAATGTGAATTCTACTTCTCAAATGAATCTTTTCTTGCCGTGTATACGAACGCATAGAGATGCTTTTGTCTTGGATTGCTGCCAGTCTCTTGCGTTGTCTTGGATTGCTGCGATGTTGCCTTGGTTCCTGCATTAGCGTCATCGCTTGAGCGAGCGACAACCTCTCTCTCTCTCTCTCTCAGATAAGAAAAAAATGTTGCGACCGCTTAACTGTAGCATTGTACATGATCTTAACAGTTTGTTTAACAACAATGGGACGGTAAAAGGAAAGGGAATACGGTGGAGTTCATTTGCCTGGGACCTTCATAGGTATAAACTAGCATGGTAAGCACGCCCGTGGCGCGTCGACTGATTGGTCTCAGCGATAAAGAATTAGCCTAAAGAAATAATTAACGTTTTATTTCGATCATGTTCTGAAATCAAAATTGTTATTTTTGGAAAAAAAAAATGTTCGATTCATATTTTAAGTACATATCGTCACACCCTAATTTTATCCCCCCCCCCCCTCTCTTTTCTTCCTTCTACAACAACAAAGCAATACTATTAGTGAACTGTGTCCTCAGCTTAGTCAGCTATATCAGTGCCGTAACCGCCTCTTTCCTCTCTAATATGTGCCATATCTCTTATCTTATCTCTCATCTCATATCTACTATGTCTCTCTTAGATAAAGGACGACAAGAGAACATCATTGTGCCGCTTGAAAACTCGTCGGCCCGCTCTTGGAGCTCTCTGCATAGGGGACATGATACTCTATTGGGGTATGTACAATGCTAGAGAAAAATTATTGTCTCTAAAATATTGACATGTCACATAGAGACAGTTATATAGACAGTGCATACAATGTGTTGTCTTTAAAACTGTCTGCACAATCATATTTAATAGTTGTATGGAGTTTAAAATTATGTTGATCAAATGCACATGTTATATTTGAGGCCTAAATATTTCCCATTCATTGTTATAATATGATTTTGATACATGATATACTAAATTTATATGAAAATTAACGTGATGTATATACGAAAATGATATATTTGTTCACGATATATTGAAAGCCTTTTTTTCTTTCTTGTTATTGTTGCCATGCCATGATCGATACTGCAAGTTCAACTTGCGATGCTCCTGGTGTGAATTCTACTTCTCAAATGAATTTTTTCTTGCCGTGTATACGAACGCATAGAGATCTTGGATTGCCGCCAGTCTCTTGCGTTGTCTTGGATTGCTGTGATGTTGCCTCGGTTCCTGCATTAGCGTCATCGCTTGAGCAAGCGACAACCTTTTTCTCTCTCTTCTCTCACTCATTCAGATAAGAGAAAAATGATGTGACCGCTTAACTGTAGCATTGTACATGCTCTTAACGGTCTGTTTAACAACAATGGGATGGTAAAAGGAAAGGGAATACGGTGGAGTTCACTTGCCTGGGACCTTCATTTTAGGTATATTTACTACCCCTTTCCCAATTCACTCCAAACTAATATGATGTTTGTTTCTCCTCTCTCCATTTCTTTTTTCCTCTCTTTAATTCTCTCGAACCAAACAAGCTGTAGGAGTAAGGAGTTAGATGGGGAAGATGTATAGTGAAATTTGTCTTAAAATATCACTCCAATATAAATTTTTTTTTGGCTTTGATGAAACACGTGTAAAAAGTATGAAACTTTTATGTTTTGTCATAAAACATGTGTAATTTTACTCTTACCAAACCTTTTTTTTTTTGCTAATATTACATAAAACTTTATTTAACAACTATGAAAACATTACTTTGATGATATTCCACCAAAACTTTGCCGCTATTTCATCGGTACTTGGCCCATGTTTTTATAAGTACTTTCTCAAGTTTTCATCTCTACCGCGCCATGTTTGATCGGATGTTTAAATTAGCCGAACATAATAAACTATCAATACTGCCGGATTAAAGCAGGATAATGCCGGATGGGTGATCAATAAGACAGTGCCGTCAGTCGGGAGACGATGGGATTTTGGTTTGACCATATAAATAGCATATTTTGCAGAACAGTGCGGCTGAGTTGCTGGTTTGCCTGAGTGGTTAAGGGGGAAGACTTAAGATCTTCTGCACTCAAGTGCGCGTGGGTTCGAACCCCACAGCCAGCAGGAAAATCATAATTGTTATTTATAAATTTTGTAAATAAAAGACATCTTTTGCACACAGAATATTTAATATATTTTAGCCCCTAAACTATTAGTTGATTTTTATTCAGATCCATATTCTTTAAAATTACAGTTTTGGGTCTCTAATCTTTTTAAATGGGTTCATCCCCATCCAAAACCTGTCATGTGACAGCTCTGGAGCTGACGTGCCGCTGACATGTCCGTACATAAAAGACATCTTTTGCACACAGAATATTTAATCTATTTTAAAACCCTAAACTATTAGTTGTTTCTCATTCAGATCCATATTCTTTAAAATTATAGTTTTTGGTCCCTAATCTTTTTAAGTGGGTTCATCCCCATCCAAAACCTGTCATGTGACAGCTATGGAGATGACGTGCCGCTGACATGTCCGTACATGTTACATAAATCTTTATCTTTACCTACCTAATAATAAAGAGAATAGGATTTCCATCTTTCTGTTTCTTCGTCCGTCACTTTGCCAGAATTACCGACCAATGCCACCGCTCGAATCTGAGTCGTCCATCTCTCTGTCAACGCTCCGCGCCCCTCCTCACCCCTCGCAGGCTCGCGGCCCCGGCTCCCCCTTGCCCGAAACCCTAGCCATGCTCGGCCGCCCCCGCCCCCGCCCCCGTCCCCGTCTCTCGGCTCTCTCTCTCGCTAAACCCTCTCCCTCCCCATCTCCACGCCGCCTCTCTCCCAGGCCGGCGCCCCCATCCATCTCACAGGCTGTTGCCCCCGATGCGGCCTCCCCCAGGCCGGCGGCTCGCCTCGGCGTCGCCCCCGCCCACCTCGCCGGCCGCTGCCCTTGACGCGGCCTCCCTCAAGCCGGCGGCTAGCCTCAGCGTCGCCCTCACCCACCTGAGCTCCGGTGGACGGCGGAGATGGAGGCGCAGCCTGCTAGCTCCATGATGCGCATTCTCCGGCGGGCTGGACAGTGAGACGGAGACCTATGCATCTCCAGCGAGCTCCCCAAGATTCGAAAGCTGAGTTTTTCGACGGTGACGACCTGACATCCAAGGCGGCGGCTGGGACTTCGCTCTGTGGCAGCCGGAGACGCGGCTCTGCCCAGATCTGAGCTATGGCGACCTCTCTGGCTTGGGGCCCGGCAACGCGGCGGCTTGACAAGCTTTTCCCGGAGACGGTGGTTCCTTTTGCGACCGGAGGCGGCAGGGCACGACCCGGGTCCAGGGCAAGCTCAATGACCGGCGATGGCATCATCTCTGGCCACGAATTTCAAGCCCCACACCTCGCCAACACCCTCGCTGCCGTCGCCGCTCCCGCATCACTGCTGGGCCATCGCCGCGCAGCCTCTGACCCCTCGCCGTCGCCGTCGCATACCAGCTGCATATAGGTACGCTCCATATCTCATCTCATACCTGCTGCAGACATCGAATCACAAAGTCAATCTTTTATTACAATCTGTTCATCCTATCCGTCCGGCTGAAATTGCTCAGCTGCTTACATGCTTCCATCCCAAACTAATGTGTATAAACATTTTCCTTTCAATACAGGATTTAATCCTATTGCCTCTGTCATCTGTGCGTGGTTTCTTTCTTCCCAGCTGTTTCATTACAACAAAATCAGCTCAATGATAGAACCGAATAGCAGCAAAAGCAGTTTGATGTCCCTGCCTTTATATGTAACAGGATGAACTGAGATCAAAATCGTTACACTTAGTCAGGAAAATTGTAGTTCAATTGTAAATGTGAGAGGCTATCCATCATGTTAATTGTTATCGCCAAGGGTTTTCTTTTATTAGCTTTTGAAGCTCTTCTGATTTTTGGTAGGATCATTGCTGCCAAAATTCTATACTCGATCTACAATCATAGCCTCCTGTGAGGATGCGGTATCCTTGCTCAATGGTATCCTGTCAGGACATAATTCTGTTCTCAACAGGGTTAGTGCGAGCATCAGAAAAATAGTGGACTAGCTTAGGTGGTTCAACAAGTTTGCTTATCAAAATTCTCAGGATAGTTAATTCCATTGTCTATAATTTTGAGGCTTTCTTCTTTAACAACAAAAAAAGTTCTGATGTTAGTTCTGCCAGGCTGTTGAACTCTTTTTTCACAGAGCACGTTGAAAAAAAATACAGTAATAAGGACATAATTCTATTCTCGACAGGGGATTGTTGAGTACACATAGACTTCATACACTTATTATTAATTCCACTGCATTTACTCAGGCTCCTGATGAAAAACTCTCAGATGTATCAATTTAGATAGTTCTGCCAATGAACAAAGACTTGAACAGGTAGGATGCCTTTAAGCTATGGTTTTGCACACGTGCTCAGATATAAACCAAGTAGGGTCTTTTCCATGATTTTTTGTGTTTTTTCGTTTGTTGCTAATAGTATTGTACTTCTGTTTAATCAGTTTACCAGTTCCAAATACAACAGAAGTTACACTGCGAAAGATACAAGGAGACATTGCTGCAGTTCAAAAGTTTAGTGGACGACCAAAAGAGGATATTGTGTTCCAGAAAGAGGAGCTATGCTCCCAGCTACTCAGAGATGGACTGAAGCCTCAAGAATGTTGTTTGCTTGCACGCTACAATGACCCTAGGGCACAGAGCTTTGTAATGGTATGTTTCCTTCTATTCTATCCCCGTTTAGTTCAAGCTGAGCAGTGAAATTTTGAAGCAGTTGATGTTTTAATGATCCTATGACAATTGACAACTATATGGCTTATTCTTCTTGGTTTAGGAAATCAAATGTTGCAACTTGCACACTTTCACCCTCTTTGTACTTTGCTAATCTTTCAAAAACCCACTACAAATTTTGAATTATACTTCCAACCATTACCAAAACTCTGCTTCTTCTTGATCTGAAAGAGGAACGAGGTGCTTATATGGTTAAACGACTTATCACTCGAGTTGTTGCCTTCACTATATATTGTAAAGCATATTTCTGCAACGATGCAACTTCAGAAGTTGTATGTTGGAGCTTTCAAAGAATTGTAGAAAGGTAAACTTGTTCTTGGCATGCTATTTGTGTTTTCTCTTTTTTTTAGCAAAGCATTTTAGCTCTGTGAACCTGCTTATTCTTTACATGCACACCTCATGGTGATGAACACGAGCATGCAATGGACTGCATTCTACTATTTTGTTGAGAGGAAATTTCTTTGTATGACAGCCTATCACTAATGTAACAAGGAGTGCCAAGCACGGACAACAGAACCTCTGCTGTTTCATTTTCCTCAGTTCAGCTGTAGAGTTTTGTCAACTAGAGTGCTCTAGATTTTTTTTTAAAGAAACAAAGGTGCAATGAGGATTTTATTTTCCCGTTGCAACGCACGGGCTTATTTGCTAGTTACTTAAAAAATTTAGAAAAATTGCTTAAAAATTTCAGAAATCATAAAAATACGAAAAATCATAAAACAATAGGAAAATTCATTAAAAAATAGGAAAAAAAATTGCTTGAGGGCTCCCATACTCCACGATGTCAGAGGTCTTGAGCTTACAACTATAGAGGGATTAAAGGCGATCACACTGACTTTATGTTTATTTTAATAATTTTATGATTTTTCATATGTTTAATCTTTTTTAATGATTTTCCATGATTTTGTATTGATTTCCCCATTTTCTTTACTTATTTTCCTTTTTTATTTTTTTTGATATTTTCTATATGTTTTAATGATTTACATGTATTTTTTTTTCGTTTTTATGATTTTTAATATAATTTCCCCCACATTTTATTTTTTCCATTTTTTAATGATTTTTTAAATGATTTTCCCATATTTTTATGTTTTTAATGATTTTCCTTTTTTAAAAGTAATTTATGTGACATGTCAGTGCCACGTGAGCTCTAGAACTGTCACATGGCAAGTTTGGACCGGGGCGGACCCAAAAAGATTAGGGACCCAAAACTGCAGTTCAAATCTCTGTATTATTTTACTCTTGTTATTTATTTTTTAAAAAATAGTATATGACTAACACCTTGCTAGCATCTTTTGCACATAGAATATTTAATCATTTCTGTGCTAAAATAGTGTGGTTTTTTTTAAAAAAATCCTTTTTCCATGATTGCAGGGTCAAAAATTGCTTGACTTTTGTATTCATCTAAGAAGAAATTTAAAGCCTAGTGGACAAACCATTTAGGTGCCATGAGTTGAACACCAAGCTCTAATTTTTTTGTATGAAGTTCCCGGCAGTGCAAGAATTTTCCTATTTTCCTGCAAAGGAGTTTGGAGCTTAAATTTTATGGGGCGTTGCACGACTCATCCATCTTCCTTGAGAATTTTTATTATTATTATTGGAGTAAAAAAATGCAGCAACGACCCCTTGATCGGAGGATAGATTTTTGCTAGTACCTGTTTTTATTTTTCTGAAAGTTGTTTTAGACATTTTGGCTTGATTAGCTCTTGCTAAAGTCATTTAGTTTCATCTCGTTTGAACTCTTAACAATCAGGACAATGATTTAAAAATCCTGTATGAATTTTGTTTGTGCCATTTAAAGTATATAAAGGTGTTGAGGGCTTCGAGTTTTTAAGAGTTGGTGGATTTGAGGAGCATTGATTCAAAAAAATTTGTCAAAGACTTTTATTTACTCCCTCTGGTGGCCGCAGCTGGTTCCACTGTGTTTATTTAGCTGACCTCGCTTGCCTCATCTTTTTTTGAAGGAACCTAGCTGCCGCCTCACCTGTTTGTGACGCAAGTCAATTCATCCTAAACAATATCATTCCGTGGGAGAAAAAAAAAGCGTTCGTGCATAAAAAGCTGGAACGCTTTCGTGCATATCATTGTAACAAAAAAAAGAAAGAAAGAAAGTGCGGAGTATGCCCCATGGCGAAGGAGTTGATGAAGAAGATGAGGAACGGGGTACTGCAAGCCATGCGAAATTTCAGGCTAGACTGACAGCAACAGAGGGTGATAACGAAAATTAAAAAGGAGTGAATTTTTAGACGTACAGGAGTACAACGAGCAGATGAGAAATTATAGACTAGACGGGAAATAAGGCATCGAGGGACGAAGAGGAACTCGATCAGTATTGATGGGCTCTTTTCAGTGATGCCGATCTGACAAATCCACGCTGCAGTAGTTCTTGCAAGTGGAACACCTGGGACCCCCAGCAAATGCCTTCTGATGACAAGAAGATTGGAGTCACCTTTCTTTGATGGAATTTAGCCTTTGTAAATTATGCATAAACTCAATTATATATCTTCAATCATGATTTCTTCCCCCCATCTTGACTTGGGCAGCAAGCGATTTGCCTACAATAACAGTAAGTTCAAAAGCTCTGCACATTGCTCGAAAGATGAAACAAGTGCGTATTTAGCAATTGAGAGTGTCAAAAAAAAAAACCTTGGTGGAGAACACCACCAATCAACAAAATTGACTGCATTTTATTTAGAAAACAACAATGTTATTCAATATTTTGCAGAAGAACGAGGTAGTATTTTAAAACTGCACTCAAAATAGCTTAAACCAAGAATTGTCATGAAAATATTTTCAACCACAACTCCCAAATGAAATTTGCATTCAAGAGTCAATATACCTGATTTTCCTACTGGTAGGTTGGGACAATCCTCGACATTTATTTCGATAATATGGTGTCTTTGCAAGCCATTAGGAATAGAATGCAACACAGGACATCCTGACAAACGTATAACTTGCAGAGAAGGCAGGTTCTCCAACCAATCCGGTAAAGCCTCCAATTTGCTGCAGTTGTCAATTGTCAAGCTTCTGATGGAGTAAAGATGTTGCAAACCCTGTGGGAGGCTTGTTATCTCATCACACCCACATATGTCAAGCTTTTCAAGCCTACCAAGACCCTGCAGGCCCTCACAGTCTGAAGAAGCAAGCAGCTCTTCAACAAAACAAATTGATAGATGTTCTAGGCTGTTTGCCACACCTCTAAGGCCTCCTTTTGAACCATACAACATCTTGTTGTCCATCCACAATATTAACTTCTGAAACGATGGTAGGTCCATATGCAATGCTCTCCATTTTGGGCATTGAATGATTACCAGTTCTGCGAGATGTGGAAATGTATCCACCCTGTGTGCCTGTTCCCAGATTTCAAGGTTAGGCATATAAGAGAAAGTTAGTTTCTCTAATGAGGGAAATGTGCCATTATAGCCACAAAAATTATCGCTGATG
The DNA here is from genome assembly GCA_005191435.1 of Raddia distichophylla. NCBI lineage: Eukaryota > Viridiplantae > Streptophyta > Magnoliopsida > Poales > Poaceae > Raddia > Raddia distichophylla. Next base: position 1,110,934 of record SPJY01035151.1, on the reverse strand, counting down.
GTGAAGATGGTTTCAACACCACTTATCTCAGCAATCTTCAGGCATGGCAGTATTCCAAGTGGAGGCAATACTTCTTCACATGACCTGAGATTAACTAGCCTGATCTCTACGAGGGACCAGAGGTATGGTTCAGTGCTTGTCATCCAAGACGGAAGCTTCTTTCCTTCATACGAAATAACCTCCAGTGCTTTCAAACGTCGGTGAGGCTGAAGGGATTCTAGCACTGCATAAGCTTGTGTGCCATCACTCCCATCATCCACATTCCACCGCATTGACAATGACTCAAGGTTTGTTATGTGTTGTAACCTTGCATATCTTACATCTAAAAGGTCTGAGACCTTTTCAAGGCTTTGAAGACCCAGCTTTTGGAGGTTTGCCAACGGTTGCAACTCTGACATTGTGCTTCCATCAGTGTAGGAAACAATATACCCCAATAATGCTTGAAGGTTTCTCAGTTGGCCTATTCCGCGAGGTAGCTCAGTGAGCAATGAACAATCCAGAACATTTAGATACTCAAGGCTCTTCATTTTTCTCATGTTTCGAGGAAGTTTAGCAAGATTGCAACAACCTTCAAGGTCTAACTTCTGTAACTTGGCAAGCTTGATTATGTTCCCATGCAGTTTTTTAAGCCTGCAACAGTGGGAGAGTATGAGGGTTTGAAGAGACAACAGCCTGGAGATTGACCAGGGGACGGTTTCAATATCTGTCTGTGACATGTTGAGATATTTCATTATGGAGGGCTCCACAAATTTAGTAGGGAGCATTCTGATCCTAGTAGCTTTGAAACTCAGGACATGTAGACGTTTAAATGATTGGAAGAACACTGGTGGGATCTCTTTGATCTCACAATGAGGCTGGGCCGATAAGCACGCCATTCCTTCTTGAAGTATTAACAATGCACTTAAGTCTTTTAATTTAAACAAGCTACTAGGAAATGATGCAGTCAAAGGATAAACATTTAGTGACAAGCGTCGAATAGAACGCTGAGATTTCGCTTTGGGAGTAATCTGGGTGATGGCCTGGTCAGCTCTGATAACCGAGCTGATTTCCCTTTCCATGTCCTGCACAAAGATGTGCAATACCTTATGCATCTTGTATATAGACTTACCCCCACATTCAGATTCTTGCGCTGGATAAAAACACTCATCAAAAAGCTGCTGAAGAAATCCTCTTCGTTGGGCTATGGTTACTATGGGTGGTATGTAGCCTTCAGCGGCCAAAAGATCAGCTAATTCTTCGGCATCGAAGTCATAATCCAAAGGGAACATGGAGCAATACAAAAGGCAACCCCGTAAGTCCAATGGGAGGTGCTGGTAGCTGACAGAGGCACTCTCCGAAACTACATTTCCATGAGGAAGCTTACGAACCTGCCGTAGCAATCGTTGCCAGAACTTTTCCTGGGGAAGCCTATCGATGCAAGCCAGCAGCTCTCGCCAGAACATGTCAGGATGAATCTTATCTAGGTCTTCCAGAAATGTGACCCAAAACTCCATGACCGGCCTCTGGTAGAATAATCTGCAGGCATAGTCCAACAGGAATGGCACGCCGCCACATTTGCGGGCTACCTTCATGCCAGCTTCTTCAAGAAGATCAGCAGGCCAATCACCAGAGTATGAAGCTGCCCATTTGTTAGCCATGAACGAGAAGGAGGATTCCTGATCTAGTTGCTGCAGGTAGAAGGGCTTAGTTAGGGCAATGGTGGCGATCTTGGACGCAATGTCAGGGGTCCGGGTGGTGAGGACTACTCTTCCATGTAAAGGTAAAGTCCGAATTAGGTCGCACAATTCCACCCACCTCCCTTCAAGATCACTCCACACGTCATCCAGAACCACCAAATAATCACCCGCGCTTAGCATGTCGTGAATATGGACCTTCATGGCCTCTAGAGAACACCCAATGTCAGCACGCTTCCTTGGGGAGATCATCATCATCAAGATGCTCTCAAGGCGGAAACGTCGTGTAACTGGTATCCAAAGCCGCACATTAAACTTGTGCTTGATCCTGTCATCATCAAGAAGGGCCTTGGCGGCCGACGCAAATTCGTTGAGTCAACGCACTGCTACTTGGGCAACACAAAAAATTCGGTTAAGAACTGAGAACCAGATTGACCAAACCGAATTGTGTCAGTTAGTTCGGTTCAGTTTTCACAAATTAAACTCCCTGTTTCCATTTTCCGAAAACAACCGAACCAAAGAAACCATATTAACTAACCGAACCGAATGCCCATCCTTACCTTGGCTAGACGAGTCTTTCCGATGCCAGGACCCCCTACTATGGGCATCACCAGCAGCCCATCCTCGCTGTTCCCACCAGTCAGCAACATGGTCACCATCTTCTCCACCAGCTCCGACCTCCCCACCATCCGCTCCCGCAGCGCATCCTTGTCAGGAGCATGGGCACCCACAGACCTGTATGCGTCGTTGACAAATATTACTCGCCTTCCATAGTCAGATAAATCGGTCAATACATGCAATTCCATATGGACAGACTATGGCCATACCTGAAAAACTGAGGACCTTGGTTTACCAAGGACGCTAGTGATCTGAACTTCCGCAAGAACTGCCTCAGCTCGCGGAGGATGGCGGAGCGTGAGGCGATGAATCTGCAGAAGAAGGCAGGCACCTGATGCCACTCCTCTGCTCTCATCTGCTGCCGCGACACTCGTTTCAGCAGCTCGTGGAGGGGCGCCGCCAGTGACCGGACGCAGAACACGAGCTTCAGACTGGTCCCCGTGGGGGCGGCGGCGTTCCTGTGGACGGTGGAGACGGCGGCGCGCAGCTCCGCGAGCAAGGTGCCGGCGCGCAGCCGCCGGAACTGCTCCTCCATGCGCGCCGACAGCAGCATGCCCAAAGCTCTTCGCAGATCAGCCAATGCTATGGATTTCTCCCTCTCCATGTCTCCCTCACACTGTCACAACCGCACAGACTAGTGGAAAGTGGGAGCCGATTTGCGGACGGGAGTGAAATGCCTTTGGCGGAGGATGGAGATACGTCCCTGTCGAGTATGGAAATTTCCAAGACTCTTCTTACAAACGTCGGCGTCAAAAAATAATGTTGCTGGTCCAGATGGTATCTCCATTGAGTTTTATCTGCCTTGTTGGCATATTATCAAAGAAGATTTGTTAGGTTTTTTCCTAGATTTTTTTTTGAAGAGGTTTTGAGATTGGATAGGATTAACTATGGACAAATAATTTTACTCTCCAAGAAGAGTAATGCTGTAATGGTTCAGCATTTTAGACCTATCTGTTTGCTTAATTGTTGTTACAAGATTTTCACTAAGGTTCTGACCAATATGGTAGAATTGGTGCTTAATAGAATCATTTCAAAAAATCAAAATGCTTTCCTGAAGGGTAGACACATTGTAGAAGGAGTCATGTCTCTGCATGAGGTCATGCATTCAGTTAAGACTAGTAAAAATTGTGGGATTTTTCTAAAATTGAATTTTGAGAAAGCTTATGACAAAGTTAGGTGGGATTTTTTTATTTTTGCTGTTGAAATTTAGAGGTTTTGATGAGAAAATGATTAATTGGATCAAGCAGGTGGTAACAAGTGGTACATTAAATGTGAATATAAATGGTAAGACTGGTCCTTATTTTCAAAGTAAGCAGGGGGTTAGACAGGGGGCCCTCTTTTTCCTTTGCTTTTTAATATAGTAGCTGATTGTATTTCTAAAATGATGAGGGTGGCTCAAAGAAATGGGATGATAAAGGGCTTGATGCCTCATTTGTATGAAGAAGGATTAGCTATTCTACAATATGCAAATGATACGATTGTTTTCTTGAAAAAAGATGTGATTTCTGCACTAAATTTCAAATTTATTCTGTTTCTGTATGAAAATTTATCAGGGATGAGGATTAATTTTTATAAAAGTGAATTATATGTGATTAATGGGGATAGTGGGACTGAAATAAATTTTGCTGAGATTTTTAATTGCAATGTGAGAACTCTTCCTATGCAGTACTTGGGGGTGCAAGTGGGAAGTGGCGGTCTAAAAATTAGGCATTGGGATGGAATGGTTGAAAAAGTTAAGAAAAGACTTGATGGTTGGAAAGGTAGATCACTTTCATATGGTGGTAGATTGGTTTTAATAAATTCTTGTCTGACTAATATTCCTATATATAGCATGTCAATGTTTCTTCTGCCCAAAACAACTATTAAACAAATTGATCAGATTAGGAGAGGTTTTTTCTGGAATGGTAATAGTAACAAGAAGAGATATCATCTGATTAAATGGGCCAGAATAATTAGGTCTAGGAAAAAGGGTGGCCTGGGGGTCATGAATCTAAGAGAGCTGAACATTAGCCTTTTGTGTAAGTGGTGGTGGAGATTAGATAGTGGAAGTTGGTTAGAGCCAAGTACATGAGGGGTGTGACTATAAATCAAGTCAGGGAGAAAGCCTCGGATTCACCTTGTTGGAAGGGTTTACTGAAGTGTAAAGACACTTATATCAATCATAGAGGTTATGTGTTAGGTGATGGAGAATCAGTGGATTTCTGGAATGATTGCTGGTTAGGAAAGAGCCCCTTGAAAGATAAAGTTACATTGATTTATGAAGTTTGTACTAAGCAGAACATTTCAGCGACTGATTATCATAGATTAGATTAGAGGTTGCCTTTCAGACGTTGGTTGAATGAAACAGATCAGGAGGTGTGGGGTGAAATTTTAAATAAGATGTCAGAGATTAATGTGGGTAGAGGCCCTGATAAACCTTTTTGGGTTTTAGAGAAGAATAAAATTTTTAGGTCAAATCTTTTTACAAAAATTCTGAAAGAGGGCATAACTGCAGGGATTTGTTCCCTATTTGGAAAACTAAATTACCCCTGAAAATTAAAATTTTCATGTGGCTGGTGCATCAGAATTCTATTTTAACTAAAGAAAACTTGAGGAGAAGGAATTGGATGGGGGATTCGAGATGTTGTTTTTGTGATAACATTGAGACAAGTCATCATCTATTTTTCTCTTGCCCCATTGCCAGATCCATGTGGGGGGTTGTCATATCATGTTGTGGAGTGACTTCTAGACCAAGTGATTTGAAGCATTTTTATAGGTGTTTGAATAAGATCTGGCCCGAGGGCAAAAAATTCCATATTGTTTGTTTGGTAGCAGTTTGCTGGGCTATCTGGTTAAGTAGAAATAAAGCTGTATTTGAATCAACTCTGATTGTCTCCTTTAAACATTTTACACGTGTGCTGTGCTCTTTTGGATTACTGGGCTGGGGCCTATTCTGATGAAGATAAAGATGTGCTGAAAAGTTATTGCATAATGTTAAAAAAATTTGTTGTAGGACCCTAAATTTTGTTGATCACTTAGAATTTTGTAGGACCAGACAAAAAGACGGAGGTGGTACAACTCTGATGATCACTTAGAATTTGCCGGGGGGGAGCATCCTGACAAGTGCTGAAGAATGTCAGGATGATTCAGAAAGCATGCAGGATTGAAATGACACAGGAAAAGAAGCAGGAGATCTGTTGATGAAAGCTTGGTTGTGGTGCATCGGTGGTTGGGCGGTTGATCTGTTTGCCTATGGTGTGCCGTTTGTTTTTGGTTGTCTGTAGCTTAATTCTCAGTGGAGGTTGCTGTTCCTTTGTTATTCCTGTTAGTGAAAGTAATCGTGGTGAAGTGTCGAATTCCCTTGGGGAAAAGTCTTCTAGTTTAACAGTTAAACTGATGCGTGGTTTTTTGGTTGAATACTGTATGTTTCCGTTGTCTTTGATAATGGAAATGGGGTGTCCCCCTTCTTGAAAAAACGTCGGCGTCAACGTCGCCGCAGTTTTGTACCTTTGACTGGTTTCAAAATTGGAAAAAGTATAGATTACCCCCCTGAACTATTGCAAAAGTATAGAATACCCCCTGAACTCTAAAACGGATAAAATACACCTTCCAACTATTAATACCGGATAGAAAAGGACCCTAAACTCTTATGAGGTATAGATTACCCCCTGGAACAAGTAAAGGTGGTATTTCAACCAAAAAAATTCAGGAAAAATCTAAAAAAGCCAGAAAAAATCTTAAAATATTCAAAAGACCATAAAAATCTTAAATAATAAATTTAAAAATAATCATAATATATATTACCTTTTCCTTTTTATTATGAAAAACCAGAAAAATCTTTCTTCCTTAAAAAATCATAATTTTTTTATTTTCCAAGTTTTTATTTTTTTTTGAATTTTTATGTTTTTACAAGTTTTTTGAACTTTTAAGTTTTATTTCTGATTTTTTATGATTTTTCAATTATTTTCTGGATTTTTAAGATTATTTTGAATATTTTAAGATTTTTTTGGTTTTTTTAGATTTTTTTCTAGATTTTCTTTAGTTGAAATACCACCTTTACTTGCTCCAGGGGTAATCTATACCTCATAAAAGTTTAGGGTTCTGTTTTAACCTTTTTAATAGTTGGAGGGTGTATTTTATCCGTTTTAAAGTTTAGGGGGTATTTTATCCCTCCTTGGCATGTACTCGTACACTGCACCTCTTCGCTGCCAAACAAGAACACACTCAGTTTTATTTTATTTTTTGGCAGAGTAGTTGAAAAATGTGTACTTTCGTGCTGAAGAATTTGCCACACTTTACACTGCACCAAGGTATCATAACAGTCACAGTTATTGAGCTAGTAGAGCACAAGTTTTGAGTTTTGAAGATCATCAAGTTCCCTGGTGGCACTCACAGTATAAACATCTTTGTTAAAAAAACAATATAAACATCAAATAGCTGACAGTTAACACAATGAACACTTCAACCTGACGGTGGCAATATGGCATCAGGTTCATTACTCTCTTTTCCTTTGCCAAGTTTTGTGAATTTAAATTATAAGTTGAAATCTTACTACTACTATGAATATTTTACATGCTTCAGAAGCTAAATGGTTAGGTATCCAAAGTCCCCTTGCATCGCTCTCAGTTGAGGTGGTTAGTATTTTCCCTAGTATCAATGGCAGTTAATGGCGAGGTACATTTTTTCTCTTCATATCTTCCACTGATTTTTCCTGCATCAGTGTCAAAGGATGAAATTTGGGCATTCATGGATTTCAGTATTTTCAGGTTTCAGTTTCCTGAATGAACATTGGAGCCTATCACGATCATACCAAAGATCATTAAGAAATCTCAGCCGCAGCACCTCTGCCTCCCAGTCTTCTTCATCCCCAAGTGTTGAAAGCTTCCCTCCCCTGATGTACAGCTTCCTAACGCCCTTCGGCCGAACCCACTGTGCAAAATCTGTCAGTGGGAAGCAATGGAGGTCTAGCTTTTTGAGATTTGGAGGAAGGGCAAACTTCATTGTTGCAACAGAACTAACCCTCGTTGATACTTTGTTTCTATCATTCTCAGAGGTCAGCACACCCCATCTGATATTCAACGATTCAAGGGCCTTGAGTTCACCCAATTTCAGGAACTCATCACTTGTTGGCACGGCCATTCTACCAATGACAATCCCGAGCTTCCTGAGCTTCTTCAACTTTGTGAGCTCATTCAAATGGCAGGGATCTTTGCTGCTTGAGTTTGCAACCACGAATCCCTTGAGGACCTCGAGCCGTGTGAGCTGGCCTAGCCCTCTGGGCATTCCAACAAGCAGGTGGCATTCGGACAAGTCTAGGTACTCCAGGCGATCGAGCCTGGTGATCCCTTGCCCCAATTTTTCCAAATTATGGCATGCCCGCAGATCCAACACCCTGAGCTCACGCAGCTTGCCGATTGAATCGGGCAGTAACTCCATCCTCGAGATCCCCCGGAAGCTGATGTACCTCACGTTCTTGCAGCTCTCCATGTCGGCGAAGCGCTCAATGCCACTGACCTCAATGTGGCTGTCCATGGGGTTGGCAATCTGTTGGTGAGGGCCAAACTCCCGCCACTGCCCGAGCTGCAGCACGCGCAGCTCCTTCTTCCCGGCGAACCAGCCCTCGTCGAGCTCGACGTACTTCTGATCGATGTTGTATATCGCCCTCGCCTCCGCGCCGAACCTTGGCCGCATCTTCCCGCCGCGCAGGCACGCCCGGCGCGCCAGGGTGAAGTCGTTGCCGGAGTCGTCGAGGTGGAGGAATGAAGTGCTCCTGGCCACGCCGATGAGCAGGTCCCGCATCCATGGCCGCACCGTGCACCGGTGGACAGTGCCGCAGAGCGCGCTCGGGGCGGGGATGAGGAAACCCTTATCAGCGAGCTCCTGGAAGCGCGCCTTGCCCGTGGCGGCGGAGCGGACGAACCCCTCGCCGACCCACCAGTGGACGAGGAGGCGCTTCTTGATGGCGGCGCCCTCGGGGAAGGCGGCGAGGCAGAGCACGGAGCCCCGCAGCTGCGCCTCGAAGCCGCCGACGGCGAGCCTGAGGTGGCGCATCTGCGGGCCACGCTGGATCTCCTCCATCGTCTTGGTCCTCACCACGCCCGTGGCCGGCGGGGGCGCCAGCGACGTCGACAGCAAATCATCCTGGCGTTCGCCGCCGCCGCCGTCACACGGGAGGTTGTAGGCTTCGCCTATTTCGGCCTTGATTGCCTCGATCTCGGCGTCGACTGCGCGGAGCTTGAAGTGGAGGTGCTCCAGCCGCGGCGCCGCCTCCTGGAGTGCGTCGTCGACGTGCTCCTCCACGTGGTCGAAGCCGGAGCGAATGCGGCGGTCGGAGTCGTCGATGCGGCGGAAGACGCGCTCCAGCTGCACCATCTCCCGCCGGACCTTGTCGAGCAGCGCGCGGCATCGGGACCGGGTTTCTCCTGTAACCTCGGCATCGGCGGCGGCGGCGGCGGCGGCGGGGTCCTCCTGTGTGTGAGGCGTTGGTGCGACCGCGTCAAGCAAGGTGCTGATAGCAGCGAGGCGGGCATGGAGGGGAACGAGGATGTCCTCCTCCACGCTGCCGCGGGAGGTGGCGTTTCTGCGAGCTACAGCGGACATGGCGTGCGACGACGGAGCGGCTGTCCGCACCAAGACCAGGGCCCTTCTTTTCAGCTTAAGGCCCGGTTCTTTTTCGCTTAACGGCTTAACGACTTGTCTACGTTTTGAAAACACATATGTTTTGAGTTTTTTGAATCCGTTTTTTCATTGTTTTGAATGTGGGTTCTAACGCTTTAAAAAGCAAATCAAACGAAATGTATCCGAATCTCGACACTATCTCGAAAAGCTTTTGAAATTCAGTCATTTCAGCCGTTCACCCGTTCAGATCAACTCAAAAGAACAGGGCCTAGAGTGTTTAGTTGCTCGCCCACGGCCTTACCTAACCGGCAAATTGACCTCATTTCGCACGTCTCGCCGCAAATGATGTTACGTCGGTCGCCTTTGACTCGTACGTCATCAGACACATGAATTTCTGATCGCATGAGCGGCCTGGCCTGATCCGTGTGGGCAACCAAACACGCATTTGGTTGCCTACAAGGCGGGCGAAGCCCGGCTATGTTGATTAGGGTGTGGAAATGAATCGGATATTATAGACCGATTTTACAGTGATGTGAATAGTTTTATGCATATCCGGTTATTTTTATACAGAAACTGATATGAATAATGAACTGATAATATCCAATGGATAACATCCGAAAAATTATGAATAGACTCACAACCAAGCAACACAACTCTACACTGGCTAACATTAGTCTAAACATATTTTATTAGTGAATTTTTAAGTATGCATTTTTAAATTATATGAGTAATATCCATTTCAAACTATATTCAATAATATCTATTTTTGATTATTCGTATTCATATTCGACACTATTCATGTCTGTATCCGACAACATCCATATACATATCCATGCCCGCACTATTCATATCCACATGTACAGCCGACAAAAAAATAGATCCATATCTGTATCTAGTACTATTTGGATCGTATTCAATCTGATCACACCCCTGACGTTGATGCTCCATGGAAACGCTCGCGGGGCCGTCCCTCTTGAGCCTTCCTGGTGCAGGGCAAACGAGGGCATGAGACAAGGAGCTCGATGGTGGCCGGATCGACGGTGGCGGTCGAATCCGAGTGAGGTAACGTCGGCGGCGGCTAGATCCACACCCAACAAAATCAACGCAATGTGACTGGATCCGTGTGCAGCGAGGGTCGGCAGCTGCCGAATCGACGCGCCGCAAGCTCGGCAATGACGGCTATAGGCGTGATGAGGTCGATGGTGGCCGGGTATGGGAGCCACGAGGACAACGGCGCCACGGGTATGTTTCATGTTATCCATGTCATATAGTTGGATTAGTATCTAAAAGTAATTTCATATGATATTAATTTTGTTATTATTGATGATATATTATGAAAAAAAAATGATGGTCAAAATTTTCTTTTGAAGACCGTGTAAAAAACTTATAGATCCTATATTTTACGACAAAGGGAGTACATAACATGTTTTTTTAAATATATTCGTTAATAGTTTGTGGGCCATCAGAGCATGTTTATTGCTAGCGCCAAATGCTAGCCTAGCCTTAAATTTCGGGTTGTGAATGGTGAAGTTTGAAGCTGAGCCAAGTTTTGGTGCTAGCAATAAACATGCCCTTCAAAACGGGGTAGACTACTTCGTGTCGGTTCTTCTATGACTAATGTCAAGGGTCAGCCCCATGTCCGCTAGGCCTTTGTCTAGGTCCCGGAAGAATTCTTTTCAAACCTTTGATGATCCATGGAAAAAAAGTTTCATCGAATTTCACAGATACATTGGAAATTTTTTAGCAATATTGAATTCAAATTTAAAGAGAACTGAATTGAACTTACCACGAAGAGGAAGCTGCGGATTTTTCTAATGTACTTCTCTAGCAGACCCTCCATAAATATTGTAGCAGATATAGATGGGTTGGTAAAGACAAGAGTGTAATAGCCCGTATGGGCCTGACCTAGCCAAAACCAACTTGGCCCAATTGGCTTTGTTTTATCTGAGGCACAGAGAGAGACCGAGGGGATCGATCCCCTCCTGTGTAACGCACGAAGCCGCCGTCGCTGTTCATTTCCATGGCTGTCGCCATCGTAGTTGATGACGAAGGAAGCCCCGCCACGAAGGGTCACCACCGTCATGCCGTCGCCGTCCCTGCCTGCGCGCCGCCATGCTGCACCGCCTTCCCCATCACCGCGCCGCCCATGTGGCCACGCCGTCGCCGTCGCCGTGCAGTGCTGCCACACACTGCACGCCACCGATGTTGCCCTGTGACCGCCGGCCAAGAGAGCAAGAGAGAAGGGAAGGGAGGGAAGAGAGAAGGAAGAAGGTAAGGGAAACCTAGGGTTTGCCTTTGTTTTTAATTTCTTCATCAATTTTGCTTTGGATACACGAATTAGATATGTTCCCATGGAATTCCTCCTAATCAAAGGTTAAATTTTGTAGATTAATGAGGTATAGTTGTAGGATGTGAAGTTTTAGTAGATCGGTTTTATATGCAGCAGGTTCAAATGAGGTTTTCATCTATTTAGGATCTGATTCAGGGTTTGGTCATATGAAAGAAATTGTGCGTCTATGTCTTAGCTTCGTTTCGAGTATAAGAAAGCGAAAATCGGTTGAGGGATGTAAGAGTTATGCTTGTTTTAATTCTGCTGTCTGGTATCTTAATAAATTGATTTCTGGATTTTAGTAGTAATAGAGGGGTGGATATTTGGGAATAAAGGAGAGATATTACGGTAGGCGCAATATGTTCACGTTGTTATCTTCTTTGTGGGAGCATTGTATTGAATTCTATCGTTTTACGTAGGTGGTGGTGCGAGTTCGGCGCCAATTGTTCATGCTAGTCCTCGCGGTTAAAGGCAAGTATATGTTAAACGGATATTTGCTGGATAACATATAGCTTAAGTGGTTTAATGTTCTATGCTTGATCTTGTGATACGTGTAAACGTTTAGTTTTTGTACCTGTGTGGTGTGAACCGATTACTATGTTATTAACATTGATCAATGATGAAGATTTATGGTAAGAGGATTACAAAAGAGCATTTTTGCATCATATTGCATATGAGCCAGGTCGGTGAGAAAGTCACTTTTGACTAGTCCGGTAAGGTCGGTGAGAAAGTCAAAAGTGACTAGTCTGGAGTGCTCTGAAGGCCTACTTGGTAGGCACTCCACAGGAGTGGAGTAATTGGTCCCCGCCTGAAAAGGACAGGCAAGGTGTGGCATCGACGGGTGTGCACCTAGCTATACCGGTATGAGCTCACAGTACAGACGCATGTGCATTGCATTGCATGGAATGGATGAGAAGCGATCTGTTTGGAGTATTTGGACTAACAGTTGTTTATGTTTATGAGAATGAAGGGTATGAATTTATGGTAGTGATTTCGTTGCTCTTGTATTTTGATTTTCCTAGTTTATACGTATACTTTACTGAGTATTGTTGAATACTCACTCTTATTGTTATTTGGTTTTTAGGTACAGGTGATGTCAATCATGCATGAGGATGGAAAAATAGAATCTGAATTTGAGCACTCACTACCTCTCACGTTAAATTAGTACATTGATTTCATATGAGTTTTACTTAAATAGTTGAGTCATATATATAATTGAGAGTTTCAGTTATTGTAAGTTTTAAATTGGCTACTAGTTGATATAAAGTTTTATTTGTTCTTTGCATACAAATTGCATGTCGTGGATGTCCTTATAAACAGAGGAGATGTGTCAAAATTTGTAATTTTTCTTAGAGTTAGTAATACTCCGAGCCCGGTTGGGTTGGAGTGTTACAAAGAGATCTTTTAAAATTGTAGAGTAAATTGTCAACAAATTTTAGGGGAATGGATAGAGGGGAGGTATAGATGCGCTGTTGGAGACGCTCTTAGAAAGAAATTATGAATTTGAGGGATATTTGGTAGCAATTCTAGTGAATAACTGCTACAAAATCGGTAAAAAAAAATAGAGAGAATTTAAAATTACAAAAAAAATTGGTTGTGTAACAAAAACTATGGTTCGTTGGAGAGGTTTACATTTGTTTTTTTAAAAAAAAAGAGAAAACTTTAAGTTCATGATCGATTTGAACACTCTCTCTCAATTTTTGTAGTAGTTTTATTTTTTTTTTGAGAAACACTTGATGACTTTTTAATTGATTTTGAATTTCACAAGGCGCTTTTGAAACTAGACTTGTTCTTCTTACTCTAATCAAGAAGAAGAGTCAATTTAATGGATTTTTAACGAAATTTCACGAATCTTTGAGGCCTCTGTGCGTCTTCATTGCTTGTGTTGAAAAACTTTCAATCTTTTACGTGCGTTTGATTTTGTGTGGACGGTACTATTGTGTACCAAAAGACCAATCGGGATTTTCTGCCGTAGCAGAGTCTAACAATTCAACACACACACATTTCGATTGAGCAATGCTAAAAAAAAAAAAAACTGCTGGTCGTAGCTTTCACATGCAAAAAAAATTCTCAAAATTGCCAAAATGAAACTGTAGCATCCACACGACTATGCTAGCACAGATGCGAGGTCTATGATGCCCTTTGACATTGTTGGATCAGTCCGAACCAAACATTGAAGTGAGAACAAAGTTGGTTTCAGTACTGGTATTGTTCAATTCAATATGCAACATTGAATTAAAATCAAAAGCATCATGTGTAACAAGCTGTTTAATCAAAATATGGTCTGCACATGTTTAAAATGAAGATGATGAATTAACTTTGTAGGGCAACTTCAAGGTAACGATGATGACACTATGACAGCATGTCAATCATTTATCTTTGATTTCAACTAAATCCATGGAGTCGTCAACTACCTGAAAATAAATTCTCTGATTTTTTTTTTTGAATCATCGGCCATTTCAATCTATATGGCATGACATAGAAAGATAAAAAAGTTTATAAAAAAAATGATAAGATCGACTTGCTTGTTTAATGGTTCGCGTGAAGTAGATCAATATCAACCAAACAAAGTTTGCATAAAAAGGTATTGAGCTGCATGCCCTAACCAAGTCACCCAAAAGCTTAAGCTGACGGGGAAAGGAGGGCAATTCACTTATACTTTAACACTCCCCCGCACGTGCAGGCTCCCCCAGGCCTCAAACGTGGAATAGAGTAGACGACTTATTTAATTGCGCCGGTCAGGACTCGAACTCGAGACCTCTGGCTCTGATACCATATTGAGCTGCATGCCCTAACCAATTCACCCAAAAGTTTAAGCTTATGGGGAAAGGAGGGCAATTCACTTATACTTTAACAAAAGGGACCAAGATGGCTAACTTGTTTAAGGTCTCCGAAGAAGTATATCTCTTCTCTTCTTTTTTTTTTTGAACCGGTGTCAGAGGCTTAAATCCAAATAAATCTTTACAAAGGTCGATGCTTACGCAAGCAACCAAGGAAATCAAGGGGGTTCATGGGTTGCTAATCTCCATAGGTTTAGACCATCTAACAGTCTCTCCCACACATGGATAGTGGAGCTAAACTTGTTTGAAAAGATGCGGGAATTTCGCTCTTTCCACAAGTTCCAAAGAGTGTAGATTAGAGTCCCATCCACCTCCTTTAGCCTAGAAGCCTGAGTGCGGCGCTTGAAGAAATCAAGCATCGCTGACAGGTTTTGAGGCAAGGTACCATCCAGAACCAACAGATGTTTCTGCAAAAGTTTCGTCCACACGTCTTGGGCAAAAACACATCCAAAGAACAAGTGATTGGAAGTTTCAGGCTCTACTCCACAGAAGCTGCAGAGATGAGAATTTGGCCAGCCTTTTGCCTTAAGTAGGTCGGCAGTTGGAACACGATCCCAAAGAGCTACCCAAGCAAAGAAACGACACTTGTTCTCCGCAAGAGCCTTCCATATTCTGCTGAAACTGTTGGTAGCAAACCTACCATGGAAGTGGACATTTTACAACGTCTGTGCCAAATAAAGACCGATATCATTCCATCGTCATCTAATCCCATCCTCTTGATCAGTGAGATTAATGGACCTTATGGCAGAGTATAGATTGAAACACTGGGAAAGCTGCTCGGTGGTAACAACCTTTCTTAGGATAGAAAGCCACCTATTTCCATTGATTTCAGAACTCGCGGATTTCCTCGAACGCTTATGCATTAACTTGAAGCACGCCGGAGCAAGCTCTTTAGGCGATTGTCCATGGAGCCATCTCTATGTCCAGAAGGGAAGTTTATTCCCATTCCCCAAGTCAACCTGAACGGATGCAAATCCTCATCAGTTTGGTTACAAGGGAGGCGATGCTTGCAAGTATATCTCTTCTCTGATTGTTGTGAATCTCCATTTTTCTGATTGTCGTTTTCCATCCAGATCGTCTACACAAGCAGCAACAATGTTGCAATGAGGAGGATAGCTAAGGCCGTGAGCCTTTTGTTTTCCACCAACACCATAAAAAAAATATTTCTATGCGTACACCCGAGTGGGCCGCCTTGTTCTTTTCAACATATCGTTGCGTTGGTGTAATATTGTAACATATTTGAGAGCCATTGAAAAAGTCTAAAGATTATAAAAAATAAAAATAAAAAATAGTTTTAGGACTACTAAAAATCATGAAAAAATCATTGTAAATAATCACAACATACATAGAAATAACAAAATTTTCAACGTAACCAGAGAAGAGCGTACGAGAGCAAGGCCTTGCATGAGCCTGCGAGCCCGTACGTGCAGCAAGCGGCAAAAGACATGTGCCGTTTAGACTCTGCTACGGCAGAGAATCCCGATTCCCAAAGGAAAAAGTCTACTTTACCTCCCTCTACTATTGGCTCGGTTTGGTTTTCCTCCCTCTACTCTAAAACCGGGTAATTTACCTCCCTCTACTTTTCATACCATACAAATTACCTCCCTCTACTTCTTATACTGGACAAATTACCTCCCTCAAGCCGGTTTTGAGTGATTTGGCGTCCTAATCAACTGGTTTTTGACTAATTAAATTTTGAAAAATGATAGAAAACTTAGAAAAATAAATAAAACATTTTAAGTATATAAAAATATGTAAAATCCAAAAGAGAAATAAAAATATGATATCTGTGTACAAACCTATATTCTATTTTTTAGTTTTCTTTAGTTTTCTAGAATTTATTTTCTCAACAAAAAAACGGAGTTTTGTTGATGTGACATCATAATCTTGAGGAAATAAATTATAGAAAATTATAGAAAACTCAGAGAAACAGAATAAAAGTATGAAAAATCCAAATATTTAATAAAGTGGTGCTTGCATATAAACATACATGCTAAAAATTATATACATGTTTGAGATTTTTTTTTATTAAAAATACCTCCAATCATAAATATGAATTTTGGCTTATAGGTTTGTACAAGAATATCAAAATTTTAATGCATGTTTGGATTTTACATTTTTTATAGGTTTAAAATATTTTATTTTTATTTTTTATGAGTTTTCTATAATTTTTTAGAATTTAATTAGTCAAAAACCCATTGATTAGGATGCCACATCACCCAAAACCGGAGTGGTTTAAGTGAGGGAGGTAATTTGCACGGTATGGAAAGTAGAGGGAGGTAATTTACCCGGTTTTAGAGTAGAGGGAGGAAAACCAAACCGAGGCAATAGTAGAGGGAGGTAAAGTAGAAAAGACAACCAGACCGGCCGGCCCTACTTGCTTTCCCTGTCCTCATCGGAATCTGATGCTTTCCTTTTTTGCCACAAGTGGGCACAAAATAAAAGGATGTGCTCTGTCTTTTTTTTAAGCACGTTTTTTTTAAAAAAATACTTTTTTAAAAAAAGCACTTTTTAAAAATACTTTTTAAAAAATACTTTTTTTAAAAAAAGATGTTTAAAAGTCAAAGACGTCAAACAAAAGAAACGGAGAGAGTAGCAGCCTAGGAAAGCTACTAGCTAGCTATGCCTGCACTACATGCACCCTAGCTATCTATAACATCCACATGTTATCTTCGTCAACGTTGTCAAAAATATTAAAAATTCTGAAACTTCAGCTTTAAATTTCAAAACATATGAAAAATTCAAATTAATTTTCAAAAGTGAAGATTCAAATTTGAATTGTAGAAAATTTTAAAGTTTCAAAATTAAAAAATTTGGATCTTCATATTTGAAGGTATAGAAATGCCAAAGCTTTAAAATTGAAAATGCGACACTTTGGTTAAAAAATTGGAGTTAGAAATTGAAATTTGAATGCATTGAAAATCCTGAAAGTCTAAATTTGAAATTTTGAATTACAAGTTTAAATTTTAATATCCCAAAACTTAAAATTTTGTAGTAATTTTTTTTTCAAAGAGAGATACAGGGAGGGATATGACGTGGATGCTATTTTACTTTTAAAACGGATATAAATCGTAGGTGCCGAAATTGTAAATTTAATGTTCAGTGAGACTTCGTTAAAAATATAGTTTTCTCTAATTTAAATTCTTAATAATTGTCATCTCCTTAAGTTTAAAAATGGGCTATAATTTTTCGTCCATTATTGACGAAGAACAAGATAGCAACCAACGCCAACACATGGCAAGCATCGAGCGTAGCACACCTTTCATCCTCCTTCTGCAGCAACACGCCGACACCCACTACCACAACCACTAAAACGCTTCGAAAATTACCTGCATTTTTTTCATTTGTCAAAAATTAGAATAGAGCGATCACTCTAACCCATAGAAGACTTCCTATACTTTCCCCCGAATTGTTGACCCCAATCCGCAGTCAAATTGACTACGCTACTAGGCCAATTCAAACCCATGGCAATTTGAACTAATCTCCTAACAGTCCTAGCCAAATGGCAATAAAAGAAAAGGTGATATATAGACTTATTTAATTTCCAAAAAGACTAGATATTTGTCGGTGTCTGGGAAACGCGCTCCTGAAGAGCAGCGGGACCACGGACCGGCAGACGAATTTGTAGTTGATGTGAGGCCCAACGACCACCCTTCTCAGCATCCCGGGGCGGCGGCTGAGCCTACGAGGGGCTCAGGCCACGCTGTCTTCCCGGACAAGGGCCTGGTGCGATTTGACGATCTGGATACAGATCCTTCGTACAACGAGGGATGAAAAACAGTATAAACCATGAAGACACAAATAATTTACCCTGATTCGAGCCTCCACTGCCGGGTAATAACTCTACTCCAGTCTTGTTGCTTATTGGTGGAAAACAGTACAAGGATGCCGAGACCGGGTTTGGAGGCACCGATCCCGAGCTTACAACGATGGTGACTAAGGACTAAGACTACTGCCGAGGAAGTTTCGGATACAAATGTGGCTTGTGCGCTTGGAGCTGTGGGTAAGATCTCGGATCCCTTCGAATGTCCAGGATTCCAGGAATCCTCCTTTTATAGACGCGGCGGGTTGTCCGAAGCTGATGCGGTGAGCCCCGCACCGGTCTTTGCTTTAGTGGCGATGTTCTTGTTCCGTTCTAGGGATCTGTCTTATCACGAGTCTGCAGGGAGAAGCTGGTGAGGTTAGTATTGGACACGTGTTTGTCTTAACAAGTCGATACAGGGGAGAAAACCTTTTTAGAGAGAAAACACTTTTCCTTTATCCTCAATATAGCATTGACTGGACTGGGCCAGCCTCAAGCCATCCGTTGGGGGCGTCGCGTAGCGTAACAACCGCTCGTTGCCTACCAAAGAAGGCAAATGACAAACTGGGCTGCCCGCGTGCCCTTCCTCGGGCTGCGGGTTCCCGGGGAGACACAGTTCGTTTCGGTCAAGGCCAGAGAAAGTGCAGTGGGACACGACAGTTGTCGCCAGCTGTCCACGAACATGCGGACTGTTCGCGGAGCCTCTTTCCGGGCTAAGGGTAGTGCGCCACGCCCCTGGCAGGGACTCAGGGCAACGCGGTTGACCCGGTTAAGCTCGAGGGAGACCCTTGCGGGCTAGACGCCTCCTTTAGTACGGCCAGGGGCAGGGGCGGATCCAGGGGGGTGCCCGGTATGCACGGGCACCCCCTCAATTTTTCAGAAAATTTTAACCCCATATATGTCTATTGGGTCTTGTATTAAAAGAAAAAGACTATTTCTTAAGATATTCTGGCCTTTTCACTTGAGCAGCCCATTAAAATGACCCAATAACATTTGGCACTACCCACCTGCCCCTCCCCCCGGCCCATTCGGCCCACTCAGCAAAATTTGGGGGCAAAATCCCCCCAAATTCCCCATTCTCCCGGTCGGCCAATCCCAAGTCCCAACCCTAGCTCTCCCGTTCCGTCGCCGCCTGCCCGCCTCCACCCCAGTCCGCCGCCTCCACCCACGGGCCGCCCCGGCGCCCCGCCACGGCGCCGCCCCCCGGCCTCCTGGCCCCGGCCTGCTTCGCCTCGGCCCTCGGCGCCGCCCCGCCCCTGCCTGGTCCGCCACGGCGACGCCCCGCCACGGCGCCGGCCCGGCCTTCTCCGCCTCGGCGCCTCCACCAGACCACCACCAGCCGCAATCAGCAAAGGTGATCCTCCTCCTCTTTTATGTTTTCTCTGCTGCTCAGTGCTCACAAATTATGTGCATATGGATGTGGATTTGACGATTTGTTGATGTGCTCTGATCCAGATGTGCTTGTAGCCTTGTAGTTTGTACTTTGTACATTGTAATGCATCTGTAATTGACAGTAATTTGTGTGCTTGTGCCTCTGGAAGTCTGGATTAACACTTGTCTTTAGTAATTCACTAATTTATGAGCTTGTGCATCTGTATTGACAATAATTTTGTGTGCTTGTATTGAGTCTCTAATTCCTTACTGGTTACTATTATTACTCATCACTTATTTATTATTATCAATCAGACAATCAGTTAACGAGTATTTGTTTGTTTCTCATCTTGTTAGGAACAAAAAGTTGACAACAAAAGGTCAAAAAATGCTCAACTGAACAAAGGATAACTCAAGCAATGAAGAAATGAGGTATGCTGCCATTGACCTGTAGCGCTACTTACTTTTCATAGGTACTCAATTAGACATACAAAGTTATATTTTTGAAAATTTTACTAGAATATGTTAAAAACGCCTTGGCGCGCTTAGGAAGCGCCTAGGCGCGCCTAAGCTCTAGGCGGATGGTCACCGCTCGCTTAGCGCCTAGCGCTTTTTGGAACCTTGATGCATTGTCGTTTTATATTCATATTTTGCGTTATGTGACTATCGGTTGAATATTTTAGTAACTTTCACTATTCTAGAAACATAATTGTAACTTCACGACACTTTAATCATTCAACATGAGACATAAGTTAGTAAGTGTGCACCCCCCAACTTAAAATCCTGGATCCGCCACTGGTCAGGGGTGGCCTTTTGGACCTTCTGTACGCGCGGTGGGCTGGTACGGAATCAGCCCAAGACTCGTCTCGAGGTGAGCCACTTATCAATCACCAACAATATTCCCTCTCCAATTACTTTTGGATAGATTATCGTTAGTTAATAGAACCCCTAGCTAAGAACCAAATGAATATTTTATTTTTTGATGGAACTTTTATATTTTCCATAAAAACTAACATTATGGTTAGATGTAATCAAGCACTGATACATGGATGAAACTGACGGCGTGTTCTCCGCTCAACCACTGCGGGTCACACCCCTATCAAATTTTCTATCCTGCTAGCCGATCAGCTCGAGCTCAGTTCGATTTGAGCGTCGGGCACGACAAGGAGCGACTCACAGGGTTTACCCAGGTTCGGATCCCCTCGCGGGTAACAATCCTACTCCTGCCGAGCCTTAGCTCTTTTTTTTGTTGTGGTTGTATGGAATGTGATTACAGAATGTTTCGATCCCCCTCTCCCTTCTCTCTCCTCTCCTTTTATACAAGCCTCGAACTGGCGGAAAGAGCCGAGGGGGTAGGCAGTACAGTACTCTCAGTACAGTACCCTTAGTACAGTGATAAGACGCTAGGGACGGGACAAGAGAGACGAAAACGTGCTGCTACTGCGCCGCACGGCGCCGCCCACGCGTGCTTCGCAAGTGGCCTCTGACCCGTGTGAACACGCCAGTGAGACTGCGGACGGGACCCAGCTTGCTCCTCCTGACGCGGGCGGCGAGCTTGATGATGGCAAACTCTCTCTGCCGGTCAATTCCACTGCACCACAGTGACAGTTGATCAGACCCGCAGAGGTCACTGTGGCGGTAATCATATCTTCATATGTCTATCCGCGCGTAATGTCGCATTGAATGCGCCCGTCCTTCGCAGCAGGGGGAGCCTTCGACCAGAAGACTCCTTTCGGGTCGCTCCCTGCCACATGGGCCCCGCTTGACAGTGGGGGGCCCTACGCGCGCCGAGGGGCTCGCCCACGCGCCCGCCTGACTCGTGGGGCCCTCGCCCGGCGCACTGAGGGGCTCGTCCACACGCTGGGGCCTGATCGTCCGTCTGACATGTGGGGCCCTCACCTGATCTTCCGAGGGGCTCGCCCATGCGCCCGCCTGACGTGTGGGGCCCTTCGAACGCACCGAGGGGCCTGCGGGGCCTCGCCCGATTTTCTCGAAGGCTCTTCACACCCTGATATTTATTGTACCGACAGAAACATTAATTTTTGAAAAAAAAATCATAAATGTTATTATGGTTCGTTTGACCAGGTTCGCATATAGTAAGCGGGCTGCCGAAAACCGAACCGTACCGGCCCGTTGGGCAGGTCTGGGAGATGCAGTTGCACTCACTGGTCACCCCCTGTCCGAAGAGTGAAGAGTGATGGATTTGTTTTGCTCACTCAGCCACCAAGACGAAGACTGATTGAAGAGGGATGGATTGCTCCGGCGAAGCATGGTCTGTGTGTTTTCCAGGCATGTTAGCCGCAGCCGAAGGCTGAAGGGAGGCATCAAGATTGGGGATGAACCTGAAGCAGCTGCGGGAGGTATGGGGGGAGTGGGAGATCCGGGTGCTCGTCCTGTCGAGCCTCTCCCTCCAGATCTTCCTCCTCTTCACCGGCGGCCTGCGCAAGCGCAAATCCGACTGGTGGCTGCGCATGCCGCTCTGGCTTGCCTACCTCCTCGCCGACTACATCGCCATCTACGCGCTCGGCAACCTCTCCCAGAACCAGAGGCTCTGCGACGGTTCAATGGACGGAGAGATGCACCTCCTCGTGTTCTGGGCCCCCTTCCTCATCCTCCACCTCGGCGGCCAGGACACCATCACCGCCTTCGCCGTCGAGGACAACGAGCTCTGGCTGCGCCACCTCCTCAGCCTCCTCTCCCAGGTCTCCCTCGCCGGCTACGTCTACTGGAAGTCGCGTCCCCGCAACGCCCGCCTCGTGCTCCCCGCCGCCGTCATGTTCCTCGCCGGCGTCACCAAGTACGGCGAGCGCACTCTGGCTCTGCGGGCGGCAAGCATGGGCGCCCTTCGGAGCTCCATGCTCACGCCGCCGGATCCGGGGCCCAACTACGCCAAGTTCGTGGAGGAGTGCCAGTCGAGGAGGGACGCCGGACTGGACGCCCGGATCGTCATCGTCCCCGAGCGGCCGCCGGACGACGACGCCCTTGTTGAAGTCCGGCGGGAGGAGTACGGCGACCTGGTGTGCAGCGCGCACCGCTTCTTCCGCACCTTCCGCCGCCTCTTCGTCGACCTCATCCTCAGCTTCCAGGACCGCACCGACAGCGTCGCGTTCTTCCGGAGGCTGGAGATGGAGCAGGCGTTCAAGGTGGTGGAGATCGAGCTGGTGCTCATGTACGAGTCGCTCCACTCCAAGGCCCCCGTCATCCATGGCTGGCTCGGCCGCGGCCTCCGCCTCTTCACCATGGCCGCGCCGGTCGTCTCGCTCGTGCTCTTCAAGCGCGCGCTCGGCGGCACCGACACGCCGGGCTCAAGCTACACGGCCGTCGATGTCAACATCTCATACACGCTCCTCGCCGGCGCCATCTTCCTGGAGATATACGCCATTCTATTGATGATCATCTCGCCCTGGACCTACGCCGACCTGCGAGCCAGCGAGAGGCTTCGGCTGGCGGCGCCGGTGGTGTTCTGGCTGATCAATCTCTTCCAGCCGGAGAAGAGGCCCCGGTGGTCGAACAAGATGTCGCAGTACAACCTCATCAGCTACTCCCTGAGAGACTCGGACAATCGGGGGAAGAGATTCATGGAGTGGCTGGAGTGGAAGTGGAACTTCCGGGTGAAGACGATGTGGGACAGCTGGAGGTACACGAAGAGCATCGACGTGTCGGAGGAGCTGAAAGACCTCATCTTTGAGCAGCTGAAGAGCAAGGCGAACAGCACCAAGGACCCCAGGAGCTACCGGAAGCTCGGCGAGCACCGCGGCCAGTGGGCGCTGCAGCGGAAGGGCCTGTACCAGCGCCTGAGCTGGAGCGTCGATTGCGAGTTCGACGAGAGCATCCTCCTCTGGCACATCGCCACCGACCTCTGCTTCTACGGCGAGCGTCCCGCCGCCGCCGGAGCTCGGGAGGGTGACCCGTTGGCTACATTGAGCAGGGAGATATCGAACTACATGCTGTTCGTGCTGGTGATGCGGCCGTTCATGACGGCGGCGAGCATCGGGCAGATCCGGTTCGGGGACACTTGCGCGGAGACGAAGGGCTTCTTCCGGCGGGTCGGCGAGGTCGGGGACGAGGAGGCGGGCGCGGCGAAGCTGATGGGCGTGGACACGTCGATCGCGGGGCCGCGGGACGTGAAGGGGGACAGGAGCAAGTCGGTGCTGTTCCAGGCGTGCAAGCTGGCGAAGCAGCTGAGGGAGCTGGGGGAGGAGAGGCGGTGGCGGCTCGTCGCCAGCGTGTGGGTGGAGATGCTCTGCTACGCCGCCGGCAAGTGCAGCGGGAGCTCGCACGCGCGGCAGCTGAGCCAGGGCGGCGAGCTGCTCACCGTGGTGTGGCTCCTCATGGCGCACTTCGGCGTCGGGGACCAGTACAGGGTGGAGTCTGGGCACGCCAGGGCCAAGCTCATCGTTTACACCTAGAACGCAAATCGCATCGTCTTCTCCTGCCCTGCCCTTCCTCAAAAACAAAAACAAATCGCATCGTCTGCCCGTGTGTGTTTCCATCCGAGCAACAAATTAATGCGTGGCAGTGGCAGTGGCAGTATAATTGACAGCATTTCAAAGTCATGGATCAACAGCATCCTATAGAGAGCAACCCAAGGGAAGAAAACTTCTCGTGTGTGTCCTTCGGGTAATAGCTTTTAGGTTCTATTCATTTGGACGTAATAGCTTAACGATATATCTATATTTCGGATAAAAACATATATTTTCAGTTCTTTAAATTCGTTTTTCCGCTGTTTTAAGGATGAATCCTAACGCTTTAAAAAACAAGTCAAACAAAATGAATTCGAATATCTAGACTTCCTCGAGAAGTTCTCAAAATTTAGCCATTTCAGTCGTTTAATCGTTTAAATCAGACAAACAGAACGGAACCTTAAACGAGCAAAGGGACGATTAACCTGTTAGGCTTTGTTTGTTTTAGCTTTTAGCCCTCAGAAGTTAGAAGCTCAAACAAACAGCCAGTTTTTGTAACCTCCTTCTAAAAAACTAAAAACCCTCGAAGATCCAAATTGTGCTGTGATATAAACAAGTTTTGGGTGGCTTTTTTTTAACTTTTGCAGGTTGGTAAAAAGAGAGCACCCCTATACTTTTGGTTATTTACCCATAAGTGGCATCAAATATATTTGCCCCTTCCCCGTACTCCGCTTCCCCGGTGGCATCGGCCCCACCGTGACGTTCGATGCCGAGGCGCCGCTCTGCGAAAGGATCCTCCACTTCAGCGCCGCCGTGATTCGCGAGCTGAAGGCAACGGCAAACGGAAAGGCGGCGCATGATTCGAAGGCTCAGGGGGTTGCCAAGAGATCTCATTGTTCCAATCGCTCTGCGCCGCCACATTTGGAGGGCCGCGACGCGCGCGCGGCGGCGGCAGCCGGTGGACGCGATGGTGACGTTTCCGCATGGCGGTGAACTGCCGGCACCGGCTGCGCCTGGCCATCTCCCCGCTCTACTTCAACAACGCCATCCAGAGCGAGGCGACGACGGTGATGATGCCCGAGCTGGCGGCCAGCGACCTGCGCGGCGCGGCGGCGAGTCTGCACACGACGGTGGTGGAGAACGTGAACGGTGGTGGCGAACGAGAACGAGGATAGCGCGGCGGCGGACTGAGAGGCGGCGTCGCGGTGCTTCCCGCTGGGGAACGCCGACGGCGCGACGCTCACCATGGCCATCTCGCTGTGGTTCCCCATGTACGACGGCAACGGCTTCAAGTGTGGCCGCGCGGTGGCCGTGCGACCAGTCGCGCCAACAAGTCCGACAGCAAGATGATCGCCGCCGATCGACAACATCATGCATGAGGGCGAGGCTGAGCTACTGTTGCCGCAAGGCTTCCATGCACACACAGTACCTGAGGAGATGTTCTTCTTCTTTCTTTGTACATGTGTAATGTGTTGCTCCGGTGGTGAGGGTATGGTTTCAACTCTAATATGCAGGGATTTAAACTTCGGATACCTCGGACGAAATTTCCGAAATCCGTGAGATTTCAGCGAAACAAAATTACAGATTTTGAATTTTAAACAAAATGTTATGAAAAATATCAAACCAAATAGTCAAACATGTTTGATTCACTATGTACAATCCATCAAGCTACCATATGGCTTCTAGAGAAGCATGTTATTACTTCTTTTTTATACTTTAGTTTGAAGTTTCATAAAATTTGTTGAATTCAAAAATTTCGAGAGGCGTCTTAAAATTTCGTTCTCCGGTGAAATTCCTGAAATCCACGAAATTTCGACGAAATAAAAATCCCTGCTAATATGTTAGTAGTTGTTGATGGATGTTAGTAGTATGTGCGCTGTTGTTCATGGATGTGTGTTGAAAATGTATTATTTTAATTTTGATGTCACATGCAAATCAAAACTGACGTATTTATAAACAAATAAACAGATTATAATAGATCAAGAGTATTTTAGACATTACACATTAATACAACTCAAAGACGATAACCCAAACATTCAGAAACTTGCTTGTCAAAATAGGTCCAGCTTTTGCAAATGTAGCTTCAATAAAAGTTAGTTTTTCATGATAAAAAATTAGAAGCAGATTTTAGAGAAACCACGACTCAGACAAACAGATAATCCGTGAGACAGCCCCAATACGTAGGTTCGCGTGGTATTTACAAGGAGCAAGGATGCCCTTCGGTTCGGCTTGCATATCCGACAGGCCGCATTCTGCTTTAAGCCTTCTCAAACCCTCTTGCGGAGCGACGACTCGTCTAAGCTTTCATTAAATGGTTTACCAGCAACTCGGCCATTCTAAAAACAAGTTAAGCACCGTCGATCATTGGGAGATGGATTATTCATCGAACTTATATCGATTTGAGAGATCAAAAGATTCCTTTATGTCATATATTATTTTAATTACATCATCCCCTCTATGTACTCTCTCCACTCTATTGTATTAGTATACCATAACTGGCTTACATCTACCGTATTTTTGTATATGCTTCAATGTAATAGTGGATAGTCAGCGAGGAAGAAATTATGCAAATGAAATATTTTGTTGATGTCATTATTTTAATAATATTGTCATAGATTCACTCGTGTCTTCCATGGGCAGCCTTACGATTATGGCATGTGTGTTGGACAAGATCATAAATATCCTTGGAGGGCCAACTCGAATCAACCGGGTAGCTTCCCCAAGAACCCAAGGCCATTCGAAATATCCGATTAGCGGCAGGATGATGACGACGGCGTGTGGCAGCATCCTCCCTTGGCTGGCGACAATGGTTTGCTCGTACAAGTGTTTTCATGTTTTTATCTCTTTGTTTTCTACATTTATGTTTCCGCGCACAAGTATTCCTAGTATTCCTAGCTTGCTTGTGTTAGTAGTTGTTTATAGAGTGCTCTCGCTTGTTTTTGTCTTATAGAACAAAGTTTTATTTTTTTTGCAAATGAGGCCCTCCCCCGATTCCATCCCAGAGAACAGAATTACAATGTCCAAAAACATCCAAAAGAACACTCCCTACACTCAAAGTTTTGAGCTAAATCTCATCCCCAACCAGAGTAGAAACTAAGGAGACAGTACAAACCAAAGTCCAACTAACAACCAGCCAGATTATTTTCATAACCCAAACGAAAAACAAAGTAGCAAACATAACTTTTCCCAAAATCTGAGTCCACGTCCAGAGAGCATAGCTCCACAAACCATCTTCAGGTAATAAATCTTCTTTCACGCATTCAGGTCCCCTTCTTTCGGTTGGGGCTTCCAGAATCCAACAATAAGTGCCCATCCTCCTTATCAACAGCTAATTTTGGAAGCATCTTCTTAAAGTGGTCCACTCCTGAACGGAGTCTCCCTGTCTCCTTCCGGGTAAAGCCCTGCCTAGTAAGATATAAAAGCACAAATCGAATGTAGAATTGTAAATAGAGAATGAACCATAAACCCTTGGAAGCACCACTTGTTCCTAGCCAACCAAATGACCCATAAAATAGATAAAATACATACTCTTGAATTTTTTTCCCATGAGATCAAACTTGACAAAACCACTTAAAAGCACCACCAAAACTTACAGGACGACTTCCAAAGCTCAAACACAACGCCACCACACTCCAAATAACTCGAGAAGTGAAACAACGAAAAAAGCAGATGGTCAACATCTTCATAGTTAAGAGTACAAAATGTAGAAAGGGTTCTCATTCCACCCGCTACGGACAAGCCGATCTTCAGTTGAAAACTCAGAATGACTTTGTGAAAAACTAACCACGCAAAAACATCAATTTTTAGAGGCATGTTAGCTTTCCAAATCAACACAGAGATTAATCAAGAAAGTTTTTATCTTGCTTGCTAAATCAAGAAAAACGCAGAGATTAAATATTGTAATTAACAAATTCACGTCCTCTTTTGGCCTATCGATCCTTCGATGCAAAGCTCAATCTGGAAAGGAAGTTTGCTATCCAACTAGCCCTTGTCAACTATATGACCCCTGCCCTCTCCCAATATACTTCATCTTCGCATAAGCCGTGTAGTTCAGAACGAGGTTTAAGTGCTGTTGTGCCAAATCTTAAGTACATCTCAGTTTCCTACTTTCCTTTAGTAGTGGAGATTTTGGAGGATCTCTAGATTGCATAGGTCTAGAGGCTCTTCATGATCTCGAGGAGTTGGAGATATGTGGGTGTCATGAAATGACAATCCTGCGTGCATGTTTGGAGACTCTATCCTCCCTTAAAAGCTTGACAATTGACAATTGCGCTAAACTTAGGACTTTACCAAATTGGTTAAAGATCTTAAAATCACTTGAAAGTTTGCGCTTGTCTGGTTGTTCTATCCTTCAGTAGATTTATGAGTGCCAGAGCTGGCATATATTGAAGAACATTTCTCTAGGCAAGAGAGTATACAATGGTATAGAGATATATGTCAAAGATTGCCCTAAGTTGGCAGCACAATCATCAGTATTGATTCAATTTGCACACTGGCTACATTTCAAAATGTTTTCATGATAAATTTCCTTGTAAGCTACTCCCTCTAGTTTTAAAAAAATCTACAAAATGGCGTTGCTTCGAGCCGTATCCAGCTGCTCATATGCTAGGTTAGGCCGGATCTGCTTCGGCTCAGCCTTGGGTTGTCATTAATGGCCTCAAAACGTTGTAGCCACCTGGGCCACGTCGCCTCATGTGTTGTTAGGATTTGCGCCAATGTAAGATCACGAACGACATCAAAAAACAGGAATCTTAACATATTCGACACTGAACCTAACATGTGTAATAACCCAAACTCGAGCCTTCAACTTTCTTGTGGCTCCACCTGTGTCTGGCCATAAAAGGGCACGGGAGGGAGGCACGATTGCCAACCTAGTGTTTTGTCGCTGGAAGGCCTCTATTGCTAGCGTCAGGTGCCGCTGCCGTTGCCAACATCGTGTACTGCTGCCATGGGCCCTTGTCGGCGCCAGCCGCCATCATATGGTTGAATGATATGTTCTAGAAGGTATATGATGCTGACTATTATGCTTATTGCTGGTAATGGATGAAGATATGTTGTGAATGTATGACGGCGGAAGCATTGTTGCACCCTATTGCATGAGCTAGATTGGTGTGAAAATTGTATAACTAATCCAATGAGGTCAATGAAAAAGCTATATGACTATCAGAGTGCTCTAAGAACCTACTTTGATTGGCATTCAATGAGTGGAGTAATTGGTCCCCACCTGAAATAGAACAGACAAGATTTGGCATCGACGGATGCGCACATGGCTATACCGATATGAGCTTAATAGAACAGATACATGTGCATTGTGTTGTATTGGATGCATGAGAAGTGGATTGTATGGAATAATTGTAATAACAATTATTTCTATGTACGGGTTTATGGATGAATTTTTGTCACTCTCTTTGTACATACTTTGCTTAGTATTGTTCAATATCATTCTTTATTTTATTTGGTTTTTAGGTGAACTTTGATGACATTATGCATGGAAAGGTTGTAATATTTCTTCTGGCACATTACATAACTTATCATCTCTTTGTTTGGTTCATCAATCAATATATAATAGATACAAGTCCGAACACGCGCGTCATTCACTCGCCACGTGGCTGGCCTCCCAGCCTAGCGTCGCTACGGCCGTCCGATCGCGCGAGCCAGCCAGATCCGGCCGTTCGTTTCGTTTTTAAGTATAAAATGATTTTTCCCGCGTAGAAGCCAGGCACGCGGGTGGTTTGCCCAGTTGGTTAGCTCGCCGGGCTGTTACCTGAGAGCCCCGGGTTTGACTCCTGCGGGCCGCGCGCGCAACACATTTTTTCTCGACCACGCTGGCCTTCACGTGCGCAAGCGCTTTTTCGCTCGCGCTGCCGTGTTTTTTTGACCGCGCGCCTATGCTGTTCATGCCGGACTTGTGTGCTAGGGGCGCGCGTACGCAGCTAGTATAATTTAAATACCATGGTTGCATAGGTCAATTTGAGAATCTAGGGCTTACAATAGCTTCCAGGTTAAGATAATTTATCCCCAGTTACTATGATGATTGCGAAAAGCAGGGCAATTAGCTTCGCAGCTCATAGAACAGTTTTTTTTTTTGTTGCATGCTCTAACTATGGGACGGCATTCTTGTATAGAAAAGCAGTAATCAGTACAAAAAAAAAGTGCATTTCCAATGCCTTACAAGAATGCATCACAACAAAATGGCATCACAGGTGTGCATTTCGCACGCCTTAGGTTAATACCCACAATAAAATTGCATCAGAGGTCGTTCAATGTAACACAGGTAACAGATAATGCTCTTTTCTTTTCTTTGACTAATAACATAGTCAGGTTCCTTAAAAAAATACATAGTTAGGGCTCAAACGTTACAAGAGACCTAGAAGTGAAACAGATAACAGTCATACAGTAAAGTGATACACCATAAATAATAAATAATAGAAGACAAGGTGATACACCATATTGTTACAGGCAGCGCATGTCAGCGGAATGTGTTGACAACTTGACATGACCAGATCAAGGGAACATGCCCTCAAGGAACTCCTCAAAGCCTTCATCGCTTTTGTGTGTATTCCTAGTTGAAGCTCCTTTCCGATCTGCAGAATTTTGCATTCATTAGTTTTCCTTCGGTTCGACATTCTTAAAAGTCCCCCAGAAAACAACACCAGATGATATATGTATGTGCACAGCATAATTAAGAGAGCCTAACATGGAACAAGTTCCAGCAAACCACTGAGTGCTAACAGCATTTTCACTTCATAGATACACACGAAGATCTACTATTTCAATACTAACAATCATATTCTCTCTCTGAAATAAGGTAGTATAATCATTTGTACCTTTTTTCCGTCTGCTGTATTTCGTCGATTCATCCTCCGTGGTATCATCGCTTTCCTCATGTTCTCTGCAGTTTGAACATCCAAGTCAAAGAATATCACGGAATAAAAATACTGGGGGCGAACAGGAGCTAGAGGTACAAAAATACTGGGGGTGAACAGGAGCTAGAGGTACCTCTTTCTCTTGTCCTTTTCTTTTAGATCCAATTCCTTTTCACCAGAAAGCTCCTTTTCCTTTTCCTTCTCTTTCTCCTTCTCCTTTTGCCTCTTATAAGCAAGCTTTTCTGCACATCTTTCATAATGTACAACAATCAAGCTAAATAATCGATTGAATGTTTGCTCAAATAAAAAAAAAGCAATAGAATATTAAAGAGGCCAAGAGCCAGAGCAAAATTCTGGGAATCATATATAATATTGATAACATGGTCTCAAAGTAAGTATAACATTATAAATATTGGATAATACCGGGTTCACATTATCCTAATTTGGAGCAGTGGATTAACTAACCTCTTACAAGCTACCAGCTTCACAAGTGCTTGTTTCAGTTCTCCTTCTTCAACATAAGAAAAGTTTACCTGGAAATAAGAAAAAAAAACATATATTGAGAATTATATATACAGAATAAAGCAGTTCTTAAATAAATATAAGGATTATGCGTCATAGCATCAAAAGACAGAAAACACTAAGAGCATACCTCATAACTACCTAGCCCATTTTTTTCATCACAATGCCTATTGCCACACATAAATTGCCCTGCAAAAGAGCATTTTCTAGTAAGGTACAGAGCACAGGCTCCATGGGGCACCAAGTACCTTTACTATATATACACACACACTAAGAAGCCATGCTATAGATAATGCATATTTTTAGAAACTACCTCCTAGCATCATCGGACAATTAAGTACAACATGAGAAGAATACTATGACTGACAATCAAGTACAACAGGAGGAGAATATACAACGATGAATTTAAAAATACTAGAAACTCATTACTGGATTGTTTCAAAATTTATTTTGTGCACACTTCCAAGGTGTATGTTAAGACGTGAACTTAAACAAATGATGGTGCTATTGCTATCCAATAATCTAAAAGCTAAAGCTGTGAGCTTGGATATACTTCATATACTTTTTCAATACATCTTTCATGTTCTATTTTTTTAGATTCCAGATGTCCATAGAGATGATCTGTTGTTAACAACAGAAAACACTTGTACTATTAACATTCCAGTCACAGTTCATAGGCCAATCATTCTAAATGGAATTTTATCAAGTGAGATTATGACATGACGGCGCACCTTTTCCAGATATTACCTCCTTTTCTGTTCGCCATCTCAATCCAATCTGCACAAAAAACGAGGGAGGAAGATATTATTAAAGCTTGCAACTCATTTCCAAGGAAAAGACAGATGCTTTCAATAACAAAAGAATAGTTGGGACATCCATGCATCAGCGTATATGTGTATGGCATGTCCTTAGTGTTTACTGTTTATTAATTCTGAGGATAAGCAGATGGTTTCTAAAAAAACAATTGAGAATCCTTGCATCCATCCCCACTATCAAGGCATTTGTCCTTTGTGCAACAATAAGTGCATTATACTCATAAACTGTGATGCAGTTTCATATACCAAGATGACGAATAATTAATTCGCCAATCCTGCCCCACTCAACCTTATAATTAAAAAACTAATAGTCATGAATGTATCATATTGGCTAGTTTTATTATTTTATAATAAAAACATCCTTCAAGAAGTTAAGCCATGAGCATTTTTTCTCTTTTCTATGGCATCCAAGAGTAATAAGGTAAGCAAAAAAGTATCACCCAATAGAGCATCGTACCAAGTTAAAGAGACAAGTGATTAGCACTTATTGCTACATAAACAAAGCACTGTACCTTGCCTTTTTTATACTGAGACATGTCAGCAATACAATATCTGTCTCAAATTAAGGAACACTATGCTCTTTGGGCATAAGATTATATTTACATGCCTTATGTCCACTTATATTGTCAGATTCTTATTCTTGCACAGTATGCCCTCTTATAACATTTTCTTGAAAAAATAAATAACACATCCACCAAAAAGGATACTCTTTAAAAAGCTTGTCATAGTAACGTTTCACCAGCCGCTTCTCCCAAGTAGAATCCATATCATCTTCCTCAGAAAGAATGAATCTTTTGCAAAATAAAAGAAAAAGATTTAGTAGTACTCAACAAACCCCACATACATATAATCTGCCATGAACATTTTAACAATGGACACTGGGCAGTAATAGTTCTTGCCTGTATCCTTCTCTCAGCGTATCTTTATCAGTTTTTATGGGTAAACTATGATCCACATTCTTGCCATGGCCATAAAACTGAACTGTTAGAAGCAAGTTGGTATTTATCAGCGGCAACATACAGAGGCAAGAAAGGAAGGAAAGATGGATGACATCTATATCAACAAAAAAAACTAAAAACAATCACTGGAACAGCAGTATCGCAAACAATTGCTTATTTTCTGCATAGGATTTCATTTTTCCTGGTTCCCTATGCAAACATTGAAGCAGTTTTCGACTGCAAATCTCCTGAGATAGAGGACATCAATCCCATGTAGAAAGGATATAGCATACTAGAACTGTTCCATATTAAGCTTGGGACCAAGTTACATATGGTATATACATATACATAGAGTTGGGCTCCCGTAAAATAATTTTTTGTGCATAGTGAGATTTTGACGAGGCGAACAAGATGTCCAGTTCGGATCGAAGATGTTCATCACGGATTTCTCAACCACATAGTCATTAACAAATAGATTCGTTAGTCGCGACTGATGAGAGCCCAACTGTAGTCCATGTATGGATGAAGGTAGCCCCCAATTCTTTCTACAGTAGAGGGGACTGTTCATCATCTGGTTGCTTTTGGAAACAAAGACAAAGCAAATAAATAGCTCATTATAAGCTACTGTCCTAGTTTCCTTTTTGCTATGGAAGGGAAATTCTGTATATTGGAGTTCAATATATTCCTAAAGCAGGCTCACAGGCAGCCATCTGGCTAGTGATTGTGAACAAAATATAATATAAAGGAAGAAACACGACCGAAGAGTTCAAGCAGATTTTACTGTGATGAATTGATGATTACTAAATTACATGGAGATTGCCTAATTATCTATCACAAAGTAAAGTGCTAACAGTTTGGTACAAATTCAATAGCATCATCTGTATGTGCTGCCACTTATGTGACAACAAAATTGGAATTCTACAGAGCTGCTAAGATAAAGTTGTGCCATAACTCATGCCCCCCTCTTTCTAATATCATTGCACTGGTGCCATTAAATCTAATCATGTTTTCGTAAAGTTACAATTCCATTATCATACGGTCTTCTTGTTGACGCCATTTTACTCGAAATAAAAATAGCATGATCAGGAAATCAGTCGAGAAAACATCAAAACAGCAGCGAAATGATTAAGCCAGATGGCAGAGGCAACATTAGCAATACAAACCATAATCATTGATGAACTTCTTATGGCGGTCGTACGCATTAAGCCCCCGGATGTGCGATTGGTATTGCCTGCATCCATCCAATCCGCGTTCATTAGATGAGAGTAAAAAAAAAAAAAATCATTTTTCCGTGCCTTGGAGCGTTAAATCCAACCTAGTCTAACTACTCCCCACGAAGCAATGCTTCCAAACTCAAAAGAACTAAACTAGGGCTCGTGCACAACATCATGCCGCCTATCCCCACTGAAACCAACACATGGAAAAGACTAAAGCTTGATAAAACCACTCCTTGACAACTCTAAAAACCAGAAAAAGAAAAAGAAAAACAGCTCAAAGAACTAGGGTTTATGGTCGATTTGTGCACCCCCCCCCCCCCCCCCCCCCCCCCCCCCCCCCCCCCCCCCCCCCCCCCCCCCCCCCCCCCCCCCCCCCCCCCCCCCCCCCCCCC